>CM065717.1:65745474-65750221 GCA_033310375.1 Conus canariensis
ACTTTGATCGTCCGGAATGTCTAAGTTTAGAACTGACAAATTTCAATTCGTATTGACTTGTCAAGAGCACAAATCATCCTTCAAAGTTATATCAGTTATCCTTGTTTTTTTTTTTCAAGATTATATTATTAATGTCATTATCAAACAAATTTGCTGAAAAAGCTTTTAAACAGCTGAGTATATATTTAAACAAAACTATCAAGGAGCGGAGCGTTTACGCAGCATGAAGAATACCGATCTCGATTTGCGACTTAAATCACAGTGCATCCATTCCAAGGGGATTGGCCTTCATGAATAAACACGCTGTTATCTCTCTCTCTCTCTCTCTCTCTCTCTCTCTCTCTCTCTCTCTCTCCTCTCTCTCTCTCTCTCCCCTCTCTCTCTCTCTCTCTCTGTTTCTTTGTCTGCCTGCCTGTCTGTCTGTCTGTCTGTTTTCTCTCTCTCTCTCTCTCCCCTCTCTCTCCTCTCTCTCTCTCTCTCTCTCTTTGTCTCTCTGTCTCTTTTTTCTGTCTGTCTGTCTGTCTGACTCTGTCTCTGTCTATCCCTCTGCCTCTCTCCTCTCTCTCTCTCCCTCCCCCCCCTCTCTCCTCTCTCTCTCTCTCTCTCTCTCTCCTCTCTCTCTCTCTCTCTGTGCACACTAGAGTAGAGCTATTTGATGCTGAAAAAAAAGCAAGATCAGCACTATTTTTAAATACACCCTAATTTATTCATTGAAACCATTATTCTATCCATGCATCTGCATACATAATTACCCCTAACTCCAGAAATGACTCGAGAAACAATCAAGGAATGATTTATTTCCAGACGCTTTAGATCCAGAAGCAAGATAAGACGCATCTTGATTCACTCAAAACTTTTTGCTGTCATTGTGATGGTTCTTGTTTATCGAAGAGAGATACTCCGGAGTGCGCACACAGACGATCTTTTTATGCAAATGTTTTGAAACTGATCAAATTAATGCGTGGGTGCGTGCGTGCGTGTGCGTGCGTGGTGCGTGCGTGTGTGCGTGCGTGCGTACGTGCGTGTGTGTGTGTGTGTGTGTGGTGTGTTGCGTGTCGTGCGCGTGTGTGTGTGTGTGTGTGTGTGTGGTATGTGTTGTGTTCTGTCTGTCTGTCTGTCTGTCTCTGTATGTCTCTGTCTCTGTCTGTCTCTCTGTCTCTGTCTCTGTCTTCTCTGTCTCTTCTCTGTCTCTCTCTCTCTCTCTCTGTCTCTCTCCTCTCTCTCTGTTGTGTGTGTGTGTGTGGCGGGGGGGGGGGGGGGCATGCGTGCTTGCGTGCGTGCGTGTATGCATGAGTCTGTGCGCGAGTGCGTGCGTGCGTGCGTGCTTGTTTTGTGGTGTGTGGTGTGTGTGTGTGTGTGGGAGAGAGAGAGAGAGAGAGAGAGAAGAGAGAGAGAGAGAGAGAGAGAAATACAAAAGAAGAGACCTAGTGAAACAGAAATGGACGAAGACACTTCTCAACAGACAGAGAGATAAACAGAAGGCGAAAAAGACGAGCATAGAAATGAATGGAGCACACTGTAGCCAACACAAGAGAATCGGCTTATCATCATCAGACACGGATGGCTTGACAGACACACACCGTCATGTGGAGACACGATCCAAAGGGGGGTGGGGGTGGAGAGGGGGGAGTGTTGAGGAAAGAATTGAGCGTGTGTGTGTGTGTGTGTGTGTGTGTGTGTGTGTGTGTGTGTGTGTGTGTGTGTTGTGTGTGTGTGGTGTATGCACGCGCGCGCGCGCGCACGCGTATCTGTGTGTGTGTGTGTGTGTGTGTGTGTGTGTGTGTGTGTGTGTGTGTGTGTGTGTGTGTCTCAGGGAAGGGGTGGTGGTGGTGGATGATAAGAGGGGGTAGGTGGATGCAAAGAAAACAAGCAGAGAGAGAGAGAGAGAGAGAGAGAGAGAGAGAGAGTGTGTGTGTGAGTGAGTGTGTGTGTGTGTGTGTGGTGTGTGTGTGTGTGTGTGTGTGTGTGTGTGTGTGTGTGGTGTGTGTGTGGTGTGTGTGTGTTGTGTGAAAACAACACAATGTCTTATGTTGTTGTTATTTTTATTCTGTTTACCGTTTCCTTCTTTCAGTCCGACCACGTGGCTTCTAGAAGAAATAATTAGGACAGCAAAACACCAGAAGGTAGTGCCCATCATAGGTTGATTAACTGGTCCTTGAGAGACCGGTGTTAGGTGTTTAAATCCATCCCCACTCCCTCTCTTTGGCTGACGATGTATTTTCTCATTTGTGATTTTATAAGTGTATTTATTAATTTGTTTGGGTAGACTTCTGGAATCTCTCTCTCTCTCTCTCTCTCTCTCTCTCTCTCTCTCTCTCTCTCTCTCTCTCTCTCTCCTCTCTCTCTTTTTAAGGGTTTATCAACATTAGAGAAACAAAAAGACAGCTTTGAAAGCATTGGAATATATCGTGTGAGTATTTCTTCACTGACTTCCTTTCCTATTTCTTCCTTCTGACCATTTTTGTGTTGTCAAGAAGTGATTGCACAACTGCCCATTTTTGTGGCTTGAGGCGGTCATTAGACCAACGTCAGGAAGGGACTAGAACAACGAGACTGCCCAAATGGCACGTGTGATTAAAGAAACAGACATCGTGGGAGAAGCCCACGTGGTCGCAGAGAAATTGGCGCTGGAATTAAACGCATTTTTCTACCTTTAATCGCTCAGATGGAAATGTATGTACTTGTTTATAATATGTGAGTTTGTTTGTTTGTTTACTTGTTTGGTTCAGGAATTATCGAAGATAAGAATTTTCTCCTCTCTCTCTCTCTCTCTCTCTCTCTCTCTTCTCTCTCTCTCTCTCTCTCTCTCTGATCGTCTGTCCGTCTCTCTTTGTCTGTCTTGTCTTCTGTCTGTCTCTCTGACTCGTCTGTCTGTCTCTGTCTCTATTTATGTCTGTCTGTCTGTCTGTCTGTCTGTCTGTGTCTGTCTGTCTGTCTGTCTGTCTGTCTGTCTGTCTCTCTCTCTCTCTCTCTCTCTCTTTTGAGTGGCCTCCCTTGTTCGACATCCGCAAGACGTGTTTCAGCCGCTCCGGTAAATTTCTACTCGTATCAACTGTAAGTCGTTCAGTGTGCCTGTTGAAGGTCTCTCATCCACAGTAGAAGCCACACTCAATGCTGTACTGGAAGAAATGACATTGTCGTCATTCAAAATAGAGGGCAGAGGAAAACAAACTGCCGTCGTTCTGCGATTCTCTTCAACTACCGAACAGCCCCCTGCCAAGTGTGACAACCATCTCCCTCCGTATGTAACTCAGCCTGCAGAAGAAACACAGCACAGTGACAAGCAAGCAGAGATCGACTTGGAGCAGTGTGACAAAGAATCTCTGACCGTTTCACACGATGAAGCGTCGGTCTTGAATTTTGGATCAGTGAAGCCAAGCGCTGATCAAGACTGTGTTTTTAAATATTGTGATGTGGTTTGTGATCCGGACAGGTCTCCGGTAATGAACAACACAACGACCCTCCAGAGAACGCGAAACCAGTGATATTATTATGGCATAACCCACAGAGAATGATAAGAAACATGGAAAGCGTTCATTTTATTGACAGAGACAATGCGCAACTGAATTCCAGCGGCAATTCAGCTGTGGAGAACAGAAATCTTGATGACTGTGGATAAACATTCTGGAAGCCTCAGTGACAATCCATCGGTGTTCCAAGTTTATTAACGATTTCCGTGATTTGGTTTCCTCATCGCGATGTTGTTTTCTGACATTCATTGTTTGTGTGCATTCCTTGACATTCATTTTCGAACAGCCCCACCCCCACCGAAACCCCTGCATGAAATAGGCTTTGTAAGCTTATCCTCATTAAATAATTTGTTCTCTCTCTCTCTCCTCTCTCTCTCTCTCTGTCTCTGTCATGTCTGTCAGTCTGTCTGTCTGTCTGTCTGTCTCTCTCTCTCTCTCTCTCTCTCTCTCTTCTCTCTCCTCTCTCTCTCTCTCTCTCTAACTAGCCCTCAGAATCTGAGAAGATGCATATACATATGCTCACTGTCAGGAACTGTGCCAAAGTTCCTGGTCGTTTGATTTGTAATGATATGCAAAACGAGTATGTCGACGAAAAACACGTTATTTATGGAAGCTTTTCTCTGGCAAAAAAGGGGATGTTTACAATCTTGTTTAGTCTCTTGTGCCTTGTTCCGTCATATCGCGAAAGAAATTGCTGTCGCATTCTTTGAAAAGAAGTGAACAAAATAACATGATGATTTGTTTATCACCTGTACACTGTAGGATGGTCGATCGTCTAGGGGAGAGACGGGATGGTTGAGTTGTACGTTTAGGCGCTGCTGATGCACATACTTTAGAGTGCTCGGTCTTTCTTCTTTATTTTTTTTTTTTCAAATACACGAGAGGTGTCAGTATTAGACATAAAGTAAAGACCACATGTGGCCCATGATAGACTTAGCAGACATCTTGGAATTTTTCCCCCAAATACATTAGGGACATACTATCTGGTTTGTTTTTATTAAACTGAGAGGTGCATGAAGATAATTTTTGTACTTTGTAAGTCGACGTGAAGTCGCAGAGATTCTGCACGTTTTATGGCTTTTATCTGAGGCCAAAAACCAGGAATTGAAAAAAGAACCGGCATATTGGTCTGTGAGGGCAAGAGCATTTTTTTTGTTGTTGTGCTGAGACAGATTTGTGATGGCTCTGTTTCAGACTTATTTGTGACAGAAAAAGTTGTGAGTTCATGAGGATCGGTTTATGTTTTGCATCAAATCGTGAATGCATGAAAACAAAAT
>CM065717.1:65750321-65752821 GCA_033310375.1 Conus canariensis
AAAAAAAAGAAGGAAAAAAAGAAAGAATTCAATTTTACCTAGATCCAGAAACACGAGAACATCGCTCAGAACGAGAAGAACAATTTCCGAAGAGGTGTCTATTATCATATCTGTTCAGCCTTACGGATATTGCCTCCACAGGATGACTCATTGTTGGACAATCTTGTGAAACCTGATTACCCTCCATCTGTCTGTCTGTCTGTCTGTCTGTCTGTCTGTCTGTCTGTCTCTCTCTCTCTCTCTGTCTGTCTGTCTGTCTGTCTGTCTCTGTCTGTCTTCTCTCTCTCTCTGTCTCTCTCTCTCTCTCTCTCTGGGTCGTGAGAGGGTGTTTAATAAATGAAACCGTGCGTCAAGTGCTCTGCCAATTAATTGTTTATTTCTGTTGATTAAAGTTGACATTAGGCCTTCAGAGATGTTGACAGACTTCGTAAAAACAACACATTGAATTCTGGTTCTGTGGACTTTCGAGCAGTGTGTGATCAAATCTCGCCAGAGTTTCAGTGTTACTTTGAAACAATGGAGACAGAAATTGCCAATGTGCCATGTTAGAACTAAAATGCAGAAGTGACGGTCGGGTATTAAAATTGCTCCTATTTGTTTCGAAGGTGTTTACTTCTCCAATGTGGTGATATGCATAATAATCAAGGTTCTAACCCATCCCAACTTGAGACAGCACGGGGCAGGCCTGGCTGACCCTCGCCATTAGAGGATCAGGTCCACCATGGAGAAACCTCCTGACCATCCTAACGACGGGAAAGAACCTTCGCTTTTCGACATCATCAGCAAACCGAAGTCTTTGGAGTTTAAATCTGATACGAAGCTCAAGGATGTGAAGCAGAATACGCATCTCCTATGTGAGAAGCACTCTGCCATGCAGGGAAGTAGGAAGGCCTATAGGAGCAAGTCTGCAGCTTATGACATCAGAATTAGGACTTAACAAAGAAGCCGTTGACCTCAAGGGAGAACCATGAGAAATGGCCACATCTCCAACGGACTATCAGGAATGGAAACACAGACTCCAGTGGACTGTGAAAATATGTTGAAGGACCAAAAAAAAAAACAAAAAACCCACAAGAATTGCTGTCTTATGATTTTCAGTTCGACGGGGTTCATCGACTGAACAACACACCATTTTCTCCCATGTTAGCGTGATAGAGTTGTGTGTGTGCTGTGTGTGCGTGTGTGTGTGTGTGTGTGTGTGTGTGTGTGTGTGTGCGTGTGTGTGTGTGTGTGTGTTGTGTGTGTGTGTGGTGTGTGTGCGTGTGCGTGTGAGTGATGTGTTGTGCCTTCTCATTTTACATGTTTTTGTTGTTGTTTGTTGTTGTTGTTGTTCTTTTGCATTATTTTCCATCACTGTGGAATGCGTGTGGACGAGAAAATTGAACCCGACCACATCCTTCAGTAATGAATTTCCCTTTCACGTATGAGAATTATGAGTCGTCACAACTGCTGCATGCATCAGTCGCCGTGCGACTGAAGTGATTTTTTTTTCAAACACAAGTGTGTACGCTCGAGGCAGTAAGCACCTGGTTCACTAAACATTGATGAAGCTTTGAATTTGTTTAAAATGCTCTTTAAATTTTCGCCCAGCTTAACTGTGTGACTCACGAGATGGTCTTTGTTAGGAACGTCGATTTTTTGAAAAATATATTATGAGCATTCCTTTTCTTAGTCTGGCATTGTACATATAGTCAACCGTCTTCTTTCTGGTATTTTCCAGTATTAACATGTTTCTTCACACATTCTGCAGCGTCTTTAACGCAATGTAAACAGCATTTTAGAAAGTAGGAGTAACAAAATAACGGTGCTTTGTCGTCAAAATCATATCAAACTGTCAATAGCCATGAATATTTTTTTCGAATTGTGTTCACAGAATTTCAAGAAAACAATTACAGCCTGTAAATGATTCGAGCCTAAGAACATTGTTTAATCGTTTCCGAGAAGGAAACATTGATTCCCAGGGCGACCTCGTACATCTAAATGACATATATGATGACGATGTTGACCATTCCATTTCCAACGAAAAAGTTCTAATGGATCTGGGAATGATACAACTTCGGAAAGCCGCCTGTCCGGATGGAATAACAGATGAACTGATAAAACAGCTTGCCAGTCAATCCTTCAGCTCTTATTTGAGATGTCGCTCTCAAATCATTATAACTCCGTGATAAAAAAGAGTAATACGAGCAACCGAAATAGCTACAGAGAAATATCGTTTGTTATGTCTGCTGTAAACAGTACAGAGCTATCATTGACGCTGCATAACATATACGTACACACAGACACATCTACACTCACCACACACAAATGCAATGATAACAATATTACAGAAAGTATTAGCTTAGCGCCCAAAATTTGACCAGCGCGTTGGGCTAATGCTCAGGTCAGACATCTGTTAAGTTGTAGCCATGAGAACCTTCTCTTACATTCTCTCATCTAAGTCATCAATTCATTCATCCATCAGCTTTAATTCGTGCGCAGTGCGGTCTTGAAACTTAGC
>CM065717.1:65787821-65792821 GCA_033310375.1 Conus canariensis
ACACACACACACATACGCGCGCGCGCGCGCACGCACGTACGCACGCACACACACACATGGACAAAGCGACGAAACGGTCAAAAGTAAAGCCTTGAGCGATGCCTTTAGGAGGAAGTTAATCTGATGTGAGGAGAGAGAAAAGACGGTTGTTTTTTTTTTCATGCAGATAACGTTTGAGAAATGATAAAATAAAAATGAAAAAAAGCATACACGTTCTCCGAGAGATCTGTAGGAGATAAGTGTGAAAGAGGATTCCGAGGTCCAGTCAGGAATGGACAGCTGGAGTAAATCAGAAAGAAACGACAGGGAGCTTGACTATTCAGAGACTTCAATCAAGATGAGCAGAGAGGGAAGGTAAGGTAATGTTGCTTATAGCCCAGCCGACCGCAAAGGGCCATATCAGGGCTCTCACCACGTTAAAATCAACTCACAAGTCATCTAAAAAAAATTAAAAAAAAAAAAAAAACCTTTCACGCATCTCTTTAAAAATACGTCGAAAAACGCACCAGAAACTTCGTAAAAAATCTTTCTTCCGTAAAATCTTAAATCAGATGAAAAATGTTAATCTCTCTCAGAAACTCAAAGATCACGTCAGGTGGGACATCTCTGAATAGGGTTTTCATGGACTCGGCTGTAAAGTGTTTATATCTCACATCGTGCAAGTCCCAACAGTCTAAAAGAATATGTTTCACTGTGAGTGGAACATGACATGGAATACACCACGGAGCGTCTTCACCTTTGAAAAGATAAGAATGGGTATAAAACGAGTGGCCTGTGTGCAAGCGGCACAGAACTGTTTCTTCTTTACGGCCGCCACTGGAACATGGTAAAAAGTCGTTGAGGCTTGGACGGATTTTAGATTGTTTGTTATCCGTCTACAAGGTCCATTCCTCTTGCCAGAGGTCTTTGACATAGGCCTGTGTTTTGGGTTTCAGATCAGTGTGAGGAACAGTAAACCTGATCAACTTTTCCCTTGTGGCATTCTTGGCAAGCTGGGCAACCATCACATTGCCTCACAATTTGAATTAATTCGTTTTTTTTTTTTTTTAAAACAGGAAGTCTCTAAAGAGAGTGAAGTGAGGAACAACAGAAGTGGATTTAGAACATCTGAACTCTTGTCCGACTGCGTGATTCTGTACTTCCCATGAATGGTGACTCAGATGTTTCCGACAGTCAGCATCATGAAGAGAATTACATTAGACCAGCCGTGAAAGAACAAAGCGCAGACTGTGGTTTGTTCGCATTGTTTGAAAGAACATGCTGGACAGAATTATTTGGAATGGAATGAATTAATGTCAGGGGAAAAAAAAGAACACCCTCAGATAATAGCTGTGGGGATACAACGTCATAATTGTTTTTTGAAAATGCAAGGGAGGGACTGGACTCTGCTAGATCAATAACTCTCCGCTGTCAAAGAGTACAAGGCGGGGGGCCAAAATGGCGGTTTGATTACAGACAGGGTCTTTTAATATGCGCCAGATTGTCTGGTCTTCATGTGAAATAGGGGGTGCTGTCTCTATGGGGAAGACGTGCTACAATAACGTGTGAATGTGTGGCTGATTTAGTTCCTTTTCCTATATTTTGCATTGTTGTTTGTGTCTATGTTTGTTCTGTTTGGGTTTTTTTTTGTTTGTTTTGTTTTGTTTATTTTGCTTTGCTTTGCTTTGTTTTATAATCTTCGATGCGTTTGTATGTTTAGTTGCTGTTTCTGTTTATATAGCTCGTCGATTTTGAAAGTTTTTTTTTGTTCTTATTGTTGTTGTTGTTGACGTGTTCTTTTGGTTCTCTCTCTCTCTCTCTCTCTCTCTCTCTCTCTCTCTCTCTCTCTCTCTCTCTCTCTCTCTCTCTCTCTCTCTCTCTCTCTGTTTGCTCTTTGCTCGTGTTTGTTTTATAAAAGCAAAAGTGGAATGATGTAGCCGCCAAATGCATTTGAGTTTGTTTGTTTGCATATTTATTTGATACCGAGGAATTGTTTTACTTTGTAAAAAAAAAAAAATCTCTTATTTGCTTGTTCGGCGCAAATCTGAATAAGACTAAATGGCAGAAAATGGTTCAAGTCACTTCGTCGGCGTTAATCTTTGTTTGAGGTCTTCGTTTACTGGAATATTTGTCTGCAAGGGCATCTGTTTGCATCAGTGTTTCCTGTTACTTTATCAATAGTTTTGACAACGAAATCGATCTGCTGGAAAATCATATTGTCAGTATGCTAATGCATTTGGGGGACACTGAAATATTGCTATATTGTGAAGTGAATGCCGAAAGATCAATTACATTCGTTTTTTAATGAACAAGCATGATATGCTATTAGTTGTCAGAACAATATCTTTATAGAAGGAACTCCTCAAAATAACATGCTGGATTCGTGTGAAAAAGAACTTTCTAGACATGTGTACTGTTATGTGACTGTACAGTTTATACAGATTATGTAATGGTGATGCTGGTGGTCGGTTCATATATATTTCTGATGCGGATTATGCATAAATGATCTTTGTTTTTCTATTTCGGTAAATGGTTTTGAGTTTCTGCGTGAACTCTGAATGTTAAGGGAAGGTTTTGATTTCAGCACATGTGCCTGTATTACTATTGACAAATGAAATAAAGAGAAATGCACAAATAGTGACTCGAATGGTAAATATAATCACTTTATTGTTACAATTTGCTGAAATTAGAATTATGTCCCGAAATGTACTTATTCCATGTCAAATTATATATGGGAAATTACACAAAGGTTTTCAAAGGAAAGATTTCAACCATCAGTATCTATATCTAAAGGATACGAACATTCTACACACTCGCTAGAAAAAGGTGACAAAATAATACAACAGAGATAATAGTTAACGACAACGAAAATGAAAAACTTAGGGCATTTAAGAATTATTCAAACTACTTTATGCTGATGTTGTTACTTTACTATTAGTACTGGTCTCTATCAGGTTGGTCTTTAGAGAAAACTAAATAACGTTAACTCCGCAGCAAACAGACTAGAGTTAAAGTTGAATATGAATAAGACAAACACATTCGTGTTTTGTAAAAACGTTCTTATTTGCCTGCTCTTTGGGTTTTTTGCTCTTCTCTCTCTCTCTCTCTCTCTCTCTCTCTCTCTCTCTCTCTCCTCTCTCTCTCTCTCTCTCTCTCTAGTATTTATATTATTATAGTATTTAATCAGGCAACGATTAATAGATTGTATATGGCAAAAAGGGTCTGACCATATTCACAATAGTGACAGATTTAGTTTATACACCAATTTTTGCAATGTGCATGATTTGAAACCATATTTGACCACTAATATTGATAGACATTTACAGTATGTTACAACACGATTTCGATTAGGAATATCAGAATTAAAAGTGCACCATTATAGATTCAGAATGGCTAACAACAAGGATCTGATTTGTCCATTATGTAAAGTAGCACAAGAAAATGAAATACATTTTGTTCTTTGCTGTCCTGTTCTTAGTGGCATTCGTGAAAAGTTCATCAAACCTAAGTACTATAGTCAACCGAGTTTATTCAATTTGTGTTTATTAATGTCTTCTCAATCAGTTGAAGTTGTTAGAGGTCTTTCAATGTTTCTTTCAAAAGCATTATAAGTTCAGAGAAACTGCCACATCTTAAGAATTTTGTTTGTATCACCTTTGTTATGTTTTTGTTAAGTCATAACTAGCGCTGCTTCGATGTTCTTTTGTTGTTCACATTCCCCTCATAAGGGGCCTTGGCCTAAATGAAAATAAACGGGATTCTGAATTCCGAATTTCTCTCTCTCTCTCTCTCTCTCTCTCTCTCTCTCTCTCTCTCTCTCTCTCTCTCTCTCTCTCTCTCTCTCTCTCTCTCTCTCTCAGCATGAGCTGAAACAATGGACCGATGGGGGAGAGAGGACAATTGTTGTTAATGCTTACAAGTATCTTGGTATTTACTTCACTACCAAACTTGGTTTAGATTATACTTGTCAAGATGGAGTATATGCAGTACAAAACTTGCAGTCATCGTTATCCTTCACGTTTGATACAAGTTGGATTGTAATCCGTTCAGAGTTGTTTGTTTTTAAATCACGTCATTTGATTCACAGGCGCACCTATCTTTCAACATGAAGCAGAAATACGAGCTTTTCAGACAGGTGCCTTAATTGAAAAATAAATTCACTTGCATACGCTGAAGCGCTTTTTGGATGCAGATAATAAAACACCAAGTGATGTAGTTTATTGTGAACTCGGAAGGTGTCCAATTTATATGAAATCATAGTTGAACTGTATGAAAGACTGGCTCTAATTAGCAATAATAAATGAGTGCAGGATACCCTTTAAATGTTACGGAATCCTGTTAGAATTAGATAATGATGGTAATAGGACATGGGTTTCCAATGCCCGACAGCCTGTGCATACTTATGCATAGGCATGCACCCTGCGTGAGAAATGGAAAGAATGAAGGAAGTAAGGAAACTGAGTGATCGATATTGAACGATACTGACTGGATGACACGGGAAACGACTGAATGAAGCGCCAGCTGGCAGCTCTTCAGTCGGCACTACCCAGGTAGGCAGCCCGTTGTGTAAACGAGTGTTGGTTGTAAAGCGCTTAGAGCTTGGTCTCTAGCCGAGAATAGGCGCTATATAAGTATTCATTATTATTATTATTATTATGGATCTGGATTTGTTTGGGTAACCAACGTGTCCAAAACATATTAGGATTTTAAAAAATATTTTACACAGGCGTTCACTGAGAGCGGACGGCGGGACTGGCATGACCATGTGTATGATGACGATGATACATTTTATTTATTTATTTTTTTCAGATCCACACACATTAGAACGACAGTTCGAGATAATAATGAACAGATATCTTACATACGCACTGACAACATCTCTATATTCGCAGTGTCAGACGACGCGTGCCATTGCATTAGGTATAGTAATGTTGTTGAAAATGGACAGACCTGTGGAGTGTGTAAGAGAGCAACAGAAAATTAGTTTGTGTGTCCTGGTTTGAATCATCTTAAATAAAATT
>CM065717.1:65805321-65812821 GCA_033310375.1 Conus canariensis
TTCTTCTTCTTCTTCTTCTTCTCCTCTCACTCCTCCTCCTCCTCCTCCTTCTCCTCCTCGTCATCATCATCATCATCATCATAGCGAGTGCTGTTAAGAAGAAGAAGAAGAAGAAGAAGAAGAACGAGGAGGAGGAGGAGGAGGAGGAGGAGAGGAGGGGGAGGAGGAGGAGGAGGAGGAGGAAAAGAAGAAGAAGAAGGAGATGAAGAGGAGGAGAAGAAGAAGAAGAAGAAGAAGAAGAAGAAGAAGAAGAAGAAGAAGAAGAAGAAGACGAAGAAGAAGAAGACGCACTCTTACAGAAGAAAGACAGGAGGAACTAGAACATGCCCCTGCTTTATGCCCTTTGAGAGATAATCAAGACTCAGTCAGATCTTTTACACCTAAAAAAAACTTTGGTTAGGCTGACAGAGAATAGCACTGAACTTCTGAAAGTGAACGATGAACGGGTCGTCGGCCTGGAGATACAGAAAGGGGGCCGCCAAGTGTAGACATTACAACGGCTGTTGATGCCGGTGTCACCAACAGTCATGTCAGGATGACCCACGCTTTCACGACCGTAGATCTCATTTTAGACGCCCCAGAACGTTGTTTAACGTCACTGAATTCAGACGTAGAATAAGAACAAGAACGAAAAATGATAACAGTATCAACAGTAACGACGACAATAAGAGAGCACAGATCCAACACCAAGAACTTAAAACGAATTTAACAACAGTAATAACAATAGCAACAACAAATACATCATCAACAACAACAACGACAGTCACAACATTCACGGTAAGGACGACAACAACAGAAACAACAACAACAATAACAGCAGCAACAAAAACATAATGGCAGCATCGTTTTAGCCACCATCTTTCGGCAATAAGAACACTAAGGTATCAACGTCCACTTTTCATTCCCGGGCCGTGTGCATTATGTAGGGGAAAGTCACAAACATTTCCCTGTTCGTTTCCATTCCTGACATTCTCCACTACATTCAGAAAGCTATTTCTGGTACGTAAGTGCACCCAGCAATTGTTATATTTTATGCTGAAAAACGGAGTCTTGCTTCTATGTAACAACATTAGAATCACAGTGTTGCTGTACTCTCTCTCTCTGTCTCTCTGTCTCTGTCTCTGTCTCTGTCTCTCTCTCTCTCTCTCTCCTCTCTCTCTCTCTCTCTCTGTTGGAAGTGTGTGTGTGTGTGTGTGTGTGTGTGTGTGTGTGTGTGTGTGTTGTGTTGTGTTGTGTTGTGTGTGTGTGTGTGTGTGTGTGTGTGTGTGTGTGTGTGTGTGTGTGTTGTGTTGTGTGTGTGTGTGTGTGTGTGTGTGTGTGTGTGTGTGTGTGTGTGACAGAGAGAGAGAGAGAGAGAGAGAGAGACAGAGACAGAGAGAGAAGAGAGAGAGAGAGAGAGAACAGTGTGTTTTAAATGGGAGATAAAAGCAAAAGAAAACAAGAAAAGGTATGAAGATGGGTAAAATAATGAGGATGCGAATACAAATATTGCTTTTATGTTCTTCACAATATCTATATCTCTTCAAAAGAACAGGCATAAGTCTTTCCGACTTTACAACCGGCAAAACAATCTGCATCATCATCATCATCTCATCTCTCTCTCTCTCCCTCTCCCTCTCCCTCTCTCTCTCTCTCTCTCTCTCTCTCTCTCAAAATCATGATCATCAATATAGCCACTACAATTGTCGTCGTTATTTATAGTCGTCGTCATTGTCGTCGTCACCGACATCACCATCAATCGTACTGCCTTCCCTGTCTTCATCATCACTTCATAGCCTCCACGTCTGTTTGTTTGAGTGTATGTCCGTAGGATAAAAAAAATATTTAAAAAACAAACAAGCAAACGAACAAACAGCAAAAACTAAAGAATCATGTTCAGAGAATTCCTTCAAAAGAAGTAATGTGGTGTGCTCGTTGAAATTTTGGATGAATTTACAAAATTTTGGGAACTTCGGCGGGAACACTCGGTGGCTTCTTGCTGTTTATTCTGTTTGATTCGTGTGCCATAGTTGCTCGTTCTTGTTCATTGCTATGGCCACTGTGTTCTTTGAGCTCCGTTCAAGTTTAAAGTGTTGTCTGTATCACACATGGCGAGAGCACGATTGATTCTATGCTAACGATAACCAATTTTGTGAATACTCTCTCTCTCTCCTCTCTCTCTCTCTCTCTCTCTCTCTCTCTCTCTCTCTCTCTCGTTTGCCTGTCTGATCATCAGTCTGTCTCTCTATCTATCAGCCTATCTATCTATCTATTTATCTATCTGGCTAGCTAGCTAGATATCCCTCTATCTGCCTATCTATCTATCTATCTATCTATCTATCTATCTATCTATCTCTATCTGTCTGTCTGTCTATCTATATATCTATCTATCTACCCATCCATCCATCTATCTATTTATATGTCTATATATCTATCTACCTATCTATCTATTTGCCTGTCTGTCTGTCTATTGTCTATCTTGTCTATCTGTCTATCTATCTATCTATATATCTATCTATCTATCTATCTATCTATCTATCTATTTGTGTAACTATCTGTCTATCTATCTATCTATCATCGATCGATCGATCGATCGATCGATCGATCTATCTATCTATCTATCTATCTATCTATCTATCTATCTATCTATCTATCTATCTATCTATCTATCTATCTGTCTGTCTGTCTGTCTGTCTGTCTGTCTGTCTGTCTGTCTGTCTGTCTGTCTGTCTGTCTGTCGATCGATCGATCGATCGATCTATCTATCTATCTATCTATCTATCTATCTATCTGTCTATCTATCTATCTGTCTATCTATCTATCTGTCTTATCTGTCTATCTGTCTATCTATCTATCTATTCTGTCTATCTATCTATCTATCTATCTATCTGTCTATCTATCTAGTCTATCTACTCTATCTATCTATCTATCTATCTATCTATCTATCTATCTATCTATCTATCTATGTGTCTGTCTGCTTCATCCTCCTTTTCCTCCTCCCTCCGCCACTTCTTTTTTCTTTCTTTCTTTCTTTTTTTTTTTCTTTCTTTCTTTCTTTCTTTCTTTCTTCTTATTCTTTCTCATCGTCGTCGTCGTCGTGTTCATCGTCGTTGTCGTTGTCGTCGTCGTCGTAATCGTTGTCATCGTGGCTGTCGTGTTGTGCCTTTTATTATTTCTCTTCGACTTAGTCGTCGTAATCTCCACTGTTCGCGTCCTCTTCTTCTTCTTCTTCTTCTTCTTCTTCTTCTTCTTCTTCTTCTTCTTCTTCTTCTTCTCTTCTCCTCTCACTCCTCCTCCTCCTCCTCTTCCTTCTCATTCTTCTTCTTCTTCTTGTAAAGTTAATTTCTTTACAAATGAATCCGGAGTGAATCGGAATTGTTGTCGTTGTTGCTCACGGGATGTGGGGGGATGGAGTTTGCGAAGAGATAGAGAAGTTCATATCCGGCTGACTGGTTCGCAGGCTGTCCCCTTCTTCCTCTTCTTCTTTCTTTTGTTTATTTATTCATCCGATTTTTGTTTCATTTTATTTTAGTTCCATTGCATTTGCCATTCTCTCTTTCTCTCTTCTCTTTATTGCTATCGACTCCTTTTTTTCCCCTTTCTTTTCTTCCTCCTTGTCCATTCACCTCTTCTTAGCCTTTCACCCACCCCCTTTATTCCCCCTGCTTTCCCCCCCCCCCCACCTCCACCCCCTGTTTTTTCTTCCACTTTTAGCTCTCCTATGTCAAGTTGAACATCAACGTTGGAAAAGAGCTGTTTTACAAGGTCGTGGTTGTTGTTGTTGTTGTTGTTTTAAGGCTAACCGTTACAAGCTGATCGATGTGTTGTTGTTGTTGTTTTAAGGCTAACCGTTACAAGCTGATCGATATCACCTTGTATGCCTGGCTATTTCAGATTGACAGTTTTGGGTCTTGCTTTTCATGGTTTAAACACTTGGCTCACATGCATTGAATTATTAGAGATGTTCGCACATACTGCTGGGGTTACGAACTGATAACACCGTAAATACAAGTAAGCGAGTAATGTGTGTGTGTGTGTGTGGGTGTGGGGTGTGTGTGTGGTGTGTGTGTGTGTGTGTGTGTGTGTGTGTGTGTGTGTGTGTGTGTGTGTGTGTGTGTGTGTGTGGTGTTTCCAAACACTTGTGCTTTTCTAATCGCGTCACACACACCACAGAGAGAGAAACAGAGACACGAGACAGAGCAGAACACACAAAAGAGACACACAAGACAAACACACGCAGAGAACAAGAGAAGAACGCAACTCTGTTTCTATCTTCTTCATATCATCTTCACCATCTCTAATTTAGAGACTGAACAAATTAGTATATAAGTAATTAGACAGTGATTATTCTTGAACTGCCAAAAAGGACACAAGACTGATCAAACACACACCAAACACATTACAATCACTCTCCACAAACACACACGGACGGGTGGGCAAACAGACAGGCGGGCGTACGGGCAGATAGACAGACAGACAGACAGGCAGGCATCAGGCAGGCAGACAGGCAGACAGACACACGAAACAGACAGGCAGAAGCGGAAGGGTGGGGGGTGGGGGGGGGGGGGTAGATAGCTTAAACAGCCAAATGGCACGAAATAAATTTAGAGACGAACATTTAATATAGAAATATAAATAAAAGGATGAAGTTGAAGACAGTGACTTAATTCTTCGTCAAAATAACTGCCAAAGTAAGGAAGCACAATGACTTGATTCAAATATTCATCATCATGTCCAAATTCAGTGCATTACAATGTTCAGTTCTCTCTCTACAAACAACATTTTTGGAAATGAAATCACAGAGAACATCAATGAAAGGCGGGAGGAGAGGTGGCAGTGGAGGGAGGGGTAGGGGATGGGATGCTGGGGGTAGGGGTGGGGGGTGAAAAGTGGAGGAGAGGTTGAACGTCTTCTTTCTTTTTTATTTTCATAGCTTTCAACGCCTTAACCTTTCCCTTTCTCCTCATTAAAAGTTTTCTAACAAGACGGCCTTTGTCTTTCCGCTGGAACTCTGGAGATTGTCGACTTCCGATAACAGGCGTGATTCATACCACGCCGGCACTAACAAGGCGAATTGGACCAGACCTTTTTCTCGGGACTAAGCGGGGGCCTAGGAGAATGTTTATTGGCTGCTGGCGTCCTTAGAATCGGAGATGTATGTTGCTGTCATCATATACACATGATATTTTGCCAAGGCTTCGTGCTTGTTTGTCGATATACTGATTTTTCCTTTCCGTTCGATTCGTAAGGAGCGGGCTCTGCTGAGGAGGATGGGTTACACTTAGGTGATCAAGCAGTGTGTAGGAAATTTTTTTTTTTTTTAGAGAAGTGTGTGTTATTTTGTTGGACAGGCGTGATGTGTGTGAATGATTGTATTTAGGCTTGGCAACTTAGCACAGCGGTTGGTTTCCTTAGTGTAAGGGGGAAATGCACATTGAATGGCGTATGGAAGGATTTTCTGTTGAATCTAAGACAGAATTGTCGTTCTAGAGTGGCTTTACAGCATGTGACCAGATTGAGCATAAAGTGTGCCTTCTCCCTCTGTCTGTCTGTCTATCTGTTTGTTTGTCAGTCTGTCTGTCTGTATGTCTGTCTGTCTGTCTGTCTCACTCTCTCCCTCGTTTACAGGCTGGAGGCCTAACAATAAAACATTGTCATTGTCATTGTCATTGTCATTCTCTCTCTCCTCTCTCTCTCTCTCTCTCTCTCTCTCTCTCTCTCTCTCTCTCACAAAATTGTTCCCCTAATTGTCTGTTGCCCCCCCCCCCCTTTCTCCCTGTAGAATGCTGCATGGATATGTACAATATGTTTCTGTCCCTCGCATGTGCTGCATTTTCATCCGACAGAATGGAGAGGTGAAAATTGGAATGAGGAGAGAGGATGAAGCAAGGTGTACTTGTGGGCTTGGGCGTGTGTGCTTGTGTGTGTGTGTGTGTGTGTGTGTGTGTGTGTGTGTGTGTGTGTGTGCGTGCGTGCGTGCGTGCGTGTGTGTGTGTGTGTGTGTGTGTGTGTGTGTGTGTGTGTGTGTGTGTGTGTGTGTGTGTGTGCGTGCGTGTGTGTGTGCGTGTGCTAGTGTGTGCATGCGTTCGTACGTGTGATAGAGAGAAAAGAAGAAGAAGAAGAAGATGATAATGATGATGGTGATGATGATGATGATGATGATGATGATGATGATGATGAAGAAACAGAGAGAGAGAGAGAGAGAGAGAGAGAGAGAGAGAGAGAGAGAGAGAGAGAGAGAGATGCTCATATACAAAACACCTACGAGTGTTGCTTTGCAGCCTTCATTATTTTTCACATTCCTGTTGTCGGGACTGTTGCTGTGTTTGACACACTGGAAGCCGTCATCCCAGCGCTCTGACAGCCAATGAATACGCCGCCATTCATGATGATCTTGTCATATGACCGTCTTGTTCGTGAGCCCATCTTCAATCCAGTTTCACCTAGTTTCATACCATGGGTCAAAATACTCGCTTACACAGACCTTAACCCGTTACGCCACGGAGGCTGTCAATGAGACTTGTTTACAGCTTGCAGCCAGAGACAGTTCATTTCTGAAGCTTCCTCACCATCTTTGATTTGAGAGGCAGAAATAGAGTCTGCTTCATGCCTGCTTGTCACCCTACTGGCCCTCGCGCTCATGGCCATATCACTTCCAGTTAACAACGCCATGACATATATCATTATTTTCAGTTTAAAAACCCGACGATTGCGATACCTGTCATGGCTTGGTTGATGATAGGTTTGTCAGCAACGATCCAGAGCAGTGATGGTTATATACATATACTTCGCACAACGTTTGGAAGAACTAGAAACTGACAAGGATCTTGATTGACGTGAGGACATCAGTACAAGCCATTCAAAAGTGGAACTTTTTCTTCGCATCGCTAGTTATTTAAAAATGGAAACCAGTGACGACCTTGACTGACATATAAGGATAAACACAAATGATTCAAAGGAGGATACCTCCTATAGCCCGCAGAAATATGTGGAAGAACTTGAAACTAGAGGTGATATTGTTTGATCTTTGATGTGAAATTTATAACTTGTTTGGACCTGAAAATTTGAATTTCCCGGCTCAATGATGATTGGTCCGCTAACAATGAACACGAGGCACGTGAATTCATTTAATACCATGAAAGGTGTTAAATCTAAAAGGGGACACAAATGCCAATTTAAACAGATGGTTTTAGCATGTTTCGAATTTAAGGCTCAAGAAAAAGACAAACAAACAAACAAGAATTATCTGCGAGAAGTTGAAACTAACTGAAGTCGTAACTGACATGTTAAGAGAAAGCGATGATGTCTGGCATGTTATGATGTCATGCCATACAGGTTGAGGAAAAGAGTTATGTATTTCTAGCGAAAATAGCGCTGCTTAGAGCCTAACAGTCACGTTGCTGCTTCTTACGTGCCCATAGAGCTTTCAGTTAACACAGGATAAAGTGAAATAAATGAGAGAGAGAGAGAGAGAGAGAGAGAGAGAGAGAGAGAGAGACAGACAGACAGACAGACAGACAG
>CM065717.1:65820321-65822821 GCA_033310375.1 Conus canariensis
AAACTGAAGTGAATAAATTCCAAAACCACACCACGTCAAGTGCCACCATCAGGCTATCTTATTCTAGAAATCCTCACAGTTTTGATACATAAGGCTGGCTGAAACTATATCCAACATTTAAACGAAGAATGCAATAACTCGAGGTGAATAATGTGTAAATATGTTAGCGGCACTAAGTCTTCAAGTTTTGTTCCATTAGCATCCAGCAGGTGCGAATACACCTTGTACAGTACTGATGTAAATGCTTAATCTGTAAGTTCCACAATTCACATCGTTCAAATCAAAATTTATCTTTCGGCACTGTGTTCCCAGAACAATTTTCACGCACCACACACACACACACACACACACACACACACACACACACACACACACACCCTCCCCCCTCCCCCAGCCCCCCTCCCCAGAGAGAGAGAGAGAGAGAGAGAGAGAGAGAGAGAACACAAAAACACACCACACACCACACACCAACACACACACACACCACACACTCACACACACACACACACACACACACACACACACACACACACACACACACACACACACACACAAGAGCAAGCGCGCGTGCGCTTCAGACGAGTTTCTCCCAGAGCGGAGACTCCTGCCTTTGACTCACCCTAATTTAATCCAGCAAGAAAAAACAACACGCGCAATCCGATCAGAATCGAACTCAGCCCTCTCTTGGCCGAGTGGTCCCTCGCCTCCATTAAACCGCCGTGGACCAAATACTCGGCTTAGCCTCAACTGCATCGGTCCCCGTGGTAACTTGTTTTTAATTCTGCTTGAGCTCGGGGAAAAAAGCAAACTATTTGGATTTTTTTTTGTAGCGGGGAAAGGGTAGGCGGGATGGGGGACGTGAAAGAGGAAAGGAGGTGAGGAGGAGGATTAGTGACTCACTTTCGATCCCTCTCCGGTTGAGAAGATCAAAAAACAAACCAAACGAGAAAGAAAATTAAAAAAAAAAAAAACACACACACCACAAAATCGACTTGAAAAAAGAGCAGATGGTTATGGATATGGGGGCCATAGGAGAGAAGGAGAGAGAAAAGAGAGAGAGAGAGAGAGAGAGAGAGAGAGAGAGAGAGAGAGAGAAAGGGTCCGGCTGGGGTTGGTCGGAGTGACGGACACAGAGAGAGAGAGAGAGAGAGAGAGAGAGAGAGAGAGAGAGACAGACAGACAGACAGACAGACAGACAGACAGATAGACAGATAGACGGACAGATAGACAGACAGACAGACAGTCAGAGACAGACAGACAGATAGACAGACAGACAGACAGACTGACAGACAGACAGACACGATACGACAGACGGAAATACAGCAGAACAAAACATAGTCTCTTGCGATTGTTGTTGCTTTTCCTGTCCGGCCACCCGAGAACAGCTTTAAATAAACCGTCTGGTATACAGGCTGTATTTTCCGTACGGACTCATTTCAGTTTAATCAAAAGGAGAGGAGGGAATGGAAAAAGAGGTTACTATGCTATATTCTTACAGTTTCCTGTCTATACTTTGCTGAATTCAAAACGTTCAATGTTTCTACAAAGCTTTGTTCCTACAGTTCTATATTTACACAGTTCTGTGTAGCTAAAAGGGTTTATTCCCACTTTGTTATGTCCGAACGTTTGTGAGTCCCTACAGTGCTATGTTCCTACAACGTTAAGCATCTACCGTTTCATATTTCTACCAATCTGTTTCCACAGCTTTATCTGTGTAAAGGTTCTGTGTTACTACAATGCCGTGTAGTGATCTTACACTGTTTTGTTTGTTTGCTTGCTTGTTTGTTTGCTTGCTTGCTTGTTTGTGTGTTCCTGAAAGGCTGTTCCTGCAAGTCTACGTGCCCCCACACTACGTTCCTACAGTCCCATGGTTTTACAATGCTGTGGTTCTACAATACTGATTCTGCAGTTCTAAGTTCAGTCAGTTCTATGTACTGTAGGGCCATAATATCATCTTCTGCAACACTATCTTCCAACCGTTTTCTGTTTTACAACGTCGTGCTCAAACAGTTTTACGTTTTATTGCTACCTGGAGTTAGACCTAGTCTCCCAACAAACAAAAATGCACTACTCACTCGTAGCTTTCGACAGCCATCCGGCCATCTTCCTCAGCGATGCTGTTGCTCACTGAGTGAACTCGATTCAGATCATGCGACCATGGGACATACCCAGGTCACGTGACCGAATCAATGAAGAGTGCACCGGAGGCAGTTTTACGTTTCTTTGATGTTTTGATCCTATGCGTACATTTCCACAACACAGTGTTCTGCATATCTATGTTTCTATAACACTACATTCCTAAAGCTATTTTTGATGGTGCCATGTTTTGACAGGCCTATATGTTTACAATATAATTTTCCTATAATTGAAAAGTCTTTCGAGGCTCCCACAGTTTTCTGTACCTTTGTAATGTTATGTTCCAGCACATCTACTTTCACCTTTCCCTGCGATTCTTCGTGAGATGTAATAAATATTCCTATAATTCCATGTTCCGATAATG
>CM065717.1:65827821-65830321 GCA_033310375.1 Conus canariensis
AAAACTGTTTGCCCTCTCGTTGACATTTTTTGCTTAACGTTTTGATTGCTGAACTGTCGTCTGGAGTGTTTTAATAGTTTTGTGTGTGTGTATGTGCGTGCGTGCGTGCGTGCGTGCGTGCGTGCGTGCGTGCGTGCGTGCGTGTGTGTGTGTGTGTGTGTGTGTGTGTGTGTGTGTGTGTGTGTGTGTGTGTGTGTGTGTGTGTGCAAAGAATGAATTCAGTCTTACATAACCAATGGGTATGTGAGGAGAAACCAGTGCCCACTTCGTCATGATGAAGCCTACATTCGCTAAATATCAGAGACAGATAGATAAATAAATAGATACAAATAATTCAAAATAAAACAGAAAACAATAAGGCTGTAGCTAGATACCGGCAAAGAGGGAAGAAGACCAGAATGCTGAGTGTGTGGAAGTGGTGGTGGTGGTGGGAAGGGGATGGAAAACAAATAATGAGAAGAATTGACGCGTGGACATCTCTGATGTAAGACCGGCTGACCGACTGCCCTAATAACCAGTCTTGGCTGCAGTGGCACTGTGCAAGAAAGATAGGGGAGCGACAGGTCTTCTCAGCGCGTTCTATTATGTCAGCACAGACAGTATTGAGTTCTTTGAAAAGATTCCCTTGTCAGGAGAGAGCATGGCCGGAACCCGTTAAAAGTTATCAGAAGTGGGACGATGAGACAAGCTTTTCCTTGTCGATGTTGCCACTGTTTCAATTATAGGACCAGAACTTATAAGGACTCAGTCTCAGACAGATTATGTCTTATCCAGAAACCCCAACAGGGCCTAGAGCCAGCAAATGGTTTCCTATGAGTAATAAGGAAAAGGAGAGAAAAAAAAACAAGTTCCAAAGCTTGAGAATTCCATAAGTTTAACAAGATGCAAAGCACATAACGTACTCCCAGTTTATCCTGAATACGCGTGAGATAGTCCATAAAGAGGAAAAATTGTCTTGGCCTGGTGTAACCGTTAGTAACGGCTATTCTGGTAAACATTTGCCATCATCTGTGACCTATAATGAACATACTTATAAATTCTCAGAAAGATCGGCCAAGTACTTTCTGAGATTTTCCATAAAGAAGAAAACCATTTTGGGCCGTTAGTAACGGCTATAACGGTAAACTTAAACATCGGGCATCATCCGTGACCCATAATGAACATATCTATAAATTTTCAGAAATATCGGCCACATACTGTTCTAAGATATTCCATAAAAAAGAAGAACCGTTATGGGCCGTTGTAGCCGTTACTAACGGCTATAACGGTAAACTAAAACGTCGGGCATCATCCGTGACCCATAATGAACATACCTACAAATTTTCAGAGAGATCGGCCACGTACTTTCTGAGGTATTCCATAAAAAAGAAAGTTAGTAACGGCTATAACGGTAAACTAAAATGTCAGGCATCATCCGGGACCTGTAATGAACGCACCTACAAATTTTTAGAAAGATCAGCCAAGTGCTTTCTGAGACATTCCATAAAAAAGAAAAGCCGTTATGGGCCGTTATAGCCTTTAGTAACGGCTATAACGGTAAACTGAAACATCGGGCATCATCCGTAACCCATAGTGAACATACCTGCTAATTGTCACAAAGATCGGCCAAGTACTTTCTGAAATATTCCATAAAGAAGAAAAACCGTTACAGGCCGTTACAGCCATTAGTAACGGCTATAACGATAAAGTAAAACATCGGGCATCATCCGTGACCCATAATGAACATATCTGCTAATTTTCACAAAGATCGGCCAAGTACTTTCTGACATATTCCATGAAGAAGAAAACCGTTACAGGCCGTTACAGCCGTTAGTAACGGCTATAACGGTAAACTAAATCATCGGGCATTATTTGTGACCCATAATGAACATACCTACAAATTTTCAGAAATATCGGCCAAGTACTCTCTGAGATATTCCATAAAGAAGAAAAACCGTTACAGGCCGTTACAGCCATTAGTAACGGCTATAACGGTAAACTAAAACATCGGGCATCATCCGTGACCCATAATGAACATACCTTCCAATTTCACAAAGATCGGCCAAGTACTTCCTGAGATATTCCATAAAGAAGAAAAACCGTTACAGGCCGTTACAGACGTTAGTAACGACTATAACGTAAAAATAACACATCGGGCATCATCTTTGGCCCATAATGAACATACCTACAAATTTTCAGAAAGATCGGCCCAGTAGTTTTGTCTGCAGCGAGTGGAACACATTTTGACCACGGACGGACACACACACACACACCACATACACAGACAGCATTTCTTCCTTCCCATTCTAAAGTACTCCCTGTTCTATAAGAACTGGGAGTACAAAAACGAAGTGAATGTATGTGAAGAAGTGGAGGTGGGTGGGGGGAGGGATGGGTGCAGGTGGGAAGAGGAAGTGGCAAAAAGATAGAGGGGTGGAAAAAAATGGACTGGAAGCAGGGACACAGTTACATTGGACAAGTAGAGAGAAGCTTCAGTCTGTCATCTCTCTCTCTCTCTCTC
>CM065717.1:65835321-65842821 GCA_033310375.1 Conus canariensis
TGTGTTCAAAGTATGAACTGAAAATGATATAATCAATGGGCATGGGAAACGAAACCACAGCCCACTTTGTCACTATGAAACATACGATCGCTAATTATCAAAAAAAATAAATGAATAAAAATGAAAATAAGTAAATGAACATATTAATACAAAAAATTATATGAAAAAACAAGTAAATGAATAAATGGATAGATCATCCATAAGTAAGTAAGTAATGTTGCTTATAGCCCAGACGACCGCAAAGGGCCATATCAGGGCTGTCACCACGTTAAAATCAACTAACAAGTCATCAAAAAACAAAAACAAACAAACAAACAAACAAACCTTTCACACATCTCTTTAAAATACATCTTCTAAAAACGCACCAGAAACTTCGTGAAAAATCTTTCTTCTGTAAAATCTTAGATCAGATGAAAAAAATGTTAATCTCTTTCGGAAACTCAAAGATCACGTCAGGTAGGACATCTCTGAACAGGGTTTTCATGGACTCGGCTGTAAACAAACACAAATCAATTTGACCTAAAAACAGGAAATTCTACGGCGGAGACGAAGAGGCAAAAACCCGGAAGGTTGAGTGTGTGGTAGCGGGGTGAAGGGCGCAGACCAAAGGATAGGAAGAATTGGCGTGTGGACATCCCTGATGTGACAACGGCTGACCGACTGCCCTAATAACCAGTCTTGGCTGCAGTGGCGACTATGCAAGAGAGACAGGGGACGACAGGTCTTCTCTGCGCGTTCGTTAATGTCAGCACAGACAGTATTGAGTTCTTTGAAAAGATTCCCTTGGCAGTAGACAGCATGGCCGGAACCCGTTGAAAGTCCGCAGTGGTGGGGTGGCGAGAAAAGCTTATCCTGTCGATATTGCCACTATTTCAATCATAGAAGCGGAACTTATCTTCAGGTTTGGTCGATGACATTAGCAAACTCAGTTTAAACAGTGAAGGAAGTCTATAATATTTTGGCTTAATTAGAGTTTCTCGTATATGTTTAAGAGCTGGGCAACAGAGAACAAAGTGCACCTCACTTTCTTCACTTTCAGTACATAAGGGGCAAATTAAATCGTTGAACATAGACGTTTTGTATCGGAAGCGATGTAATGCCAGCTCAGAAATCCCGAGCCTAAATCTAGTCGTAATATATTTTAAGTGCCTATCAATATCTAAATGTAAGTAAGGTTTTAAACTGTGGTCACTGCAAAAAGCTCCATACAAGCTGAATCTATCACTAGTTTGAATATGATCAGACCAGGTTTGCCACCTACAGTCAATCATCCTTTGCTTGAAACAACATATGAAATCATGAACATTTCCAACGCCTTGACTTGCCCAAACAAATCCAAATCCATCTTAGAAAGAGAGAGAGAGAGAGAGAGAGAGAGAGAGAGAGAGAGAGAGAGAGAGAGAGAGAGAGAGAGAGAGAGAACTCAGAACTCAGAACTCAGAAAGCTTTAATGTACATCGGCCTTGGGCCACAATACAAGGTACAAAGGGAAGGGGGGGGGGAGGAGTGGGTAGGAACGGGGAGGAGTTAGCATATATGTATTACAAACAGAACAAAAAAGCATTGCAATAATAATTCCCCAAAGCTGCATGTAAAAAGATGATACATTATTCAGATACGTTTAGAGTACACGAAATTACAATACAAATGAAGTCAGTCATTTCAAGGAAAACCAATGTAGTGGTAATTGTCCGCAGTAATTTATCAACTAAAGAATTGACTTGATCCTTCTGTTTATGGCATGAAAAATGTACCTTGATAGGCTATGTCTGTGCGAAGTACCGGATACCTTAAGAAGCAAATGAAGGGGACAACTGGCGAATTCTTTGAGAAATTTACTCCTTAGGTCTTGATAGAGGGAGCATTGAAATAAAAAATGTTACTCATTCTCTACCTGATCACGGCAAAATGGGCACGCTTTGTCCTTTTCTGTTTTACTATAGCGATGCAAGTTGTTATTCAGTGGAAGCAAATTAAACCTGGTTCGTGTAATGGCAACGCGGAAACAGTACGTATTCGTATCCAAAAGATATCTTTCCTTTTCAAAAACAGACTTAAAATTACTATAACATTCGTATCTCTCACGGTCTCGTATGGTGCCAGTCCATTCTTGAATGAACATATCAATAAGCCTTTGTTTAAACACATTTAGGAACATTTTAACGTCTCCAACACCTTGTTGTAACCAAACAAAATTAAAACCTGTTGAACACAAGATTTCTCTTACCTTTGAGACCCAGCACTGTTTTCCAGATCTGTCTAATTCCAACAGCATCAAATATGCTTTCTGAGGTAACCTTTCAGCTTTCATCTGTAAAAGTCTAAACCAGTATCGTAAACAAGTGACGTAGGAATTAATGTATAAAGGATATCGACCCAAATCTCCGTAAACCATTTTGTTTGGCGTAATTCCTGGAACACCCAAAAATCTTTTGCATGCCAGCATGTGTACTTTTTCTAAATGTTCTAATCTGTGTAATCCCCATATTTCGGCAGCATACATCAAGATTGGTTGAATCTTGGTGTCAAAAACCTTGAAAAAAGTACGTTCCGTCATTTCCCTGTACTTTGTAAAGATTCTGATGAGTTGAACTACTGCCTTTTTAGCCTTTGTTGTTAAATGAAGGGTACCCTGTTTTGCACTGATCATGGTGGTAAAATTAAACCCTAGATAGCCATAATTATTCACAACTTCCAGTCTGTTACCGTCGTAAAACCATTTCTCATGCTTCCCTAAATATCCTCCTTTTCTAAATACTATAACTTTGGTTTTGTTGATATTTACAGATAGTTTCATGTCATTACAACAGGTCTGTAATACATTCAACTGATTTTGTAGGCCACATGGTGTAGTTGATAGCAATGAGACATCATCAGCAAACAGTAATATTTATAATTCAATGATATCCGGAAGTAACCTAACTCCATGTTTACCTTTTTCATTTATTTGATCTACTAACTGGTTTATGAAAATTGAAAATAACGTAGGACTTAGAACACATCCTTGTCTAACTCCAACAGGAGTTTCAAACATTTCGGAGAGTTCTTGATTTGCTTGAATACAGGATAGCAAAGAATAATACATAGCTCTAAGTGAGGCCAGAAATTTACCTTCCACGCCCTGTTGTTTAATACATTGCAAAAATTTATCATGTCGAACAGAATCAAAAGCCTTTTTAAAGTCTACAAAAGCGACGTATAGTTTCTTACCTTTTTTACTCAAACAGTTCTGAACAGAGGCATATAAAGTAAATATCTGATCCACTGTCGAATAATTTTTCCGGAATCCTGCTTGACATTCTGAAATTACATTGTTGCTTTCTAACCAGGTATACAGTCGTGCATTTAGTATAGTAGTATAGCATTTAGATATAATACTCAGAAGAGAGATTCCTCTGTAATTATCGACATTTTCAGGGTCACCTTTTTATAGACTGGGATTATAAGAGCTTTAGACCATTCCCTGGGATAAACACCTTTGTCAAAAATTGTATTGAATAGTTTTTTCAGAAATAGCTGAACACTCTTACCACCTAGCTTCAGCATTTCAGCAGAAATTTCATCAATTCCACTAGCTTTGCCTGTTTTTAGTTTATCTATAGCTTTTCTAACTTCTTCTTCCGAAAACGCAATATTTAAATCATGTTCTGATTCATCTAACACATCCGTTTCAATATGGTGGTCCCTTTCGCCTTCTTCAATGCTGTTTTGAAAAACGGTCTTGAAATGATTAAACCATTCATCAATACTAATGTCATTAATAATTCTTTGTCTTTTTGCGCATCCCATGTTTCTAAGATGCCTCCAAAATTCCGACGAATTATGAATCTCCTTGGTTAATATTTCTAATTTGTTTTTTTCTAAAAACTTGTTTTTTCATCCTTAATAAGTGTTTATACTTCTTCCTTGCATCGACATATATAACTCTGGCTTCTTCAACCTTAGTTTTCATTTCTTCTTTCTGAATTGAGGATTCTTTGTGTAATGCTCTGAAATAGTTTAATTTTCTCCTAGTTTCTTTTTTGACTTTGCGACATTCATCGTCGAACCATTCTGACCTTTTCTTCCTGTATGTACCGCTGCGTTTCAGCATGCATTTGCTAGATTCTTTTAAGCATTGTACAAATGTTTCCAAGGAGCCATCTACATCGTTGTCTAAATTATTTGCTGCTTTACGTAATTTGTTTTGTATATCTCCACTCTCCCATGGTTTGACAAATTCATCTTCATAATCCTTATTCCAAACAAATCTTTCCCGAGAGAGAGAGAGAGAGAGAGAGGGAGAGAGAGAGAGAGAGAGAGAGAGAGAGAGAGAGAGAGAGAGAGAGAGAGAGAGAGAGAGAGAGCGTGGGCTGGGGGTGGGGAGAGAGAGAGAGGAGTAGGATTGAGTCTCTCTCTCTCTCTCTCTCTCTCTCTCTCTCTCTCTCTCGCTCTCTCTTTGTGCGTCTGTGTGTGTCTGTATGCGTGCGTGTATGTGTTTGTGCGCGCGCGCACGCGCGTCTGTGTGTGTGTGTGTGTGTGTGTGTGTGTGTGTGTGTGTGTGTGTGTGTGTGTGTGCGTGTGTGTGTGTGTGTGTGTGTGTGTGTGTGTGTGTGTGTGTGTGTGTGTGTGTGTGTGTGTGTACGCTCGTGGGGGCGGGTTAACATGTGTTTGTACATATTGGCCAATGTCTGCGTAGCATTCCGAATTCCTTACGCCATTTCTCGTCATTCATCGATTCAGCCCTCTCAACTGCATTCTCTTCATTGTGCAAGACTGACATTTCTATGTCGCTTACTGAGCATACCTTTAGTCCTTAATTGCAAACGTGATGGGCGGATTTATTACAAACGATGCTGACAGTTTCTTGCATACTTTCTAAATATTACGTTCGTGATAGTCCGTCTCTGTATCTGTGTCTGTGTTTGTGTCGATCTCTCTCGTTGTCTGTGTCTCTTTGTCTCTCTGTCTCTTTCTTGGTTTCTCTCTCTGTATCTCTCTCTCCTCTCTCTCTCTCTCTCTCTCTCTCTCTCTCTCTCTCTCTCTCTCTCTATGTCTCTGTCTCTGTGTCTGTCTCTCCCTCTGTATGCCTTTCTCAGCCTGTCTGTCTGTCAGTCTGTCTGTCTGTCTGTCTGTCTGTCTGTCTGTCTGTCTCTCTCTCTCTCTCTCTCTCTCTCTCTCTCTCTCTCTCTCTCTCTCTCTCTCTCTCTCTCTCTCTCTCTCTCTTAACATTTGAAATTTCATGGGAGAATGGATTGGTATTGTGTGGCTAAGCCAAGGTGCTGGTTGTGAGTATGGTTTATTAAGTGAGTTCAAAGAGATAGACTTATCTCCTGCTATAAACAGCATTGGCATTCGGAATTGGATGTTAATGATAAATGTAGGTGGTTTTATTCTTTCACAAGTCTTTTTCAAGCAGAAAAATATCATATTTGTACTGGATACATGGTATAGGTTTAGTCTTATCAGATTCAGACTAAGAGTTAGCGGCCTAAAAAAATTTCAAACAATGGTTTCAAAGTGAAGAAGATATACAGAACGTTTATCCATCGTGTGGAAATGGAACAGAAGATGAAGTTCATTTACTTTTCAATTGCTCTGCTTACAATGAAAAAACGCAAAAGCTGTGATATTCTAAATTCATTTACAGGAAATCCTGATCAGAGATCGGTAACAATGTATTCTTTCAAATGCTAATAAAAATGTAACGAAATTAATCCCTGGCTAGATTCTTAGCAGAAGCATTGAAGATTTGGAAAGTGTTAATCGAACAAAGTCAGCAATTTCCAAGATGATCCACCATCTGTATACGCGGGTGCCCGCATCTCTCTCTCTCTCTCTCTCTCTCTCTCTCTCTCTCTCTCTCTCTCTCTCTCTCTCTGCGTGCGTGTGTGTGCGTGAGAGCGCGTGCGCAAGCGCGCTCGTGCGTATGCATGTGCATGTGCATGTGTGTGCATATTCCCTTTCATGTGTGTGTTTGGGTGTGTACTCTTTTAATAAAGGTGATTTGATATCATTTATGATAAACATTTAGTCATATATGATTGTCCCCCCTTGTCTAAAAGGGCTGCACAGCTATTGGACAATGAAAAAGTGTCAGTGTCAGTGTCAGTCTCTGTCTTTCTGTCTCTGTCTGTCTGTCTGTCTGTCTGTCTGTCTGTCTGTCTGTCTGTCTGTCTCTCTCTCTCTCTCTCTCTCTCTCTCTCTCTCTCTCTCTCTCTCTGTGTAACGAACAATACTTAAACTTAGAAAATGAGTTTTAATGGCCATGCCTTTCCATAATGTAGATTATAAACTCGGGGTCATATTCAATTTAAAGAACAGCTTCATTCCAGTTTAAAACAAATAACCAACGAAACATGATAAAACAAACAAACAAACAATCTCTGCCATTCAGTTATATAGCATCGCTTATTACACACACACACACACACACACACACACACACACACACACACACACACACACACACACACACACGTCTAAATCTTTATCTATATCTCTATAAATATAGATACAGATATAGGTATATGTATACATTGTTTTTTTAACTGAAAAATGCTATGGGTCAACAAAAGTATGTGACGTCGTACACGATTTAACACATAAGACGCGCTTCGGTAAAGGTTTAGCAATTGGTTTTTGGTTTACAAACATTGCGCATCACTGGCGGCATTGTTAACGATAAGAAGAGACAGAACGCAAACTGGAAATGGCGTTTCGTCCTTCGTGACAGATGTTTCCAGATATCAAACATAATATTCCTTTCACAATTTGACTTCCACTCATCATCCAACCACAGATAATGTCCAATCGCTCGTGTCATCAAGCCATCAAATGATGATTATCAGTCTTGTTAAATGCCCTCCTTGAAGCAATGAATACATTAAAGCAGAAATTAGAACACAATGTTTGGATGCTTTAATAGCTTCATTTGAATCATAACACAATGTTACTTTATCAAAGGAATGGCCCATTAATAAAAGTGCGCGAGCGCGCACGTGTGTGTGTGTGCGCGTGTGTGTGTGTGTGTGTGTGTGTGTGTGTGTGCGTTGTGTGTGTGTGTGTGTGTGTGTGTGTGTGTGTGTGTGTGTGTTTGCGTGAATATGTATGCATGTGTGTGCAGATCGCATGCGTCCTTGCTGGTGAGTCGTGCACGTGCATGTGTATTTGAGTTGAGTAGAGAATGGACTGGGATAGGGGACAAACACAATGCATGCAGGGGTTGCTTTTTATTTTTCGCTAGCATGAATATGAATATGAGAGATAAGACAGGCGTAATGAGAGGAGGGATGGGTGAGTGTGAAATGGAGTGCCGCGGCTGGTACGGAGGAAAGAGGAAGGGAATTAATTGACATGGAGGATGAGATAAAATCTCCGAACGGAAGTTGCAACTGGATGGGTTGCTAATTAGTGCGTTTGGGACGTTGTGGCGCCACGTGTTTTTCCACTCTTTGCTGTGGTTACTCTGTCAGTGCATGACGCTGGGCATTGTTCTGTTGTGACACCGTTATCATTTTG
>CM065717.1:65857821-65860321 GCA_033310375.1 Conus canariensis
TTTTTATTTTTCTCTAAAAGTTCGAATCTTTGTCAAGTCATTATATAATGACTGAAGAATTGTTAACCTGCACTTGTTTTCATTCCTTTTAATACTTGATTTTAAACACACACACACACACACACACACACACACACACACACACACACACACATATAATATATATATATATATATATATATATATATATATATTATAAGCACTGACAATGCTTGGGTTATTGAACAGCAGAGCTGACCACTCAGACTGTTCCATATCTTTTGATCTCCCTTGCATCCTTGAATGGATCCTCATGCAATAGGCTCAAAGATTGTCCCCTGTGTCTTATACTGTTTGCATAATGTTTTTAGTTTTTCAGCAACTTTTTTTCCTCTCCACACTTTCGTTTTGTTCCATTTACTACCCTTCGCTGGCTGCTTTGGGGGTGCTGTTGGATTTTTTTTGAACCCTTGGTGCTGAGAGTACCACAGAGTTGTGGACTGTGGTGTGTCTTTATTTGACCCCTGGAGCACGGACACAGTCGGCCGTGTCTCCCTGATGAGTCCGATCCAGCGGACGAAAGGCCTAGGAGCAGGGATTACGAGAGGGATTACGATGGTTCCCTCAGGCAGCTAGTGAAGGGTTCCTCATATTTATAATATATTCCACCATTTTCTTCATCTTCCATTTTTTTCTCTCTAAAAGTTCGAATCTTTGTCAAGTCATTATATAATGACTGAAGAATTGTTAACCTGCACTTGTTTTCACCCACTACTTAATTGTTCAGCATTATATATATATATAATATATATATATAATTATATATATATATATATATGTGTGTTGTGTGTGTGTGTGTGTGTGTGTGTGTGTTAAAAAGTAAGGTTTAAAATTTTATCTACAACGTTGTTTCATGCGGTTGCAATCGTCAGGACGATTGCAACCGCATGAAACAACGTTGTAGATAAAATTTTAAACCTTACTTTTTAACAAATGTTGCTCCCTGTACGGTTGAGCATTTTTTTTTAAATCTCTGTTGGTACTTACTACCATTATCTCTCTCTCTCTCTCTCTCTCTCTCTCTCTCTCTATATATATATATATATATATATATATATATATATAAACGTGCGCTCTCGCACGTACGCAGATATACACGCATGCACACATTCATGTTATTTTCCTTCAGTTTTGTCGCCTTAGTTTGTGATTAGAAATGTTCCAGTAAGGTTGTGTTTTGACTGGCTTCCATCCTTTGCACCCCGATACACTTGATTAGTATGCTTTCTATCGGGGACAATAGGGGGTGGGGTGTGGGTGGGAGGTGACGGGGCGTAAATAGAAAATGGCCTTGAACACATGGACCAAAAGACCTCTTTTATAAATTCTTTGGTCAATCGACCGACTAATCAATCTATGTGTGGCTATTTTATTCGACAATTGATAGATTAATTGACTGGTTGATTTATTGCTTGATTGATTGAGTTATTCATTGCTGTAGATGTGGTGATGGCGTTTCTCCTGTAACGAATGAAGTTGTAGAATCTGGAGAATTACTGAGCTTGTAAGAGAGTGATTTTCCCTAAGCGACAATTTCTGACCATGTTTTGACAGCGACAAAGCGCTGCACTTTTAAAAGATAAATAGTCTTCTGCTGAATCCATATACTAGATTATAGAGTCTGATTTTAGATTCTGCAAAGGAACTTTTCTTCTTCGCAAATGCCATAGTCTGGATGTAATTTTTTTAACGATGAGTTTTGATATGCAGAGGTAGACTTTTAACTGCTATGCCTTTTCCAATGATACCTAATACCCGTATAAGCTGGGAGAAAGACCAGCAGTCAGATCCCCACTCAGAAAATAGTTTTGTGAGATGGAACTCTCGCGTGCCTCGAGGGTATTCTCAGGTACTTCTTGTCCAACACTCTGTCACAGGCATAGAGGCATGGACAGACAGACAGACAGGCAGGCAGGCAGACAGACAGGCAGATAGACAGACAGACAGAGAGGCCATAGTCCGACAGCCTTGTGAACCCAAAATGACAATAAATCCCTCATGTTTTTTTTTCCCCTCTGATTAGTTATAGATCACTACATCACCATTGCATACTTCTTCTTCTTCCTCGTTCGCCATCCCGTTAGATGAGCAGCCGGTGTCCTCGATATACTAAAGATACTAAGACCATCGACCAAAATGTTCGACCGCTTTCCCCCAATTCTCAGTGACCGTTCAGTCCTCACAGTATTGCTTCCTAACACCCCATCCCGCACCCCTTCCTGATCTCCCTTACATTATTATTTTGTTTCCAATCCCACCCCGCCCCTCTTCTTAACCAGCATGATCATTTATAGCGAAGATATAGAATACTCATTACAGCAATTTAATGGACTTCCACCTGATACCTCCCATACGGAAAAGTATGTTTGATCATAATCAAACACATTGTTGATGATAAGTAACATCACAAAGTACCAGCAACCCGTACTACAGTTGTGTGTAGCAAGAGTGGAGGGCTTGG
>CM065717.1:65865321-65867821 GCA_033310375.1 Conus canariensis
TGTGTGTGTGTGTGTGTGTGTGTGTGTGTGTGTGTGAGAGAGTGATGAGAGAGAGAGAGAGAGAGAGAGAGAGAGAGAGAGAGAGAGAGAGAGAGGAGGATGTTCTTATTTTGGTTAGATTATTGGATTACATACTCTAGTTTTTGACACTGCAAAGGCTCATTTCCTCATTCGCCAACGCCATAGCCTAGAGGCATCTTCTTCGATTCCTGCAGTTCTGTTGTATAAAGATGGTCCCTGTGCTTCCATGAACTGGGAGAAAGACTTGCAGCTAGATACCCATTCAAGATGTCATTTCATGAGACGGAACTCTCGTTCCCCTCAAGCGTATTCACGTGTTCAATACTCTCCCACAGACACACAGGCATTGACAGACAGGAAAAAGGCCAGACAGCCTTGTGATCCTAAAGTGGCAATGGATTCCTTATCGTCCTTTTTGTTGCTATGATTGCTTACAGACTACTACGATAGACCGAAGACGCTAAGGCCACAGATCAAACGTTGAATCGTTTGTCCCGGTTTCCCTGCGGCTGTTCAGTTTCCATGGTTCACTTTCCCTACTCCTTCCTGCTCCCTTTTTCTCCTGCTTACCCCCCTCCCCGTCTCCCTCCCCATGACATTAGCAGTTTGCCTCCCATCCCAACTTCATCTATCTTCTGAATCAACTTGAACATTATCAGTAAAACACAAAAAAAGGATATAGTAATTGCGGACGGACTTCCTCCTGATGTATCTCATACGGGAAAAAGTATACATGACTGATTGTAATGCAACATATTGTGAAGAAATGAAATCCGATGGCTATATGTATGGGGTTTGGAAGTCAGGAGATCAAGTCTCAAACATGGCATTAAATTTGTGGTATTTTGGAGTGGATAGAAAAGTGTGTGTGTGGTGTGTTGTGTGTGTGTGTGTGTGTGTGTGTGTGTGTGTGTGTGTGTGTGTGTGTGTATGTGTGAGGATGATGATCAAGACCTGGCTGGATCTCTGTTGTAGGATGTCCTGTGGTGGGCAGGACAGGATCCACATGGTGGCATCCCATCCTCCTAATAAATACCTCCATGCAAGGGTCGCTCAAGTTTCCTGTCCAACGCAATAGGAGGTTGAATAACCTGGGCCTGGTTCACACTGGGATGTACGTATTACTTGATAAGCGTAGACTATAGATGTGTCATACCATGTCGGGGTAAAAAGTAAATCCACAGCGTCGTATTCATCATCGTCTCTGATCAGTAATGAAAAATTGTAAATAAATGAATAAGTAAATAAATAAGTAAATAAATACGTAGATATATGAAAGACTAAATCAACGAAAAAAAAGATATATGCATACTTACATACATACATGTATACATAAATGAATGAAGAAATCAATAAACAAATAGATAACTCAATACATACATAGATAAATAAATAAACGAATAATAAACAAATACATACAGATATACATATATAAACGAGTGAATAGATACATAAGTAGATAAAGAAATACATACATAAATAAGTAAACAAATAAAACAAATACATACATGCTAGCATACATAAACAAATGCATATAGAGATAAGTAAATAAAGAGGTAAATAAATAAATGAAAAAAAAATCAGTCAATGAATCAATAAACCATATTATGTGGTCTTTTATGCACAGCTCTGATAATCATTTTGGTTCTGATTTCCTCTCCTACTGAGTCGGGTTCCTGTCGGTGTTGAAATAATGTCGGCAATTTCCTTGCGACTGCTTCTGAATGGAAGTGGTTGTGTCTTCATGTAGCAACGAACACGTGCTTAAAGCTGACTCAGAGATGAAGCCATGACTGTCGTCAGCGAGATATAAGCTCGGCGACATCATGCATATTTTGGCTCAGAGCAGCTGCCTTTCAAAGCCACTGAAGTGATGCAGCAGAAGTGCAGTGTTCCCTAAGATAGAATGCGTTCGATTCTCCTCAGAGCCAGGTAGGATTTTTCTGCCCTGACCAGCTCCTACCCACAGTTGAGATTGCCACGGGCTCAGCTGAGAAGACTGGGACCACACAGCCGTGTTTCATCCACTTAATGGATGTGTCTCTGAGAGTGTTGCTTCAATTTTCTCACCAACACTGCAGGTGGCTGTATCTCTCGGGCCTGGTTGACGCCGGGATATATTATGGGAGTAAGCGTAGAGTACGGCCCTGTCATGCAATCCCAGACCGGAATAGAAATCCGTAGCATCATCTTTAGCATCCTCATTCTCATCGATCAGTATGGAAAAAAAACCCTCAAATTCTGTACCCTTCATGTCCTGCTCTCATGGTGACCTCCGTTTCGATGTCCTCTCCACGTCTGTGGCCTTGGTTTGATTCTATCAGGGTCACCAGTATTGGCGAGTCCATGAGGGCTGTTGTTGGACGGACGTGGTGGCGCCCTCCGGAGGGGGAGCTCACTCACGCCGGCTTCACGAACTAAGCAATTATTGGGGGCTTGTAGGTGCTGTTCTGCGTATGTCGGCGCCAATGAATACCAC
>CM065717.1:65877821-65880321 GCA_033310375.1 Conus canariensis
CTCTCTCTCTCTCTCTCTCTCTCTGTTACGGATGGTATGGATGGTGTCTGCCGTTGTCCGACTGTCTGACTCACACAGAAATTATGGATGCATGCACGACTTTTCTAATTCTCATACACACACCCATTCACCCGAACATTGACAGCCAGGCAACAGAACAGCACTTCTTTTTTATGTCTATGCTGCCCGAGCCATCAGACAAACATATAAATACAAAATTATCGATGGGTCGGCACGCCAACCATTAGGCGTGCACACACACAAAATTATATGAATCTATTCGTTGACGCCGCTGGTTCCGACGACAACGATGTCGACGACGACAGCAATGAATACGTCGCGACTGCAGCGTCAAGTCAAGTCCAACACCAGACTCACAAAACCTCAAAGCCGTGGCTCACAAAAAAAAACAACACTAACACATTCGCGGCGTCTCTGCCGACTACGAGGTGACAGTCTCACCCAAGAGCTGTGGCTCAAAAGAAACACTATCACACTCGCGGCGTCTCAGCCGGCGACGAGGTGACAGTCACACAAGAGCTGTGGCTCACACACCACACAGTGACGGCCTCGCCAACAGGTCCTGGTTCACACACAGGAGCGGCGCTCTGGCTTGGCAGCAGCGGCGTCTCCAACCCACTGGCCCAACAGGTAGTCGGTCCCGGGTGCAGTGGCAGGTAGGGCAATTGTCGGCACTCAGGCCAACCTCTCCACGCCGGCAAAAAGGCGGAGAACAGGGGCGTAGACACGGCTACGGCCCCGACCCTAGCACAGTGGCAGCCAGTCCCCTCAGTCCAGGGAACGCTTCTACCTGGGGGAAACTGATTAACTACCTTGATTATCATGGCTACTATTCATTGCAATCACGACTACCTTCATATTCATTAGTCACATCATATTTCACTAGAACTTGAGACAAACATCAGTATATTCTTTCTTCAACATTGCAACATTCCCTTTTTCCGGAACCATAACACTACAACATTCCCTTTCCGGAATCATAACACTCCAACATTCCCTTTCCGGAACCATAACACTACAACATTCCCTTTCCGGAACCATAACACTACAACATTCCCTTTCCGGAATCATAACACTCCAACATTCCTTTTTTCCGGAACCACAACACTACACAGGAAAGGATTTCCATATAAACCTTTCAGAATCTAGTTTTCCAAATTGGGGAAAGGATTTCCACCTGGATCCTCTTCAATAAACCATGAATACAATTCATTACACACAATGATTACTTTCCTTACACAATTGATGATTCTTTTCAAACTATAAATTCTTTCATCAATTCACACAATGTTCATTTCTTTTCTTGTAACACAAGAATGTTCACTTCATTTCATATAATCACCATGTCTTTCGTCAATTCACCAAATGTTCATTTCTTTTCTTGTAACACAAGAATGTTCATTTCATTTCATATAATCACCAGATCTTTTAAAAGATTTCTTTTCAAAACGATTCATCTACTTCAATATATGTAAGGGAAAGATTTCCATAACACTCTTGTTTACCAACACACATATTGATATTTATATCAAGAGTGAGTTAAATACTCATTCACATCAAAATGAAAATCAACAAAAAGTCTATGTCGCTCATTCTGGGAGCTTATTATCCATAGCATCAAAACTCTCCCTCTTCTCGCAAACCATATTAGAATAAACACTTTTTTTTTCATCATGAAGTTCATAGCTAGTTAAGTCACAGAATAAACAAAATCTTTTTTTTTTTCTGAAGACCACTTCCTTTAACACTCACTTCATCTATGTTTTCCGAAACAATTTCGTTTTGTTACCCTATCAAGTCATAGTATAACAGAACACAAATACTTTTTTTTTTGTAAACAAAACCATCACAAGTGCGCTGAGGAAGTTTCAGTCGCTCCTAACCGGGAATACGGTTTCGGTTTGCAATAAATAAACATTCAATGATAAATACCTGACTGTCACCAACAAACAGCTGAGTCCCTCTTCGGCCTTTTGTGTTGTTGCGTTGCCGGAATCACTGCAGAGACTGCCTAACCGGTTCACCTCACCCGGCTTTTAACAGTGCGCCGGTGAGTAGCAGTCAGCTGAATTTTGCAACCTGCTTCCGGACAACCACCTTCCGGCAAGCACGGTTGTATGAAAATTTGTGACCGGACGGGAAACGATCCGTCTCTCTCTCTCTCTCTCTCTCTCTCTCTCTCTCTCTCTCTCTCTCTCTCTCTCTCTCTCTCCTCTCTCTTACCCACACCCTCAAACGTGATGATTTGTCAACTAGTGACTTTTTTTTTTCTCTCTTCTATACTTTCTCACGTACATGAAATTTTGGGGAGGCTCTCGTCCTGTAGGGGTTCCATTCTATAGCGAAATAATAATCCGTCTGAGTCTGATTCCTGATGAGTCTGGTTCCTGTGATTGAAGCAGTACGAAACTGAAAGATATTGACAGGCAAAACTTTTTCTACCCATTCCATCTTTGAGCACTTTCTCTAGGTTCCGGCC
>CM065717.1:65892821-65895321 GCA_033310375.1 Conus canariensis
TAGTGCAAGGGTGCGTACGTATTTGTGTTTGTAGGTGTGTGTGTGTGTGTGTGTGTGTGTGTGTGTGTGTGTGTGTGTGTGTGTGTGTGTGTGTGTGTGTGTGTGTGTGACAGACAGACAGACAGACAGAGGTAGAGTTACGCCACTAAACGCTAACTTGCCTTCCCTGTACCTTTCGTGTAAACTAATATTAAAAGAAAGACTTCTTGAAGAGAGAGAGAGAGAGAGAGAGAGAGAGAGAGAGAGAGAGAGAGGAGAGAGAGAGAGAGTAATCTCACGAAACTTTCTCAGCTGTTTCTTTCAATCCCATCGTCTTTATAAATCATGAATAGATGGTTCAATATAGGGAGAGGTGGAGGGGGTGAGGCAGAAGAGGGGAGGGGATGGATCTGAGTGATCATGGGTAGGACCATATCTACCATATGGACTCTTTTCCATTTCATGCCAGAACCAATACCTGTACGATAATTGGTAGGCTGCTGATGATTTAATCATTCTCAACTTACCAGGCTCTAGTATCTAGCATAGCAGGAGGTGTAATCACAATATGAACGCAATCACCCGGGATTAAATCGAAACCTTAAAAGAAATAGGGTGAGGCTGGACGAATTTGACAGTCTAGACTTCCAAGGGGAAGAAGCTGTACAGTGAAATAATATGGCGCGAGCTTCCACACAGGGGGAGAGAAGCTATCTGCAGATATTCAGACACAATTTCCCTGCCATTGCTGGCACTGTTCCTGTCGATCGGGATGAGGAGGTAGGGTGTCAGTGTTGATTGTGAAGATGTAGGACGAAAAGAAGGAACAGCATATCAGAAGAAATTAATACCTACCTGTCACCTTAGCGAAGTGGTTAGCTGCGCGGATTCCCGGCGGGAGATCGTGGGTTCGATTCCCATCAGTGGAATTTTTTGGCCTCGACTTGCTCTTACCCGGAGCTGAGTTCATGTGCTCAACTGGGAAGACTGGGACTATACTGTCGATCTACACCCACTTAATGGGTGCGTCTGAATGTTGCTCGTAATTCCTGATCAACACTGCAGATGTTGTTTTGTTTTATTCTTTTGCTGTCCCATTTTCTGTGCCACTTCAGTGGCATTGCACCCAGGTCGCTCATTCCAACAACCCGCCCACAGCCACAACCCGGTCAGTCCCACCGCAGCCCCGGCACCGGCAATCCACAGGGACCAGTCAATGTCAAGTCGTCAAAAGGCAACCCACCGGAGGAGACACTGCACTGCTGCCGAGTCACTTCGGTGGTGTTCAGTGGCGCCTGTTCTGATCTAACATACGCAGGACACCACCTACTAAGCCCCCTACTGACGACAATAATTGCTTAGTCGCGGAGTCGGCGTGAGTGAGCTCTCCCTCCGGAGGGCGCCACCACGTCCGTCCAACGACAGCCCCTATGGACCCGCCGATACCGATGTCGGAACTAAACCAAGGCCTCAGACATAAAGAGGACATCGAAAATGAGGTCACCATGAGAGCAGGACATGAAGGCCACAGAATTTGAGACTTTTATTTATGCTGATCGATGAGAATGAGGATGACTGAGATGATGCTACGGATTTCCATTCCGGTCTGAGACTGCATGACAGGGCTGTACTCTACGCTTCCTTTCATAATATATCCCGGCGTCAACCAGGCCCAAGAGATACAGACACCTGCAGTGTTGGTCAGGAAATGTGAGTAACACTCTCAGAGACGCATCCATTAAGTGGATGAAACTCGACTATGTGGTCCCAGTCTTCCCAACTGAGCCCGTAGATGTTTGTATCTCTCAGGCCTGGTTGACGCCAGGATATTTTATGAAAGTAAGCGTAGAGTACAGCCCTATCATGCGGTCTCAACCCAGAATGGGCATTTGTAGCACCATCTTCATCATTCTCATTGACGAGAATTAAATATATAGAATCTGTGGCCCTTCATGACCTGCTGTCATGGTTACCTCGCTTTCATTTAACTCTCCATGTCTATGACCGTGTCTTGATTCCACTGGTCAAGGATATCGACGTTGGACGGATGTGGTGGCGCCCTCTGGAGAGCTCACTCACGCCAGCTCCGCGACTGAGCAATGATTATCGTCAAAAGAGAGCTTAGTAGGTGCTGCCCTGCGCATGTTGTGACAGAACAGGCTCCACTGAACACCACCGAAGAGACTCGGCAGCTGTGCATACCGAGTTTCGGCGTATTGCCAAGTACCATAGAAAGAGAGGCAGCCAGCTGTGACTGGTGCGCTTAATTGGCCCTTTGGAGAACTTCCGTTCAGAGCCGTTTTGACCTGCGTTTGGGTAATATACTTCCAGTCATGAAATGTGTGGTATGGAGAGGGTTGACTGTCTTGCTGAAGGAAGTAAAGCACTCGCGGATCAGGAATTAAAAACAAAATCAACTTCGACCTACTTGTGAAGTATTCATACATGTTAGTCATCCTTCCATAATGTGTGATTTTTCGTGTCGATTGTCAGGAAACGTTTGTAGGAAATTGACAAGAGA
>CM065717.1:65897821-65902821 GCA_033310375.1 Conus canariensis
CCGGTATCTGCACGCAAAACTGCAGACACGACGCTCCCGCTGCACACTTAGCCGTACTTCTTAGTTTCGTTGCTAGACACCGGAGGAAAGAATGGAAGAGGAAGAGTAGGAGAAGAAGGAAAGAGTAGGAGAAGAAGGAAAGAGTAGGAGAAGAAGGAGAAGGCGAGTGAACGGAAGGTGCAAAGGCGAGATGTAGGAATCGGGTATCCGACATTGAAATAAATCATTTCAGAGGACAACGAGCACTGGCAGCAGAGTGACAGTCGCTGCATTCTATTAGAGGAATCTCAAGGGAACCCAAGAAGTTTAGCACATTAATCATTGGGTGTTGTCTTTACGTTTTGTATACCGACAAGTAGTGCTGAGCCACGGTCTCTGACTCAGATTACCAAGAGGTAAACCTTGCAGCGAGCAAACGTGTAAACGAAGACTTATGAGCGAACACACACACACACACACACACACACACACACACAGACACAGAAAGAGAGAGAGAGAGAGAGAGAGAGAGAGAGAGAGAGAGAGAGAGAGATCTATGTCTATATCTATATCTGTCTATATGACTGTGGCAAAGTGTATGCCCTTTTTGTGTTTGATCATGCAAGTCAAATGTCTTCCAGACCCAGTTCACAGCAATAAATCTGGTCATCAGTTGAACTGGCGGCCAGATGAAAGGTTCAAAACGCCTAGTTCATCCACATCATTGTCTGTATACACGTCGGAAAAAATACGTGAGCGCAGCGCCTGTACAGATGTTAACACTGTAAGATAGAGTTCGGCAAAACATCAGAGAGAGAGAGAGAGAGAGAGAGAGAGAGAGAGAGAGAGAGAGAGAGAGAGATTCAGATGAAAATTAATTATGGACGGAGAGAGAGAGAGAGAGAGAGAGAGAGAGAGAGAGAGAGAGAGAGAGAGAGGAGAGAGTAGAGAGAGAGATTAGTTATTAATAAAGGACGTCTAACACAATACAAGTGACCGCCATTGTCTTAGAAGTGTCAATGATGGGGCAAACGTCAAACCCGTCTTCAGTGAAGGGCGATTGGGAGTGTGTGAGTCACCAAATAGAATCCCCTGTCATCTTCTGTCACGTCTTGTTTTCATCTAGGGGGTCAGCCAGTTCGGGTCTCTTCACACCTTCTGATGTCTCAGCTTTCAACGTTGCCAACAGCTGGATAGTGAGGGGAAGGATGAGAAAGAGCGTAAAGTTATGGCGTGAGAGAGAGAGAGAGAGAGAGGAGAGAGAGAGAGAGAGAGAGACAGACAGACAGACAGACAGACAGACAGACAGACAGACAGACAGACAGATTTTGTTGTGTCTGTCAAAGAACTGATTCATATTAAAAGCAAAGAAGGTAAATTTTCACACACTATTTTAGAGAGAGAGAGAGAGAGAGAGAGAGAGAGAGGAGAGAGGAGAGGAGAGAGGAGAGAGAGAGAGAGAGAGGAGGACAAACAAAAAGAAAAAGAAAAGAAAGAACGAAAGAAAGAAAGAAGAAGAAGGAGAAGACGACGACGACGACGACGACGACGACGACGACGACGACGACGACGAAGAAGAAGAAGAAGAAGAAGAAGAAGAAGAAGAAGAAGAAGAAGAAGAAGAAGAAGGAGGAGAGGAGGAGGAGGAGGAGGAGGAGACGGAAGAAGAAGAACAAGAAAAGAAGAACAAGAACAAGAAGATCAAGGGGGATAATTGATTAGAGGGAAATATTTTAATAACACCGAACGTCTAGCCTTGTGTTGATTTATGGACACCCAGCTTTCAGCTGCTCTCTCTCTCTCTCTCTCTCTTCTCTCTCTCTCTCTCTCTCTCTCTCTCTCTCTCTCTCCATCGAGTAATTGACTTCTTTGTTAAACTGTTTAACACTCTGTTTGATAAGGGAGTATTCCCAGATAACTGGACAGAAACTATTATCTTACCTTTATTTAAAAAAGGTAATGTAGACGATCCCGGTAATTATAGAGGGATATCATTATGTAATACAAGCAGTAAAGTTTATAGTTCTATAGTAAATAATAGGATTCAAGAATGATTGAGCTGCATAATATCACAGGGGAATATCAAGCGGGGTTTAAAAGGGGATACTCCACCATTGATCACATGTACACATTATTAGCTTTAATCCAAAAACAGTTTTGCTTTAACTGTAAACTCTATGTCGCCTTTATTGACTTTGAGAAAGCTTTTGACTCTATAGAAAGGAATCTACTGTGGCCTATTCTGGTAAAAAATGGTATCAAAGGAAAACTCCTTCGGTGTATTCATAGCATGTATACTACAGTCAGAGCTAGAATTCGCTCGGGTGCAAAATTGACAGATTACATAAACTGTACCCGGGGGGTAAAACAAGGGGATGTTACAAGTCCAGTGCTGTTCTCTTTATTTATAAATGAATTAGCAATAGAAGTGATTAGAAATGGGAGGCATGGTGCAACATTTATGCATGATTACTTTGAACTATTTATATTACTTTTGGCAGATGACATAGCTCTTCTGTCGGAAACAATAGTTGGGCTACAGACGCAACTAAATAGTCTACATAGGGCAGCAACAGCACTCCATCTGAATGTGAATATGAATAAAAGTAAATAGTTCTATTTAGAAAAGGTGGGTACTTAGCAGCGTGTGAACATTGGACTTATAATGGAATCCTTATGCCTGTTGTTAATGTTTATAAATATTTAGGCATCTATTTTTCAACACGGTTGAGATTTACTGTTTCTTGTAAGAACCTTGCCTGCAGAGCAAAGCATGCGTTGTTATGCATATTGCAAAAATTACGTAAGTTAAAATGCAATTCTCTTGCTGTATATTTAAAACTATTTGACGCGCAGATACAACCCATTGTTCAGTATGGTGCTGAATTGTGGGGGCTAAGTAATGCTGCACACTTTTGTGAAAAAGTACATCTCTTTGCTCTGAAAAAGTTTTTAGGAGTTCAGTTACAAACACCGAATGACCTTGTGTATGGTGAGACAAATAGATACCCTGTTACATAAATTCTGCCGTTAGGTGCATGCACTACTGGTTAAAGTTGACAAGAATGGATGAGTCAAGATTACCGCGAAAAGCATACAGAACATTATTTGAGTTAGACTCTCGTGATAAGACAAACTGGGCGTCTGACATTCGCTGTAAGTTAAACATGTTTGGTTTTGGTTATGTGTGGTTAAACCAAGGTGTTGAGGGAGTGGAACAGTTTATCGCTGACTTTAAAGAAAGACTTGTACTTTGCAGATGGCAAGAATGGGATTTTCATGTCAAGAATAGTGACAGATTTAGTGTATATAAGACTTTTTGCACAATAGCAATAGATAAAATGCATTTAACGTTAAATCTAGACAGACATATCAAGATTATTACAACAAGATTCAGACTGGGTATTTCAGATATTGCTGTACATAGATGTCGATACAAACAACATACCCCTGTTGATTTGATTTGTCCATTGTGTAAAGAAGAGAAAGAAGATGAAGTGCATTTTGTTCTGTGCTGTCCTTCACTAAACGAAATAAGAGAACGTTATATACATTGAAATACTACAGATTTTCAAGTCTTTTCAGATTAAGCTTACTTCTAGCTTCCAATAATGAACGAACAACTAGAAATCTGTCCATTTACCTATACAAAGTATTTAAGTTAAGATCTGCTCTTGTTTCTTAATGTAAAGCATTGAATCAGTTTTTGAACGTGTAAAATATCGAATGATTTTCAGATGCACCCCTTCACGAGGGGCAATGGCCTATTTGTGAATAAAATATCCGTATCCGTATCCGTATCCGTATCCTCTCTCTCTCTCTCTCCGAAGTCCATTAAAAAAAAATCAAACAAACCACCGGTGGCATGTCGGTCAACAACAACAACAAAAAACCCTGTGCATAAAAATACATAATAATGCCAAAATTCAATATCCTTCTTTACAAATTGAAAAGTAATTTGTTCGAACACATCGCAGTGTCTTCAAGGCTCCCCGCATCGAAGACTTTCTAGGAAATGGTGCTCGTCTATTGATTATTGCCCGTAAACTACAAAACTTTGCCTCTGCAAAATGTGCTTATAATGTAAAACAACGTTGAAATAAGGATCTTAGTTGCATTAAAAAAAACTACAAAAATAACAACAAAGGTGGGATACGTGTTGTGTGTGACGGCAAGGAGGGTGTATGTGTGTGAAGGGGGGAGTGGGGAGGGAAAGAAGCGAGCAGGAAAGGGTCAAGGGCGGGGGGGGGGGGGGGGGGCGTGAATTTGGAGCAGATGTACAATGACAATTTTCGAAAGTGGAATTTGTTTACTCAGCAATCAGTGAACCGATTCAGCATCTCTGAAGAATACCTGCCATCCTATTTCCATCCCCTTTCTCTGCACTCTAAGCCTCCCTCCTGATTCTCTACCTTGTCTCGTGTCCTCACCACCACCTTTTATTTACTTACAACCCATGCCCCCCACCTCATCCCCCTTGTGTTTCCTTTTTCTTGCTTTGGTCAGCTAATGTCCACAGTACACACAACATTCTCTCCACCACTAAGCACGGTAAATGCAGGAAGTGGGAGAGGAGTGTCTTTTTTATCCTGAGCTACAAATTCAGTCTTGTTTTCTTTTCATTGAATGTGGAGGCAATCATACGCTCGCACAGGTTGAAGTGCCCTCGGGGTCTGCGCTGTGTGTGTGTATTTTGAATCGATTAGCAGCGCTTGCTTTTTTACTTCAACTTCCGCTTGCTGGACGAGACTGCTTTCATGTGGTTTTTGTTCTGCGTAGTTTCTCTGACCATTTTAATTTGTCTCTGTGTCTTTCTGGTTCTACTGTGTCTTCGAGTCAGCCATTTCGTTAATATTCGTTTTCGTGCATGTTTTTAGTTCCCAGTCTCTTTTTTCTCTTTGGCTGCCTGTTGTCTGTCTGTAGCTCTCTCTCTCTCTCTCTCTCTCTCTCTCTCTCTCTTCTCTCTCTCTCTCCCTCCTTCCCTCTCTCTCTCTCTCTCTCTCTCTCTCCCTCTCTCTCTC
>CM065717.1:65907821-65912821 GCA_033310375.1 Conus canariensis
ACCCAATATGGCACTCTATGTATCCTTACAACATGTAGATCGAGTGTCTATACGATCTCTTGATCTGCCGACTGGTGCACATTTATTTGTACCTAATTTATCACACGTAGATCGATGGTCCTTACGGTCTCCTCATCTACCAACTGGTGCACATTTATTAGTACCTCCTAAGCATTATTACAAGGTAACCGGGGGGTATTTTACTCTCACGCGCCATTGCGCGCCACTCTTGGCGATCGATCCCTTCCCGGCCAATCGATCCGCCATCTTGGATTGTGCCACGCCGGTTGGCGTGTCCGCCATATTGCCTTACCGCACGTACCTTGTTTGGCGGTACGCGGCTCCCCCGGGCGCATTTCCTGTACCTTATTGATCATTATTACAGGTAGAGTGAGTGTCTTACAATCTCTTGATCTACCAACTTGTGCACACGTATTAGTACCCCATTAGTAACATTTATCGGTTCCTCATTTATCATTACTACTGGTAGATTGGGTGTCTCCACGATCTCTTGATCTACCAACGTGTGCACATTTATTACTACCCCATGTATCATTATTACAAGGTAGATCGAGAGTCTTTGGCCTTCCGTCCAAGCAAGATAAGTCTTGTGCTCTGTCTCGCCTTTTCTTTACCGTTGTGTTAAGATAGCCTTGTGTTTGCTTCTTTGCTTGTTTTGTTATTTTATTGATTTCATCTTCATTTACCGCACTTCCAGTGCCCCTCACGAGGTGGTTCGAGCTCTTTTCTATCCCTCGATCCACCTTTTTGTCTCCTCTTTGCGATCGTGCGTTCCGTGATTGTCTCGCCACCAGTGCCCAACATGGTGAAGGACATTAACGGGTCGAGCCGCTCCTCTGTTCGGGAGTCGCTCTCTGCCCGGAGGACCCGCGTGTCGATTCCAGGAGACAATCCGCTCGCACCTATGATGAGCGTACGGCCGGTGTGGAGGAGGGTTCCGCGCAGGGGACGCGCGACCATCGTTACGATACCTCCTCTGCCCGACCGGCGGACACACGATCGTTGCGGTTCGGAGGCGAACAGGCAATTGGCCGTTATTGCCAACTGTTTTTCTTTCGAGACTGTCAAGAAATCCAAAGGCAAGGCTCCCCTGAAAGGACCTGCCCGTTCAAAATCTTCCCGCTCCCTGGCCAATCGCCTGTTCGCCTTCGGTCGCACACGGAGACTCTCTCCTATCGGGCTGCGTCACGCGACCCTCGGCCCCCGGGGAACCTTGCCGAGGCGCGGACCGGCACGGGTGACGACTCGCGGCCGGAATCACCGCCCGTCACTCGATCAGATGAGACTCGTGGCGTTAGCTTGCCCCCCACTACCGTCACGCTGTCCCATCACGCTCTCCCCAACCGTGTCCGGGTGCAGCCACCACTCGGACACGAGGAGCGTCATCACTCCGGTGGAGGGGTTGTGGGCAGTCTTTGGTGGGTCTCCCCCACTGACCACAACTCCGGGTCAGGGACGCAGGCATCGACTAGGTCGGATCTGCGCCCTCACCCCCGACGGTCGATCCACCCCGATCGGCTGTCGCACTTTCCCCTAGGGGTACAGGACGTTGGGGAGCGGACTTCTTTCGCTCCCCTATCGGGCAACGTCCACGGTCCCGTTCCTCGGGGGGGGGGGGGGGGGGATCGACCAGCGGGACTAGGGGTAACCTTTCGTCCCTTGAGGTGGACTCGTCACCGCAGCCATCCCAGTCCGCTTCCACGCGGCCAGGGGGCTCGGCTACCATGCCACCCACCCGGCCACCCTGCCACTCAGGGGGCCGGCACGGACCGCACCGGGGAGACGCAGGAGGCAGTGCTCTCCCCGGGGCGGGTACGAGACAGCTCGCCTTCTCGCTACCCACCCCATGGTGCCCCAGGTTACCCGGGTCCCCGAGGAAACCCTGCCCCAGGGCCGCCACAGCCCTCCATACTCCCCGGAGACCGGTGGCTCTATGCCCCCGAGAGGAACCAGTGGCTTAGGGCTGACACCCATTCTGACTCCATCTGCGGTCGCATGTGGCATCCGACCTCTTTCAGCTGGATCGACCTGGGTCCCCCTCCCTCTCGGGCGCTGTCCGATCGGCGATCCCCTAGTCTGCCCGCCGAGTATGGAGCCACCAGGGACCCGTCCTCGTATTCCCCCACTACCCAATGAGGGCGGGACTCCCACACACCCCTGTCCTGGCCCCCTGAAGGTGGATCTGAACATCCCCTTCAGGAACACTCTGACCCACAACCTGAGGACGGGGTCGAGGACTCCCTCCCCCAGTCTGGTGACCTTTCCATCTTGGAAAGCTGGCGCCCAGATCTTGTTGTTATGGAATCCCCTCCCTCTGACAACATTTTCTCCTTTAGCCATTACGCCGGGTCCCCCCCACCCTGCCCAGCGATCACGGCCAAGGATAGTCGCCCCCCAGACCCTCATCCCCTTGTGGGACAGATCGGCATCTTTTGCCAGGGGTGCACAGGCCATCTCTCCGCTGGGGATCGACTTCTTGTCAGCCCCTAACGCGGCTCCAGTAGGAGTGTTCCTCAAGGACAGCGGCATGGCCCCCACGTCTTCTCCCTCTTCTCGGCCAATCCAGTTACCAGGGATATTGCCATTTTCCCTGCCGACTCCGGCTCACTCCCAACCTCCTCCCTCCCACATCCACCACTGTTTCTATCAAGAATTTGACGGAGTGGTCAGGATTTCAGGACTGGTATCCTTCACACCACCGCGGGACATGCTTCCTTGACATGTTCCTGCAGCGAGCGGAGGAGCTCTGGTCAAAGGAGGATGGCACTGCCTCTGTGTCTTCAGACGCTGACGACATTGAGACAGACTTTAGCCTGTTTGGCGACCCCCTGATGCGCTTTCTTATTAACAAGATATCGCATCACCTTTCGGCTGCGGCGGACAGCGCAGCCAGGAGTCACTTTAATTGCCTGTTGGCAGTGAGAGATGCTGTCCTATCACAGGCCAATCTCTCAGTCTGTGCTGTCACGGTCCAACCTCTCCCAGGCGCTCAAGTCGGCCTTGCGGTGCATCCCTGGGCAGGACCAGTCGCTGTTCAGCGACTATTCGACTGCGACACCAGGAGACGGACTCCCGCTCAAACCCTATCCCAGGCAGTCACCTGCCCACACCGCACAACCCGCCAAGTGCCTTAATATCCCCTCTAGGCCGAAACCGAAACATCCCCAGCAGAATTTTCGGTTCGGCCAGCAGACACGGTCCCAGAGGTGACTGGGGGAGTCGCCCATGGGGGACTCCATCCTTATACTCCCATCTCACAGACGCTACCTACGTCTCGTCTGGCAAGATCGGGGTTCCAGAAAACTGGAAGCAGTCTGTACTTGCACTGAAATCTGCTCGCAATGGGTTCCGACAAACGGCCCTAGCCTAGCAGACGACGCTCGCCTTGAAGTATTGATTTTTCTCAAGGTCTCGTCCTAGTTTTCCATAGTCTCGTTTCGCGTGAAGACGCGATGCTTACATCCGCCATTTTCTCGTCGGTGCTCATGGCAATCGACATGTCAGGAAAGTGTGCATTTCAGGATCTTGGGTCAAGGTAAGCAGTACTGGTTGCTAAGGACCCCCAAAACAACATTATGTTCTATGTTCAGTGTCCAAAAGATCGCCCATTTGGCATCTATAGGCTCAAAACAGCACACTCATGCTGACCATGGCCACACAAGCGCATGGCTCGGTATTTTTAATACACGCGCTTTCGTGTTCCTGTCTTTTCAAGCGGACAGGTATGGAGAGTGACACTAGTTCAACCTCTACACTACCCCTCCAACTCGGGCTGTTCCCCTTTTTGAGAACCCTCATACCTCGGGTGTGTGGCCCATCTCCACATCAGCGTCCTGAAGTGGAAGCGGGCAGGCTTGCGGGGAAACGGGGCTCGCTCCCTCAGCCTCTCCCTCCGAATAGAGGCCCCCCTCCACTGTTGCCGTGCGGGGATTCACCCTCTGCGTGACACACATAGCGGGGCCCCTCCTCCTCACTGAAGGGACTCTCAGCAGGCTAACCCTCAGCCCAGTGGGGAACAGTGTTCAGGTCCAGGGTCGCTCCCCCCCCCCCCCCCCCCCCCCCCGGTCTGGCCTCATAACATACGCCTTCCCTCCATTCCCAATCTCCCACAGGGTGAGCCCTTTTCCAAGGGGAGAGATGGCCTCCTGGGCTCAACTCTCTTCCTCCGTCTAGCCTTCCAATTTTCAGATAGGTAGTTCCTATCGCTCCTATCTTCTTCGTTAGGCTCTCGGCTGGCTCCATTCGGGGCTACTGGGAACGCCATGCCCCAGGTGCTCCTCCCAGTCCTCTCTAGATGCTTCCAAGATGGGCAGATCGGCCTACGCCCAGGCGTATAAAGATCTCCCCGTCTTATCTCCCCGGGCCCATGAGGGCAGGGTGCTGGCCATATCCACAGCGATCCAGCGCTCTGTCCTCTTGCACCACATCCTGGAGGCAGCCTACTGGCATCCGGAAAATCCCATCATAAGCCTTTATTTTAGGGATGTCCGCATGACCAGGGCTGATGGTTCTAGGGACTTCTTTTGCGGCTAACGCAGCCATATCTATTCCTCTGCTAACCCCAAGAACCATTAGGGCACTAAGCCCTCCTCCGATTCCTTTGAATTCTGCTATGGTCTGACATGGTACAGTATATGACGCCAAAATGGGGAGTTTGTATTATACTCCCTGTTTGGCTAGTATACTTACCATGTCAGACTCTAATGCCCACCCTACCTTCCCTGCTAGCGCTATGGTTCTCGGGGTTACCTTGCACATAGGCCTCGTTGAATGAGGAACAGGAAGTTTACACCGGCTTCCTCCCTGGCGGAAGTAGTGTGGGCGTCACGTGATGGTCTTATTACTGCATTAGCCACAAAAAATTTCGGCCTGGCAGAGCTGACTAACTGCCGTGGAATGCTATGGTCTGACATAGTAAGTATACTAGCCAAACAGGGAGTATAATACAAACTCCCCATATCGCTGGATATAACATTGCA
>CM065717.1:65927821-65930321 GCA_033310375.1 Conus canariensis
TGTGTGTGTGGTGGGGGGCATATATTGATGTAGTATGTACCACAATTTACTTTTTTTCTGTGTTTACACAGGCTAAATACATACTGCACGTAGTTTCCATATGGCCTTGGTTTTTCCGCTGCATTTAAAGAATAGCACTCAAGCCATTATTAACAGGATGATAGGCCTTTCATTTCTTCCAGGGTGAGCACCAACGTCTTTTAGGTTGTCTGCCACAAAAGCTGCTTCACTTGCTCTTCTTGCTTGTGAGTAAATTGAACTAAGATCGTCTAGAGGTGGGCGGTGTTGTACCCTTCCTCACACTAAATGGACAACGGTTCGATTCGTCTGAAGCTGCTGAAACACGGTGCTTTCCTATCAGTAGAACAGGACAGCTTAGTGTTGAGTCGTGTTAAACGTGGACCCTTACCCTTAATCCACTGAAATGTACACTGTGAGAGAGATGGGAGGAGGGAGGCTCAGGAGAGACTGTGGCATCTGAGATTCGTTCCAACAGAGGCTGGATGTTGAGGAGTAACCGGTGGTTGTGTTTGGTGGGAGGTTGGATATAGGAACATTCGTGTGTGTGTGTGTGTGTTGTGTGTGTGTGTGTGTGTGTGTGTGTGTGTGTGTGTGTGTGTGTGTGTGTGGTGTGCGTGACTGTGTGTGTGTCTGTTTTTGTGTGTCGTGTCTGTGTCTGTATGCATGCGCATATGTATGTGTGTCTGTCTGTCTGTCTGTCTGACTGTTTCTCTGTGTGTCTGGGTGTGTTGGAGAGAAAGAGAGAGTGCGAGAGAGAGAGAGAGAGAGAGAGAGAGAGAGAGAGAGAGAGAGAGAGAGAGAGACAAAGACAGAGACAGAGAGAGACAGAGAGAGAGAAGAAGATGGACAGAAACTGAGAGAGAGAGAGAGAGAGAGAGAGAGAGGAGAGAGAGAGAGAGAGAGAGAGAGAGAGAGAGAACATAACATAACAATAGGGTTAGAGAATTTAGAATCGGTTACAATGGGCATTTATGCCGAAGAAATGCATTTATTTTATCTGCTCCATATCGAAAGACATTACACATGACAACAATTGTGTCAATGGTTCCATTCGTAAAAGTCTTGACAAAAGAAATCAGTTCCTATTTTAAATGCAGATCTGCTTGTCTCCTTCCTGTCCTCAAACTCAAACTTATCCATGATTCTTTGACTGCGAAGTGAGTTGGTTTGGTTTGGCGTGATGATGTACCAGTTTGATATCATAATCAATACCTCTGTTGCTTTCGATCTTTATTGCCTCCTTGTAAGCTTCCGTTAACACCTGTAGGAAGTTACTACAGTTTGTTTTTTTTTCGTTATGGGAAAGCGTTTGATCTCCGCTTCCTGCTCGTAAGCTTCCAGTCAACAACTACGGGGAGCTGCCACAATTTTTATCGTTTGGTATGTGAAGCAGTCAGACCATTTTTTTGCTTGTTATAGTGACACTAGGATCAGATGGCATCCTTTATTGTTCTGCACACTGGTTTTCTGGTGAGCCATAAAACAGCAAGCTTGGAGTAAGGGATTCTTGTCTCCTGTATTTCGCCAGCTATGATTGCTTTTGATGGCAGCGGAACCGGTTCGTGAGGTCTAGTGTGTTTTATAGTCCTATCGCGATAGTCGGTCCCAAAATGGGTGAATGTGTTGAGAAGCGTGAATGAGAACTGTGCTGTGTTTACTTGAGTGACGCAGCTCACTCTTCCTGCATCAATTCTTTTCATTTGCTAGGGTGTCTTCGATGCATCGATCTTTCTATATCATGCCTTATTTATTTATTTATTTATTTTGTCGGAAATGAAATGAGGCAGGGAACAGTAAACGATAAACAGTAAACAAGTTGGGTATTTTTTGCTCCCATAAGAAAACTAACACAGAGTAACTTTCATTCAAGACTGGCACAGCCTTTTAAACTTTAAGTTTAAAAGGCTGTGCCAGTCTTGAATGAAAGTTACTCTGTGTTAGTTTTCTTATGGGAGCAAAAAATACCCAACTTGTTTACTGTTTATTATTTATTTTGGTTCACTGATTTATCCATTTGTTTAGCAGTAACTCCTGTGGACTGTGGCCTGATGTTCTACCCAAACAGATGTGATACGTGTTGAATAGTCCATACTCAGAGCTCCCTCTGAGATTTAAATTAAACAGAAACTATGAGTTAACGGCACGTTCTTTCAATTTAGGCGTCCCGCAGTTAGAATGAAAAGGTCTCATGGCCCAAAGGCCAAGAAACAGTACACCTTTTAAAATATTCACCATGTCTAGGACGTCACCCTCTTTCTGCAGTTTTAGACTTTCCTAAACTCCATCAGATTCCTATCTACTACTGCGCGGGCAGGGGAAGGTTTTCAATCGTAGACACCTGGCCCAGAAACCTGGCCCAGAAACCTGGCCCAGAAACCTGGCCCTATCAGCTCCGTATGCGAACGCTGTAGCTACTTGTGGGGAAGTGCGGGTACGATACAGACATTAAAGAAGTACTTCCTTAGCAGGGGTTCCAGCA
>CM065717.1:65935321-65937821 GCA_033310375.1 Conus canariensis
ACAGCGCCATGTAAAGAGACCTCTTGCAAACCAAACTGATACACCATGTTGCTGACGACAGATCATCTAGACAGTGTAATGTCAAACAGAACACTCCCTTAGGGAGGACTCGTTGCAATGCAAAGGAAGTGTGCGCTTTTGTCCATGACTTCGATGTCATGGTGAGCGACTGATAAATATCAGATTGACAAGAAAATATTATGTGGATGGCTATGGCTGGGAACAATAGGCGATGTGTCTTGGTGATACTTGTTTGCGATCAGTCCCCACGATTCAGAGCCATGTGTATGCTATAATGGTAAGTTCGTCGACCATAGCTATGACCAAGTTTATTGTTTCCTACGTGAAAAAAATTCTGTGGACTGTAGGCGACAATGATTATATTACAAAATATAACTTACGCTGTTTTAGTTTTGTGCAATAATCACGATCAAGGAGAAGAAACTAGTCCTCAGGCAAAAGTAACGAGCAGAAATGGACAGTACAAGTGAATCGTATCATATTGTCTTGTTTTGCGATGTGAATCAGAATCAATAGCAGCCATCTACCAAAATTTGTTCAAAAGGTATACTCAAAAACATATCTATAGAGAATTTAAAAAGTAGCCCGACCATTACAACTGACACGCCAGAAGTGACTGTCTTGCCAATCAAAACATACAATGCACGGACCTGGTGGAAGCTGTCATTTGGCATGCTGGCGGCAGTTGATATTGACAGGGAGAGCAGAACACCCCTGAGGAAGGACTCATTGAAGGGGAATGCATGTCACGTTGTCTGTGACTTCGGTGTCAGCGTAAGCAGGTGGCAAATGTTGCATCAAAAACAACATCGACCGGTTTTTCCAGAAAAATGAGTCATGGTGTCATAGTGACTCTCTTCTGGTATTTGTCTCCTGAGTCTTGTTGATGCTGTGTTTGGTGAGCTGGTTGGTGACAATGTCTATTGACTTAAGCAGGAAGAGTTATACTGACCCCTAGGGGATAGTGATAATATCGCTATAAAAAAAATCGAGCTCTCTGGATGAGGTGCAGCATTCATTGTTAATGGGAAACTGGGCGATGATTGAATTTGGTAAAGAAATGATGGGCCAGAACAATGGTGGTCTATTGCTCTGTGTTGTGTAGTGCTATATTGCACAGTTACAAATAGATAGCATGCTACCACTACTACTACCACCACCATCGCTACTACTGCGACGACTACTACTACTTTAACCTCTATTTCTAGTACTGTTACTACCTGTTCATCTTTTTTGTTATTATTGTCATTATTATTATTGTTATCATCATCAACAGCATTATTATCATTACTACTACTACTACTACTACTACTACTACTACTACTACTACTACTACTACTACTACTGTATAATCATTTTTATTATAATTAATATTATTATTGGTTGTGGTTGTGGTGGTGGTGGTGGCGGTGGTGGTGGTGGTCGTGTTGGTGATGATGACAATGGTGATAATGTTGTCTCCGAGGCAATTTGCATGGCATTTTCATAGAAAATAAGTTTACAGACAGGCCTCGCTTTCCTTCCTAAATATTACTCCCCCCCTTCCCCACCCACATACATGTATGCATACAAACATATATACATTTTCATACGCACACACAACAATAACGAAAAAAAACAAGAAGAAGAAGAAGAACACAACAACAACAACAACAACAACAACAACAACAACAGTAACAACAACAACAACAACTTTTGAGATGGCATCGTACCCACGTTAAACTGCAACTTTTACAACGCTCCTCTACATGTATCGTTTTTTGGTTAGGGTATTCTCAGTTTGTGCTCAAACCATCTCCCTTTTTCCTTGCACACAGTGCGTCCACGCTGTTGATTCCTGCATGTCAGTTCTCTCTGCAACAACCTGTGCGTGCCTTTTTGCCTAAAAGGGGGGAAAGCTTCTGCATAGGATAGCAATGAAGGAAGTGAAGCAATCTTCAGGTAGGAAATTTAGGTTGTATGAGCCGGTTAAAATGTGTGTGTTGTGTGTGGTGTGTGTGTGTGTGTTTTGTGTGTGTGTGTGTGTTTCTTTAGTTTAACGTCTATTCACTATAAGTGTTATTAGACGAAAACAAAAAAGAATGTGGTGTGTGTGTGTGTGTGTGTGTGTGTGTGTGTGTGTGTGTGTGTGTGTGTGTGTGTGTGTGTGCGTGCGTGCGCGCGCGCGCGACCGCGTTGGTTTTGTTTGTTTGTTTGACTTGTTTGCTCAAAATGATCATAACCTGTGAGGAATAGAAGGGCGGAGTTGAGCCAAGATTCACCCGATACAGATCCCATACCTCCAGTCATGCATGTTTTATGACTCACCAGGACGTGTCTGACAGACATTAGCATATGATCTAAGCATGATTAGCCACAGAACATGGCAAATAATCTGATTGAGTCAGTGATCAGGCCATACATATCGCCAGCTCATCCTGCAGCGATCAGAAAAAAAGCTGACTAGGTTGGAGAAGAGGAAAAAGAGGGCTGTAGCAGG
>CM065717.1:65940321-65962821 GCA_033310375.1 Conus canariensis
AATAGTCAGTGTTCAGAGCTGCGAATAGTCAGTAGATACTTAGGGAGGGTGAACAGACTGTTCACTAGACTTACCATAGTGGTGACTTTGAACGTTCAGAGCCATACAGAGGGAGGGCACGTAACCCTTCCACCCTTACGATAGGCTGCAAATAATTCAAATTAAATGTCACCTTTCTACGTAAGTCTAGTTTGATTTTTCAATTAATTATCGCCTCTCTTCAGTCATACGGAGTCACGTGAGATTTTAGAGCATCAGTCACTACGTAGCATTTCACATAATTGTAAAAACAATTGCCGTCATCAATTCATGTATCAATCAGATTCAGTACAGGTGAATATCACCAAAGATAACATGTTGAACACAAACTTGGAATATCTTATTTCAGTTAGAGGCGATAAATAATTCTGCTATAACCTTCTCGACAGCAGGAGTCTCTTTGGGAGTCTTGTTATTCGGCTCTGACAGAACTTCAAGAGGCAATGAGTGTGTTCATCATTCGTCTGCTTCGAAAATGTTTTCTGAGAAGAATGTCCTCTCTCTCTCTCTCTCCTCTCTCTCTCTCTCTCTCTCTCTCTCTCTCTCTCTCTCTCTCTCTCTCTCTCTCTCTCTCTCGCGCGCGCGCGCGCGCGCGTGCTTGTTTGTTTTGCTACATTTTGAGGTGCTCTTGTTTTGGATTTTTTCGGCTGAGCTATACGTGTTTTTGCACATTTGCTTTTTTGTTCCTGTCTCTTCCTTCCAAGAGGTAAACTACTGGACACATGTAAACAGAAAAGATAGCCGAAGAGCGTTATCTGCTATCTCAAATGTTGAAATATTCTTAGACTTTGGTACTCAGTATGTTACAGCCAAACAACTAGGTTTGTTCCCCACCCCACCCCCCCTGCTTCTTTTGTTCCCCACCTCTGCACGTTTCTGAGAAGCTGAAGACCTTTTGCACATGCGACCGTTTGGAAGAACCTCTGCAAATGAATTCAGTCATACCTCACACACTCAGACTGTTTTCTCTTTTCTTCTCTGCAGACCCATAACATAACATTTACGACGACAGCTGGTCGGAACGTTCAGCAATTTCGAGGCAGTGAGATAATTAATCACTTGGGTTCCATTCCATAATCAATGACCCTGTTCGAGCCCTCTTTTTCCTCTGCTCATCCCTAGTCAGTTTTTGATGCCCCCTTGCAGGGTGAATCTGGTAAATAGGTATGGCCTGGTCACTGAGTCAGTCAGATAACTTGTCATTCTTTGAGTCGGATGATATTTAGATTGCATGATAACCTCTGAATCGTTCTGTGCGCGGGAGGGGGGGGGAGAGACGCATTTCCTGGTGAGTCATAAAACATGCATGGCCAGAGACATGAGATATTTTATCAGGTGAATCTTGGCTCGTGTCTGTCCTTGTGCCCTCAGCCATTCTGACCATGTTAAAACACACTTGAACCAGCTCATAGAAGTCAAGCTTCGCTCTTCAATATCTGTGGACAGATCATCAGTACATTACAAACACTTTTATCTAAAAGTGGAAGCTTTGCGTTGTTTTTATTGTCGTTGTTGTTGTTGTTGTTTTATATTGTTTTCGTGACCTGCGTTTTCATGCGAAAGAACAGATAACGGGATTTGCAGAGAAAAATATGCAACAGACAGTGTCTGGTGGAGCTCTTTTGTTTTCTGACAGATTGCTCCTTGTTCTGTAAATGTATGTTGGGATACTAGGCTGTGATAGACAATGGGTTTCAGTGAGCACAGCAGAAAAGGTAGATTCTTCTGTTGCAAACGGGAAAGTGCATTCCTAGAAAGAAAACAGACAGCATCCAGCTGTACATATTTCGTCATGACATAGGTACATCACGTGTGCTTGTAGTGTGCTGACTAACCACGCATCAACATTGCTCGAACGAAAATGGGCTGCTCTCAAAAATGAAGAACCTGACATTTAAGTCCAGGATCACAACTGGTGTATATGACATATTTTTAATGTTACAGGAATTTATGCATATGTTTGTTATTCAAACACACACACACACACACACACACACACACACACACACACACACACACACACACACACACACACACACACACACACACGCACGCATACAAGCACACATGTATATATTCTAACACACACAGTCACACACACACTGACTGACTGAAACCAATTTATTTGTCAGATTAACTCAAGGTCGTACTCACACACACACAAACACACACACACACACACACACACACACACACACACACACACACACACACACACACACACACACACACACACACCTCTATATATTCCAAAACACACAAACTCACACAACACACACACACACACACACACACACACACACACACACAAGCACACACACACACACACACACACGCACGCACGCACGCACGCACGCACGCACACACGCACACACACACACACACACACGCACACACGTTCTCGTATTCAAGTTATACTGCAGAGTTTATAACTTATTATTACATTTATGCCTCTTGGTGCTGACATTTTCCGATCGTAACAAAACTAGCCCCACCCCCACCCCCACCCCTACCCCAGCTTTCCTGTTCCACTGCGCATAGTATAGACACTGCTGCCGAACATCAGCATGACAACATGTTATACAGAAAGTTCCATCGGATGGTGTCTCTTGAACTATTCAATTCTTTGTCAGTGTGTGTGTGTGTGTGTGTGTGTGTGTGTGTGTGTGTGTGTGTGTGTGTGTGTGTGTGTGTGTGTTGTGTGTGTGTGTGTGTGTGTGTGTGTGTGTGTGTGTGTGTATGTGTGTGTGTGTGTGTGTGTGTGTGTGTGTGTTTGTGTGTGTGTGTGTGTGTGTGTTTATGTGTGTGTGTGTGTGTGTGTGTGTGTGTGTGTGTGTGTGTGTGTGTGTGTGTGTGTGCGTGCGAATGCTGTGTTTGCTTGTTTTAAAACAATCATAACTGTCGAGGAAAGGGTAGTCGGAGACAAGACGAGATTCATCGGATACCGATCCTATGTCTCTGGTCATGAATGTTTTATGGATCACCAGAAAATACACTTGCACAGAGCGATTCAGATAAACCTATTTAGACACACAGAATGGCAAATTATCTGACTGAGTCAAGGACCGGGCCATACACATTACGAGCTTCACCCTGCAGGGGACAGCAAAAGCTGACTCAGAAGGATGAGAGGCAAAGGAAGGCTCTAACAGGGTAATTGATTGTGGAACCCAAGCGATCAGTTATCTGCAAGTGCCCAAAGCTCCCACCAGCAGTCGTCATGAAGATTATGTTATGGGTCTGTAGAGAAAGAAAGATAAAGCATCCTCTGTGTGTGTGTGTGTGTGTGTGTGTGTGTGTGTGTGTGTGTGTGTGTGTGTGTGTGTGTGTGTAGTGTTGTGTGTGTGTGTGTGTGTGTGTGTGTGTGTGTGTGTGTGTGTGTGTGTGTGTGTGTGTGTAAGACAGGAGCTGATTTGGTTTGCAGAGGCGCTTCCAAATCGAGATATGCACCAACGTTATTCCCTGTGTCAGAAAGATGCAGTTACGGCAATAACTTAAGCGTATTGCCTATGAGATATTGTATCATAGACTTAGATTAGAATGGGTTAACCTTCGGGCCTGCAGATAACACTGTTCTGTTGTGTTCTATCTTTCCCATTGCATTGTTTGTTTTCCCATCAACTTGTTTATTCATAGCCTTCAAACATACAGCATGTTTATCTTTTGAATTCGCATGCAATGCATATCTTGTTACCTACAGAAAGCACAAACTATCATTCGATGGATAGGACATGTACATCAAGGTCAGGAAAGCTAAAGGAAAATCGTTCAGATACAATGATTTTACCCTTTTTCCACCACCTCCTCCCTGATTTACCTCCTTCACTACTCTCTCTCTCTCTCTCCTCTCTCTCTCTCTCTCTCTCTCTCTCTCTCTCTCTCTTCCTCTCTCCTTTCTCACTCCTTGTGTTCTCTCTCTGTGTCTCTATTTTATGTTTCTCTATGTTTCTGTCTGTGTATTCATGTCTATCTATCTGTCTACTTGTGTGTCTTTCTCTTCTCTCTCCGTCTCTCTGTCTCTTTGTCTCTCTTTCTGCCTCTCTGTCTCTCTTTCTGCCTCTCAGTCTCTCTGTCTCGGTCTCTGTCTGTCTGTCTGTCTCTTCTCTCTCCCCTCCTCTCTCTCTCTCTCTCTCTCTCTCTCTCTCTCTCTCTCTCTCTCTCTCGCTCTCTTCTCTCTCTCCGATTCCGAGAAAATGTGGCTGTGATAAAATTCCTGTATTCCAGTTCTGACTGTGATATTGTTTATGCTAATTGTTCATTATGAACTGTCACTCAAGTAGGTGTTCAGATATTTCAGCAACTTTTGGATAACATTTGTTCATCAAGGCATCTTTGCCTTTCTGCACTGGTATTTGTTAGACTTGTATTTGTTTTTACATATGCAGGCACTAATAGTAACTACAGTTTTCAGTTCGGAATGCTTGTTTGATGCCTGGATCACTGTAATTCCTTTCACGGTCTCCATATCGACATTTTTCCATAATGATTTCTATATTATGTGCCTATATTGCAGTGATATTTAACAGCCTGACAGATCTGGTGTGAATCTGGCATCTTTTACTTTCACTACTAAGTCACAGATCTTGTCTTTCATTGAAAATGACTCTCTCTCTCTCCTCCAATATATTTTCTCAATAAGAATCTGTTACGGTAAAGGCATTTCGTTTCAGTGAAAAAAAAATGCAAAGTACATCTTCTTAAACAAACAAAAATATGGCGCTTGTTTCTCAACATTCACTTACTTCGGCCATGTTTTGATACGTGTTGTTTCTTAAACATTTTAGGCGAAATAACCACAATGCAGAAAAAAAAGGAAAGCATTGATCATTCTGCGGTGCAATTTTTCAATAGACACACTGTGATGAATACTGGCTTTACAATAAAAAGACAAATGAAAGAAAACACAGTTGATGAGGCCAGTCCATGAGCAAGAATCGATCTGGACAAACGCTTACGTAGAAGCCAGCAAACTGGAATAGCCAATCTTTATAATGACTCCTGATATATAACACCACAATAGAAGTAGTTCGATTTACAGACCCAGTCACCCCCTGCGTTAAGCTATCATAAGTCTCTGCAGACACATACAGTCTCATTGACAACAGCTGTTGTTTTGCGCACAGAGTCATTTCCTGACTGCAAGACAAACGAGTAGTTGTGCATCAGAATAAATTAGGGTGAGACCAAAATGCACAGATGGATGGTGGGTTGGAGAGAAAAAAAAAAGGATAAAAAATAATCACCTCCACTCCTTTCGTTTCATCTCTCCCTTCAGATTCTGTTTCCATTTTCTTCCTTTTCGTTAAAAAAAATGTAAGTTTATTTTAAGGGGTATGTTTAATCACGCGCCAGTAAGGATCATAGAGACTGTCATTCAAGGTGCAGGTGCAGCGGTAAGAGGCGAGGGCAGTCTCTTGTGGAGCTTTCTACTACAGGCACTCTGATAGCCCAGACTTACGATCTGGAAGCGATCTTTTTTTAAATATTTTCTTCCTTTTTGCTGACACAAAGCTCCCTGGGAAACTTGTCTGATTCTGGCAGAGCTACACAGGTGGGTGTGTGCCTTCATTATTCGCCTGCTAGGGAATACGTCCACTGAAATGTGTGTGTGTGTGTGTGTGTGTGTGTGTGTGTGTGTGTGTGTGTGTGTGTGTGTGTGTGTGCGTGCGTGCGTGCGTGCGTGCGTGCGTGCGTGCGTGCGTGCATGCGCGTGCGTGCGTGCGTGCGTGCGTGCGTGCGTGTGTGTGTGTGTGTGTGTGTGTGTGTGTGTGTGTGTGTGTGTGTGTGTGTGTGGAGGTTTTTTTCTTTTTATTCTTGCTGCACACATCATCATCATCATCATCATCATCATCATCATCATCATCATCATCATCATTGTTATTATTATCGTTATTGTTTTTATTATTATTGTTGTTCTTCTTGTTGTTAATGTTACAATCAGCAGCAGCAGCAGCAGCAGCAGCAGCAGCAGCAGCAGCAGCAGCAGCAGCAGCAGCACAGCAATTGCAGCAGCAGCAGCAGCAGCAGCAGCAGCATTATTACTGTTGTTGTTGTTTTGAAAATGTGTTTGACGGGTGTGTGTGTGTGAAATGATGGACATCAACAAATGAATCCGCAACTAACCAACACACATGTAACGAGACTGATAAAAGGGGGTGGGGAGTGAGAGTGGGGTGAGGAAGGGATGGGGAGTACCATGTTGTAGTTAACACAGTACAGTGTTGTAGTTAATTTAAACCTAATTTCAAACAGCAACCCCAACCATCCAACCCCTCATTTTTTTCACAATCTTTAGTTATGTATGTATGATTATACACGTTGTTATGTTAGACGAGCCAGAATCAATCACAACTTACACTTTCAAATAGTGTTTCTTCTCTATGCTGAAAGACGTTACACATGGCATCAAGTTTGGCTGTAGTTTCACGGACAAATGTCTCGTCGAAGGAAATGCGTTCCTGTCTTAGACATTGGGACTGCTTTATCTCTCTCTCTCCAGCCTCATAACACAAAGTTCACAAGGCCAGCGGGTCTGAGGAGTGGGCAGTTTGGATGTGGGGAGATGATCTGCCGGCTGGATTTTATCATCAGTTAGTTTGTTGCTGCAGTTCTCGTCTTCTTCCTCATAGACTCTCGTGAACACCTACACGTTTCCAGGCGTGTGTTTTAGTGCCTCATCTAAGACCCTCACTATGGTGACACTAGGATCCGGTGATGTTTTTTATTGTTCTACACACTTGTATTCTAATGAGCTGTTGCGGTACGAACTGTCACTCTGGTACGAAATGTCACTTAGTGACAGAGTGATGTCGCAGTGCAAAATATCACCTTGGTACCAAAAAAAAAAAAAAAAAAAAAACAACCCCAGCTTCGGTGACATTCTGAATCAGGAATTCGAATACTCATCTCCACTTTGAATGTCGGGTCTGACTAATTACTTGTATCATGTGACCAGTATGGATAATATATATTTAATTATAATTGTTCGGCTATATATATATATATATATATATATATATATATATATATATAATATTATATATATATATGTATGTATAAGGTATAAAATGTCAAATGTTACCGGGGTAACTTTTTAACGTAGCGTTGGTATAGATTGCAACCCAGGGTTCCCTTTTGTACCATGGTGATATTTTGTACCGCAATGTCGGAATAGAATGTCGCCAGGTGACGCTGTGCTCTGGGGTGAAATTTTGTACCACAACATGAGCCATAAGACAAGCCATGGGCAAACGATCTTTATCTGGCTTCACATTCCTTTTTCAAATTACGATAAGTTGTAATGGCTGGTTAACCAGTATAAAGGTCAAATGCATGCCATAGTTTTATTGTAACAGCCAATGCCAAAATAGGTAAGGTCTTGAGAAGGTTCAAGTGAAAACCTCGCTATCTCCAGCTCCGTGATACGTCTCACTCGTTCAGTCCCAATCTTAACATCTGTTAAGTCTTGTCCAAGAGCCGCTCTTATCAACAGTCTTTTTTGTTTTGTTTCATATGTTGGTTTGTTTATTCATTTTTCTAGCTGGAACTCTTGTGCGTTGTGGCCAGTAAGTTATCATATGTAGTATACCACATATATGAATAGGTGAATGAATAAGTAAATAAATAAATAGTAGATGAGTAAATGAATACATTAATAAATACATAAATACATAAGTTCATAGATACATAAATACATAGGTACACAAATAAATACGTAACTTCATAATGATGACAATGATGATGAAGAAGATGATGATGATGAAGATGATGAAGAAGAAGAAGAAGAAGAAGATGATGATGATGATGATGATGATGCTGTAGTGCAAACATTCTCTTCGTTGTTGCCATTTATTATGTTCAAATAAAGAGACGTCAATTGCAGCTAATCTCACGCTAAACCCCCCCCCCCCCCCCCCCCCCCCCCCCCCCCGAGTGGCCAATCCTAGTATGTGAAACCATTGGTATATGTGAGCATTCCGGATCATTGAAGGGACTTTTTGTCTCACACCCCACCCACCCCCTCACCCCCACCCCTACACCATCCACCATTATTATTATTATTATTATTATATTGGGTATTTACCATTACGTCAGGGGATATAAGTGAACACGTCAAAAACCTCTGAAACAGTGGGTGTGTTGGGACAACAACACACTGTGTTTGAGGATCGCATTTATCATCGGTGCCTTTCTTCACTCTCTCCCAATTCCCGTGGGATGAAGGTCATGGTCAGTATGTCATGCACCACATGCAAACGGTATACTAGATGTGATTTTGTTAGGATCAGACGGATGTTCCCAGGAGAGAGCGTGCATGCGCGTCGGCCGATCTAAGACTTAACTGCATGCCTTCAGCATATCTTTGGCATGATCTTTTGATCCCTTTAGAATTACGAAATATAGTTTGAGTGCCGTATAACTAGGTTTCTGACGTGCGTTGCGTTATCTCTCAACTTCACCTTGCTTCCATATGCACCAACTCTAAACATTTTCCACCGGTGCATTCGTCTTTTTTTCCTTATCTCTAGGACGTAAATGAGAACTGTGTAACCATTTTTTCTCGGTGTGTCGTTCCCACCCCCACCTCCTTCCCTTTCCTTCGTAGATACAAACTTGCATGTCATACAAAGAGGAACAAGAGTCATTTTCTTTACAGACTGTATCTTCCTAAACGACCCCCCTCCCCATCCCCCCCCCCCCCCCCCCCCCCCCCCCCCCGCCCTCCTCAACGTCTTCAACAAATATGCGTTATTCTTTCCCTTTACTATTGAAGTGGTATTGGCACATCGAGATCTTCAATGCAAAAGAAACAAACAAACATACAGAGAAACAAAGAAACAAACAAGCAAACAAACAACAACAATAGCACATCCTGTGATGCACTCTGTTATCTGTACTTTATTAGACAGACCACGCTACGTTGTTGAAGGTTTTTGTTTGCTTGTTTGTTTGTTTTTTGTTTGTCTGTTTGTTTGTTCGTTTGTTTGTTTGCTTGTTTGCCTTTATAAAAAAAAAAAAGACATACCTCAAAGAACAGTATTTATCGCCTTCTGTCGTCTTCCGTCCGATGTGTCCTGTAAAACTACAACATTTAACTGATTTTCTTTTTTTTTTTTTTTTTTTTTTTTTTGGGGGGGGGGGGATAAATATCAGTACAACAGATTACACAAAGCTGAAAAAGTTATTAGTCACATAAACTGACAGTGGTCACTTCATATGTGTCATGAACAACAACAACAACAACAACAGTTGCAGGATACAGACATAGCTACAGCAACAACGACAGCAGTAATACAGACAAAACAATAATAATAATAATAATGATAATGATAATGCCGATGATGATACACTACTACTACTACTACTACTACTACTACTACTACTACTACTACTACTACTACTGATAATGATAATAATAATGATGATAATTATAGTGACTATAATGACGATAGTAATGATGTATTCATGATTTTATAGAACAACCGAAATGAAATTCTCATGGCATTAACTTATCAATAATAATGATAACAGTGATACTAATAAATCTCCTGCTGCTACTTCTACTACTGCTGCTACTGCTGCTGCTGCTACTTCTATTACATACTACTACTACTACTACTACTACTACTACTACTACTACTACCACTACCACTACTACTGCTACTGCTACTACTACTACTACTAACTACTACTACTACCGCTAATGTGTAGAATGTATAATTCCAAAGCACTGGACGATCACAGTGTAATTCGAATGCATCACTACATGAACAGACATAACCATAAACACTGACACACAAGTAGAGAGTGTCACGCAACAGGATTATCCCATCCACGGACTGCACTGAAATGATCGCTTGAAATGCTGGCGGCAGACTATCTAGATAGTAATGATAACAAACACAACGCTCCCTTAGGGACGGTTCAATCCAAAGAAAGCCTGCTGCTTTGTTACTGACTTTGGTGTCACGTTAAGCGGCTGGCAAATGTTAGACCGACAATACCTCACGCATGGTTATGGCTGGGAGCTATGGTGCTATGGTGTTATAATAATACTTTTTAGTTATCAGTCCCCAGGGTCCTGACCCATGAGTATAGTATTTTAGCGTGTTTGTAGGTTGCCAAGGTGAACAGTGCTCAAGAAGTTAGTGAAACATTGTTAGATTACCACTTAGGACACTGCGCTGTTTTGATTATGTACAGTAAATACGTTTAATGGAAAACTATTCGTTAGTAGAATTTAGCAAAAGAAGAGATGGATAACAAAACAGCATCTTATTGCGTTGTGTTCTGTCGTGGTGTGATGAGATGGAAATGGCTGGATTTCGTTAAATGTGTTAGGCTGTGTAGTATTACATTGCATTTTTACACATTGTATGATATTGTAGAACTGACACTTTTCCTCTGCTTTGAACCTGGGGTCTAAGCCCCCAGAAAAGGCCTATAAACATATTTTGGCGCTTTTGTTTGTTTCTAACTTTCAGTGTACATTTCTTTTTCCCATGTATTTACCACATGCAATTCCTCTGCTATAAATTGGTTTGGCTGTCGCCGATGAGCTACTATAATCCAGTATCGCTGCTTAGTTTGGCCAGAATGCACGATTTTGTTTATTCGTCAAAGCCATTGATTGTTTACAGTTCTGCCTTTCAGCGACCAAAACGTTGTTAACCTTTACCGGATGACGTTTTTGACTACACAGACCCGATCGTGCGGGTCGCCCAAGACCCACACATTTTGTAGAGGCTTTTCTTATTGCTTATCCCCATTCAGATCTTGTAGGACCCACACCTGATAAAGGGCGGTTCAGCAACTTATTCCTCACCCGATGGTGTGGGTCATGTGCGACCCATTGAAATGCATAGGTCCTGGGGGCACCACGACTAATTACGCTGATAATTGATTGTGCCCACTCATGAAATTTCTGTGACCGACGGCTATTAAGATCATCGAGGAACTCCTGAGATTTCGTGAGCATAGCTCTATCCATTCATAAGATGTGATGTTTTTGTCGAGTCACTGGGTCATGAAAGACCCAGGAAGCACGGTAAAAGTATGCGTGTATGTGCAAAAATGATACATCTACCAGTCAAAAGAATACAACAGTTGTTAATGTGATATGAGTGTGTGTGCGAAAATAAGACATCTACCGGTGGAACAAATGCACCAAATGCAAGGATCAAGAGATGGCATAATTGGATGGGAAGCATGACATTTTGTCTGTGTTATTAGTGTCAGGGTAAGTGCTGTATCAACAGTACTTGTGAATGGCTATGACAGGGAACAGCAGTTAAACACTTACAACGATTTTCATCAGCATCAGCGGCCGAAACCATATACACGCTGTTTCTTGTATTTTGGTAAGTGATGAGTTACCGCTGATTTTGTTGCCATGATACATTTAAATTGCACACTCCTGTTGGGGTTATAGATATCATCGCAGCCTAAACAACAGGGAATGATCACTGTTAGTTGAAAATTAGTTCCAATCAACTAGGCCTGAAGAGGTTGGACAGTAAAATGCATTGTTTTCTATTGACTCGCTTTATATTGCATGGATTTTCATTTGATTAAATTATATTGCATGGCATAATCTTTGCAATACCCTGTACTTGCTCACATCGTGACTGACTCAAACTCTCAAAACAGGGAATGTCACATTTCGAAGCAAACTTGCATCAGGGTTTACGCGTATCCTTTTTTATTTTCAATTTCTATCCTTTCGTTGGTGCTTCCCTCACAGAGGAGAGCGTTGTCCTACATCTCAAGGAACATTCATTCTTTTCTATTGAGTACATTCGTTTACTAGATGAATAAATCTTGTTTACTTACTGAATAAATTTATGTAATCGATCTAGCCATTCGATCATCAAAATATATTCAAATGGAGCCCAAAAAAATTCTCTGAAAAAAAAAATGGTCTGATCAGTGAAAACTATCCACACTAGAAATGATCGAACATCTGACACACGGACCATATGAACGTACAGCTATTTCGAATGCTGGTAGCTCATTTTCTCAGTAGAAACAGAACACCTCCTGAGGGAAGCGCCGTTGAGACGGAAGCATGAGGCTTTTGTCTCTCTGAACCTGGTATAGGGTGAAGCGACTGGAAGCAGTTGGATCATGACGAACAGCGGTTTGGTTTACCTGGGAGCCTGGGAATAACAGATCTGGGGTTATGCAGTCTCTTCTTGTACCTGTACCATCTGCGTATTGTTTGGCAAGTTTCCCGTCCATTGGTTTCTTTTCTTTTTTTTTCTAATCCTTTCCCATATCCAAAATGATATATTATATTCATATAACATCAATATTATTTTCTTTGAATGCTGAAACGCTTATGCGATGTGAAAATATACCTTTTGATAGGAAATCGTTTCCAAATGATCGTGGAGGCACATCAACATTGTGTATTTTACTGCTATGCATTGTAGTGCACTGTGCTAACTCTCTAAACTGCATTTTATTACATAATTCACAATAGCGTGTTGCATTACATCATACGGCAGCGATACTTCCAGCACCTCCAGTGCCTCCGGATGATCCAGACAGGAGAAACAGAACACCCCAGAGGGAGACCTCATTGCGAGGGAAGTATGCTGTTTTGTCTGGTACCCTGGTGTCACCTCATCGTTGTTTGGTCCCTCCCGCTTCTTTTGTCTCCGTAGGCGGAACTGTTCCGTTTATTCCTGTATGATCTGGATTTGCTTCTGGTTTTACAGTAGGACATTCCTTTTTTCTCACAAAAAGTACATGTTGCTGAGATCCATAGCCATTGTTTTATTGTATCTGTCTTCTCTGTCTTCACACTTTGGCTTATTTGTCAAAGTATCAAAGTAAATTTTACAATAAAATATTGCTGTTCATCTTCCAAGAGTTGTCCAAATAGCACACAAAGATACTTCATAGGAAAAAATAGTCCACCTAGTAAAACTGTCTCTCCGGAAGTGATAGTCCTGACCATGAAACCATCCGATGCACGGACCAGGCAACAGTCGCCAAATGGAATACTGGCGGCGGATGATCTAGACAGGAGAAACAGAACACCCCGGAGGGAGGCCTCACTGCGAGGGAAGCATGCTGTTTTGTCTGGCACCCTGGTATCAGGGTATGCAGTGGGCAATGCTGGATCAATACAATGGACAGTAGGTTTGTTTGGGAGCAACCGTTATGATGCTATCATGACTGTTTATCAGCCTCTTGGGACTTCTCCCTGTTGTGTTGATGAGGACGTTGGCTACAGGTGCTACTGAGTTACTAGCTAGAACTGCACAGGGATCTACAGCACAGTGACAGAACTCCTGTAAACGAGCCAGGCTGTTCATTTGAGGTGCAATAATCATTGTAAATGGGAAATTGGTCGATGACTGAATCTGGCAAAAACAATGAATGGCAAGAATGGCATTATGTTACATTACTATTTACTATTCTAATAATGTAGTACTGTCATATTAGTAATATTTGTGATAATGTTTGACAGACGAGTAAATAGACTCCGTCGATATGGAAATGCCCAGAGTCCTAATGATACTGGGCCATTGGTATTTCGCTCTACTGGTACTGGTACTGGTACTCTAATGAGACTTGCAAGTAATGGAATAGCTGTAAGATTGCGTCGCAGCTTCATTATAGTCCAATTCCACTTGGCTTCCACATTGGTACTGGAGCGTAATATAATTTTTTTTTAAAGTTCATTCTTTTAAGATCTGGCGTCTCAAATGTGCCCTTTTGGATCTAGGACCCAGTGGCAATATTCCTTCTCAATAAAGTCGGTCAGAATGAAGCGCTGTTTTTTCAATTTCCTTTTGAATGAACGTTGTATGAGCAAATATTAGATAAACAGAGATTGCAGTGAAAATCAGACATCTAAAATTCAGTTTATGTATTATTCAATTCTCTCTCTCTCTCTCTCTCTCTCTCTCTCTCTCTCTCTCTCCTCTCTCTCTGACCAAAAATAGCATACAAAACAAAATTCGGAAAAATGAAATAAAAGCAGAAAAAAGAATGCAAACAGAAACAGTATCAGAACAACTTTATCTGCAGACCCAAAGGTTAAAACATTTTAAGTCTTTGATTCTCAGTATCTCAGAGCCAATAAGCCCCATGGCTGCATGTTTTTTTGACAGGTGGGATAACGTTCGCACATATCTACACTGGAAGCGCATTTGCAAATCAAATCATTCCCTATCTTAAACACCCAGACTGCTATCTCTCCGTTGCTGCAGACCCATGAAATCATCTTTATGCTGACTGCTGTTCCGAGCGTTTGGCAGTTTCGAAGCAGTGACATAACCGATCGCTTGGGTTTCATAATCAATTATCCTGTTAGAGCCTCCTCCCCCCCCCTCTCTCTCTCTCTCTCTCTCTCTCTCTCTCTCTCTCTCTCTCTCTCTCTCTCTCTCGTTTCCTTCTGGCCAGCTTTCTTATCATTTTCTATTATGTCCCCTGCGGGGCGAATCTGGCATACACGTATAGCTTGGCCACTGCGTCAGTGGGATAATTTGACAATCTCTGTGGATAAAGATGCTCGAATCATATGATACTGTATGAATAATTCTGTGAAGGGTTTTTTCTGGTGAGTCATAAATCATGCGTGGCCAGACATTACATTTTTTTTTTATCAGATAAATCTGGGGTTGTGTCCCTATGGTGTGTCGTCAACCGTATTGACCACGCTAACACATACTTTAACCACCTCACTGATGTTAAATTAAACTACCTTCTTAAGAATCTTTGGACTGATCGTTACAACAGTACTTACACTTTGAAAGTAGAAGCTTTGCGTTGTTTTCATTGTTGTTGTTGCTATTTTTCTTGCCCTCAGTATTGTTTTGTGATTTTCACGGGAAAGAATAGGTACCATGCTTTGCAGGCATTTTGTGGGTCTTCCGTGTTTCAAACAGCTTCATCTATGTTTTGCAAACAGAAGCGTGGATAGTGTGCTGCGACTGCTGTAATGTGCAAGAGAGCAAAGTAACTGTTCAATTACAATAGGAAAAGTGCATCCGACGGAAGCAGAAGGGCAGAATAATGCTGTTAATGTTTAATCGTGACTTGGATACGTTATCATGTATGCTGGTGGTGTACTGAATGATAACACATCAACATTCCTTCAGCGAAAATGCGCTGCTTTTAGAAATGTACATCCTGTCGTCTTAGTCCATGCACATAGCTAGTATATAGGTCCTGCGTGTTTTCTGTTAAACTAGAATTTCTGTACTTTATATTTTCCGAACACACACACACACACACACACACACACACACACACACACACACACACACACACACACACACACACCTCTCTCTCTCTCTCTCTCTCTCTCTCTCTCTCTCTCTCTCTCTCCTAAGAGTGTGCAATTGTACACAAGTGCCCATTAGCACGCACGGACCAAAACAGCCCCGGCAACTATCACACATGCTTGTACACAGAAATATATATATATATATATATATATATATATATATATATAGAGAGAGAGAGAGAGAGAGAGAGAGAGAGAGAGAGAGAGAGAGAGAAGCGTAAGTAGAAAGTAATCAGCAGAATGCAAAGCAGAAGAAAACACAATAAACATCTTGATACCCCCACTCGACGCCTTCCCTGTAAAAACGATGATAGATAAAGAAATGAATAAATAAACGAACGAATGAATAAAAGAATAAATGTAAAAAATGAATAGACTAATGAATAGTAGATATATATATATTATATATATATATATATATATATGTTGTACTTGTACCTGTACCAGCCATCTGCAATTCACTGAGTAGCAATCAAAGAAAGACAGTGTTAAGGAGTGTTTGATTTTCCAGTAGTACCGAATAAAGAAGTCCCTGAGGAAGGCCCAGAGCCGAAACGTCGGAAAAAGGAAAACTTGCTTGTTTGCTTCTTCATTGTGTGGTTGTTTCTCTCTCTCTCTCTCTCTCTCTCTCTCTCTCTCTCTCTCTCTCTCTCTATATATATATATATATATATATATATATATATATATATTATATATAATGAAATAAAAACAACTTAAATAAATAAATAAACAGATAAATCAGTAAATGAGAAACAATTCTCAGAATGTAAACACATCTTAAAACAAAGTAGCATCCTGAACAATCATCTAACCCTATTGTCCGAAACGGCACAAATGCCAGTGAAATGGAGTGACGCATGGACCAGGCAGGGAAGGCCAGCAACTCTGAAGGAAGACTATCAAGATAGCGGGAACTGAATAGTCCCTAGGGGAGACGTCAGTGCGTGCGAGGTAAGAATATGGTTTTGTCTATCTGTCTGTCAGGGCCCTGCAAACAGCTGGCTAATGTCAGACCAACAGGATCAATACGTGGGGCAGGAATGGCACTTTTTTTTATATATACGTAGCGATGGCGTTATATAGTGCTGCCGTAAAGGAATAATAGACAAACAGATTCGACAGTGACAAAGCACGTCCAGCTTTTTTTTCTCTCTTTTTTCGCTTTTCTTTCAATAAATAAATTTGATTTGGGCACAGCATTCTCCTTTTCAAGAATCTTAAAGAAAGAGAAAAAAAAATGGGACCGCATACATGAAGGCCGAATAGGCATACCTTTCATTCCCCCTCCCTATCCACATACCCATCTCTTAACCCCATTCCCCCTTCCCTATCTGCCTGTCATGGGGGTGGGGGGGGGGGGGAGCAAGCACACGGGAAACTGGTTTGTAATCAATTCGTTTGGAATAAGACTTTCTGTTAGAACTTTGAGGAAACGGTACCCCATGGATGAAAACCAAATAGGCCTATATTTCATCCCCCTTCCCCACTCTCGATTTGTATGCCTCCTCGCCCCCTCCACTGCCCTCCACCACCCCCCCCCCCCCCCCCCCAATCTCATGTCTCATCGTTACTTTCAAAGTCATTGAGTAACGGACTTGATCGTGATTTACAATGGAAGACATTCAGATTTTTTGTCTCATCAGAGGTATTTGCTATAGTCACCATAGAGCATTGAAGTTTTGCTAAAAGTAAACTGTGTGGCTCACGGATGATGTCGAGTGAATAGCTTGTGGATGGCTACACTGATTCATAAGGAGAAATGCAGTGTCGAGCTAAGAAATCAGTGAGTCCACACTCTGTTTTTTTTTTCTCCTTTTGATAGAGATATCTCAGCAATGATTTGATACCAGAATTATTTGACATTAGTGTAAACACATATTTATTGTGTGTTTTTTTCTTGCCTGTTTATTTGTTTTACTTATTGGTTTATCTTTAGCTATTTCCACGACCTATATAGCAAGGCACTGGGATAAGAAAATGTCTGTTTCACGGTTACTGATGCTTACATTAATAACTACGCCATAACACTCAAATGAATGCACCAACTGGGCGTTTATCACTTTCCCCATCATTCCTTACGGGAACGTGGCAATGGATCCAGCAATGGATGAATATTTCATTTTGGAGTACTAAAAGGTCCTCTGTTGTATACAAAAAAGCTTAAAAACCAGACCATTGTTTGTCTCACATGCCCCACAAGTTACCCCAACGCATCAACATCATTTGTATGGAGAGTAACTAATTCACAGAGCGGTAGACATGGGGAACTGTAATGCAAAGAAGTGCTTCTCTTCATTAAGAATGACTATTCCATTGGCACCTTTGAGGTAAACTACGAGGCCTGTGTCATAAATGTAGTATTATTTTGAGAATCGGTCAAGCTTTTTATCTGTTGTTGGTTAAAATTCAATCAGAGGATATCTTTCATTGTTCTGCATAGTGGTGGTCTGAGGAGCGGTAAAGCACCAGACCTTTGGCTAGGGATCTTTATCTGCCTTGCTGCTGCTTGTCACATACGACACCTTGTGATGACTGTTGAGCTAGTAATGAATTCACATATGCGGCCTTAACTAGGCTGACCCTGGAGAAAGGTCCAGTGACGGTGAGGAAAGACCCACTGACCACAGGGAAAGTCCTGTTGACAGTGGGAAAGACTACAACTTTGGATTCTCTCTTGAGGGCACGTAAGACCGTATGGCGAAAGCTTGGCTGTGTCTGGAGTGGCACTGTCTCCATCTGTCCGTGGGCAGGGGTGTTTAGGTCTGTGGGATGTGCTCGGCAGCTGGAGGGTGGTGTTTTTGCCGGTGGGCTCTGCAGTCATGAAATACGGGCTGGTACACCCATGGGGATGCTACTTTAAGGCTGTTATGAGTTGCATCCTGTAGTCTGATTTACCTCTGTTCAGGAGCAGTTATGTCCCTTGATATCTTAATGGAGTGTCCTGCACGTGCCTGTACCCATCGTCAACACAGCGCAGGCCTCCAAGGGTGGTACAGGACTGCTCTAAAGGCAGGTGAAGACAGTGCTTCTCTGGGTCCTCCCCAGCACCTTCTGGTGTTTCTTTTTCTTGGGGAAATCTAGCCCAAAGTGGATGAGAGTGTTGAGAAGTGTAGCCGAGCACTGCATTATCTTTACTTCACACATGCAGCTCACTCTTTCTGTACCAGTGTCAGCATCTGCTATGTCTGGACCAAGAGCCACTCTTTCCGTCTCTGTCCTTATGTAGACGTAAGCCCCACACATTGCGGACTTATTTCTCATCAGATCTGGTATGCAGTATATGGACATGTCTACATGCAGTGTTGTCAGCTTGTTGTAAGTGGAATAAAAAATTTTACCAGTCAGAGCGTGTTCTTTCCGCTTTAGCTAATGGCTACGACTTAATGATGTCTCACAGTTTTGATGGCAGCAGAGACAATGAACGCATAGTTTCACTCTGTCCTGGGCACTGCAGTGTAAGCTTATACGTAAGACGTCTCTCCTTCCACCATTTTAACGCACCTTGAACTAAATTAATATCCTATCTACAGCATAGCGGATATAGAGATTTTTTATCGTACATTTACAACACCAAGACTTTTTTGTATACACAATCAGCACACCCGAATGCCTTGACCATTTTGATCTGAGTTGACGATAAGTACACTACAGACGTGCTTTCTCAGTATGGGTGAGCAGTCTAGCACCTTCATAGGACAGATTCATTCCCCTTCCCTCCATTATTCATGACAGGAGAAGAAGAAAACGGGTAGGGAATGACTGAGACAGCCACATGTGGGACAAGGCACTGTGTTTTGTGGATCTCATTTTGTTCGCTGTACCTTATCTCTTGTCTGCTGTCCCCCTTGGGATGAAGGTCATGGTCAGCGTGGCACGCACCACGTGCAGCCGGCATGCTAGATATGATTATGTTAGGATCGGGGAATGTGTTCCCAGAAGAGCGTGCGTGCAAGACGGCAGATCGGAAGAAGTTGTACCATAACTTGGGTATGTCTTCGGCACGATCCTATGATCACTTTAGAATGATGGAATGTAGCGTGAGAGCGATGCAACGAGATTTCTGACATGCATTGCGTGAGCTCTAAAAATCCAATGTACCCACATACATACTAGCTCTAATCTTGTTTTCGTTCCTTTCGTCTCTTTTCTTGTTTTTAGACAATATATGGGACTTTCTTCCAACCTATTTGTCGATGCATCTTTCCCCCCTCTCTGTAAAAATCTGTCGAACGTCAACCAAAGAGGAAAATAAAGTAGTTTTTTTGTTGCTAATGATATATTTCTAGACGAATACTCTCCTTAGCCTCTTCAACAAACACACGTTCTTTCTTTCTTTTATTGCTGAAATTGTATCTGCACTCTGTTAGATGTTAAACGTACGATGAACAAGGAGACAGACATGTGTGATACACACAGTTATCTCTCATCTACAGAAGAGACCTGTTACATTGTTGAAGCTTCGTATAAAAGAACTATGTTATAAGCAACAGGTACGCTCACAGAACATTCCTGATAATATTCAGGCGTCCTTCTGTCCATGTGTCGCCTTTGACTGTGAAAGCATTCTTTTTATAAACACATATAAAAAAAAGAAACGTGGCGTGAATGTCAAAGAATCCGAATACACATCGTCAGAAAATGTTATCGTTCGAATAGCTTTATGAATTATCATCATTTGCAGCATTATCATCAGCATCATCATCAACAACAGCAACAACAACAACAGCAGCAGCAGCAACAACAGCAGCAGCAGCAACAACAACAACAGTAATAGCAATGACAAAGACAATGATAACAATGATGATGATTATGACGATGATGATGATGATGATGATGAAAATAATAATGATGAAAATAATAATGATACTACTACTACTACTACTACTACTACTGCTGCTGCTGCTGCTGCTGCTGCTGCTGCTGCTGCTACTACTATACTACTACTATGCTACTACTACTACTTCTAACAATATTACATCAATGAATCCAGAAACATATAATTGAAAATAAATGAACAAATGAAAATAAATAAATAGATGGAGAAATGAATGGGGCCAATTGTTTTTAGACAGTATGCGTGCTGTTTTTTTTTTCTATGTAAGAACATGGTGGATAGTTTGTTTTTTTTTATACAGCAGACGGATTTCCCTGGAAGAACCAATTCTGGTTTATAATAAGTCTCTTCTTGTATTTATCGTCCCCAGTATTCTTTTTGACATGTTCATCGGTCGTGGTGAAAATCATTTATCTTGTCCTGGTGACCGTGTTATCTTGACTATATTCGAAATATTTTGATTGAATCATGTTAAATTGATACCTTTGATAAAACAAACAAACAAACGAAGAAAAAACAAAAACAAAAACAAAACCTAGTCACACTCCCACTTCTGTTGAACATGGAAATATACTAAAATCTTATCAAATTGTGCTGCCTTGTATTGCATGTAATGCATTGTGTGTAGTATCAAATTATACTGCATTCAATCAAATACTCTATTATACTGTATTGTATTGCATGATATTTGTGAAGATGCCTATACCTCGTATCAAGTTTGATTCACTGTCTTAGATTTTAAAAAAATGCATTGTTCTTCTTTAGTGTCCCTTTTTTTCGTAAACCCTAGTCTTTTTTTTTAGAACTGTCTTCATTCCGTTTATTCTGTACAACATATGTTCTGTTTAATAAAACAGATTTTTGAGAGCAGATCTTCTGTAAAAAATGCTAAATGTCGTTGATGATTCTCAGAAGATTTTAAAATTAAAAAAAAAACAAATATTTGTTCTGTTTTTCTTCTTTTTTTCCTATCTTAAAATCTTCTGAGAATCCTCAAAGAGATTTAGTATTTTTGTTTGTTTAGAATTTGTGTTTTTTTTCCCACAGAAGAGGTCGTGTTGCCTAAATAGATGACTACTGTTTGTCTTTCTTTGCGTAAATATGACCTTACTTCTCAAAGAAAATTATTACATCAAATTTTGCCACCTATTCGAAAAAAAATATAGTTCAAATGGTATGCAAACGTATCTGTGTTGAAAAAGTAGCCCGACTAGGGAAATTAACACAACTGAAGGGATAATATTGATGATTGAATTGTCCAGTGCATGGACCAGGCAGAAGTCACAGCTTGGAAATGTTGGCAGTAGATGATCTAGGCAGGTGGAACCAAACATCCCTGAAGGAGGCCTCATCGCGAGGGAAGCATGCGGTTATGTCTGTGAATGTGATGTCAGGATAAGTGGCTGGCAAATGTCTGATCAACTACAAGAAGAACAGTGGATAGGTTTGGATGAAAGCAACTGGTATGATCCACGCTATCGTAATACTTTAACTTGTGTTAGTCTCCTGGGTCTTGTGTGTAGTGTGCTGGTTTTGTTCGCTGGCCACAATTAGTAATGATTTGCTAGCAAAAAAATTTTTTTTATGTAATTAATAGCGAACGCCAAGAAAACGTAGGCAAACGAATCACAAGACAAAACACGACGCGTTTCGAGCTTTCAGGTCTTCTTCTTCGACTTATGATTCGTTTGTCTACCTTTTCGTGGCGGTTCGCTATTAATTACATTTTGAATTTGTTTAGATTTCCACCTGCAGTTGCCTCACTTGGCAACTAGCAAAAACAAAGTATTCCGCTGTAGGGGAAAATGACGGAACTGCTATAGAAATAAATAGAAGTAACAGTTATGATGCATACTGTCATAGTATATTCGTCTTGCATGAGAGTCCTGGGTCTTGGGCGTTGTGTGCTGGTTAGTTTGCTGGACACAATCTGTATTGATTTGCTAGCAAAAAACATGTATTCTGCTGTAGGGGATAGTGACGGAACCGCTATACATAAATCAGGCTCTTTTGATCAAGGGAAAATACGCATTGTTAATGGGAAGCAGGTCGACGGCTAATTTTGGGTAGAAGACAAAAAAATCAAAGGAGCTCTAACGAGTTGTATGCCTTGTAGTGTCATGTTATGCTGTAATATTGTCACCAATCGCAGTAATGAATACATACATGTATGCATACATGCACGCATGCATACATACATACATACATGCATACATTTTCGTCTAATATCACGATTAGTGGAAAGACGTTACATAAATCACACACACACACACACACACACACACACACACACACACACACACACACACACACACACACA
>CM065717.1:65967821-65975321 GCA_033310375.1 Conus canariensis
ATAAGTTTGTCTGGAAGTATCAGTTACGATGCCTGCTAGTGTAACAATGTCTTCTTGCTTTAGTGTCCTGGGTCTTGGGTGTTCTGTGTTGTTTAGTTAATGGCCACCATTACTGTTGATTTGCTAGTAACCATACTGCATTCCATTGTAGGGGATAGTGACAGAACGGGTGTGAATAGATGAGGCTGTTTTGATGAAGTATGATAATTATTGATAATAGGATTTTAGCTGACATTTAATTTTGGTTGAAAGAATAAAAGGCCGGAGGAAATGCATAGTGTTCTATTGCTGTGTGCAATGTTGTGTTATGTTGCGGAGTACAATAATTGAAAATTGCACCAATAAATGAATGAATGAATGGATAGATAAATAAAAAGATAAACATACTACTACTACTACCACTGCTACTACTACTACTATACTACTACTACTACTATTGTTCTTGCTTCTGCTGCTGCTGTTGTTGCTGCAGCTGTTCCTGCTGCTGCTGTTACTGCTGCCAATAATGATGATGGTGATGACGAAGACGACGATGATGATGATGATAACGCTATTGCTGTTGCTACTACTACTGCTACCACCACCACCAAAAACCACCACCACCACCACACACGGACTATTGCTACTGCTACTGCTAGTACTCTTACTGCTACTACTGCTACTGCTGCTGCTACTAGTACTGCTACTACTTCTACTACTACTACTCCTGCTGCTGCTACCACTACTTCTACTGCTACTATACCATTGCTGCTACTACTAAAACTGCTGTTGCTGCTGCTGCTGCTGCTACTACTACTGTGCTGTCTGCTGCTCCAACTTTTTCCCTTGTCACAATTGTTATTATTGCATTGTGTTAAGTTGGTTATTTTTCTCGACAAAAACATTTTTGTGTAATAAACTGGAAAATTGTCCTGGCAGGGGAAATAATCTGGTACAAGACAATCTTTTTTTCTTTTTATCGATCAACTTGTGGATGGATTGCGCCAACGATGTCCTGGGTTCGCACAAACATGTGTTCTAACGAGTAATTAACAATTGGTCTGTGACTTGTTCTACGTTTCTCCACTTAGTTATGTGTGGGACGAATTGAATAAAACGAATACTGTCCTATGCAGTGCAGTGATTTATATGTAGGAGGGGAGACCATATATGTGCTTCTGTAATTGAGATAATGCAAGAGATACTAGTTTTATTATGAAACATTTTCAATTACACAATAAACAAGTAGGGTAACTGTTGCTCCCATAAGAAAACCTAACACAAATCCACTTTTCTTCGAGACTGGCACAGCTTTTTAAACTTGAATAAAGTCAGACAAATACAAAGACGAACAATCTAATAGTAGGGGAAAACAAGCGCAGGCCAACAACCCCTCTGTCATCACAGTAATGACTTGGCAAAGATTTGGACTTACGGAGTTGGGGGGGGGGGGGGGGGGGGGGGGGTTGAAGAGCAAGAAAATGGGAACATGAAATTAAGAAAATATATTATAAATATGAAAACCTTTCGCTAGCTGCACGAGGGAACCATCCTAATCCCTCTCGAAGGCACATCTGTTTGTATTGCCTGCTCCGAGGCCTTTCGTTCGCTGGATCGGACTCATCAGAGAGACACAGCTGGTTGTGTCTGTGCTCCTGGCGTCAAATAGAGACACACCACAGTCCATAATACTGTGGTGTTCTCACCACCAAGGGTTCAAAAAAGAATCCAACAACACACCCAAACCAACCAGCGAAGGCTAGTAAATAAAACAAAACGAAAGTGTGGGGAGGAAAAACGTTGCTGAAAAACTAAAGACATTATGCAAACAGTATAAAATGTAAGGGACAATCCGTGAGCCTACGCCTGAGGATCCACCCAAGGATGCAAGGGAGATCAAAAGACAAACACAAAGACGAACAGAAACAAATACAAATAGCCTCGATTTAATTTAAAGTAAATTGAAAATGAAATGAGTCAAGGAACAGTAAACAATAAACAGTAAACAAGTGGGGTAACTTTTGCTCCCATAAGAAAACCTAACACAGATTAACTTTTATTCAAGACTGGCACAGCCTTTTAAACTTGAATAAAATCAGACAAATACAAAGACGAACAATCTAATAGTAGGGGAAAACAAGCGCAGGCCAACAACCCCTCTGTCATCACAGTAATGACTTGGCAAAGATTTGGACTTAAGGGGGGGGGGGGGGGGGGGGTTGAAGAGCAAGAAAATGGGAACATGAAATTAAGAAAATATATTATAAATATAAAAACTCTTCGCTAGCTGCATAATGGAACTACCGTAATCCCTCTCGAAGGCAGATCTGTTTGTATTGTCTGCTCCTAGGCCTTTCTTATTTTCAACTACGTTTTTAATGCTGTCAGGTGTAGGCCTTTCCTTCCTTGAAATGAAACTTTTTTTGAAGAAACTGCTAATTTGGGTCATGTTTGTCGTGTTTTGGTTGTTTTTATTACTACTCAACCAGTGTGTGTGTGTGTGTGTGTGTGTGTGTGTGTGTGTGTGTGTGTGCGTGCGTGCGTGCGTGCGTGCGTGCATGCGTGCGTGCGTGCGTGCGCGCGCGCGCGCGCGCGTGTGTGTGTATGTGTGTGTGTGTGTGTGTGTGTGTGTGTGTGTGTGGTGTGTGTGTGTGAAATGATCATAGCTACTAAAGAAAATATGCGTGACATCGAGATAAGATTCATCCTATGAAGATCCCATATCTCTGGTCATACATGGTTTATGATTCACCAGAACATGTCCCTTTCAGGAGCTGTGAGGGTATTGTCACATGCTCTGAGCATCAGTGGGTACAAAGAATGGCAAATTATTTTATTCACTCGGCAACCAGACCATTTACACTAGCCAGCGTCGCCCTGCAGGGGATAGAAATGATGACTTGGCAGGGAAAAAAAAAAGGAAAAGGAGGACTGTAAGACAATAATTGATTATGGGACCAAGGCGATCGATCATCTCACCGCCTCGATACTGCCCAACGCTCTGACCAGCAGTCGTCATGAAAATTATGTTATGGGTCTGCTGAGAGGGTCAGATAAAGGAGTTCGGGTGTCTAAGGTCGGGATTGATTTGATTTGCAGATGCACTTCCACACGGAGATATGTGCTAATGTTATTCCGGTGTCTGAAACATGCAGTGTTGGGACGGTGTTCGGCTATTGGCTCTACGGTACTGAATATTGCTGACTTACACTGTTTTAACCTTTGTGTATGTAGATAATGTCTTCCTGAGGCTCTTTCTGTTTCTCGTTTTTCTTTCTGTTTCTTGTTTTTTTGTTTTGTTCTTTTTTTGTATTATCTTTTTTCCTATATTCACTTTTACTTCATTCATTATGTTGGAAAGTACAGTATTCTTAGCATTTAAAATTCATATGCATTGTATATTTATACACAAATCAACCACAAATAGTTATGCAAACGGCTGTTCATAATGCAGTGATCTGTGCGCTTTTGCTTTTACGTTTTACAAAATTCTTACAACGAAACTGGAATTTTTTGCTATGTTTGTTAAGTGTTGATTGATTTTCGCTATTCAGACATTGAGAAAGTAGCAATGTGACATATTGTGACACTGATAAAGTCTGATAGCGAACGGTCGGCAATTTCAGCAAGAAAATATCAAAACACATATAAAGATAAACAGGTCATTCCGAAGACATTCACAGTAGTTTTCTTGTCAAATTTGACTACGGATTTTGCTATAGTACAGATGATATTTCATTTGTCCCGAGAGCCATTCTGGCACAAGAATGTGTGTTGCATTAAGTCATTTCCGCAGAAATGAAACTGGTAAAACCCTCAAATAATGCATATGACTCTTTGAGAGAGAGAGAGAGAGAGAGAGAGAGAGAGAGAGAGAGAGAGAGAGAGTGAGTCTGGCATTGTCTGAGCTCAGAGCAAATCTGTACTTTTTTACTTAAAAGAACTTTTCTTTCGCACACACATCATCATCCGTTTTCTTTTCTCAAGTTATTCAAAAACGAAAACAGTAAGCCTTGGAGATTGTCTTTACAACCATTTTATACAGCAACGCTTAATTTACATCTGGTTTCTGCACACATGCTTCTCCAGTCATACCAAAATGGTCCCTTCTTATTTCTCATAGTATAGCACATGCCAACATGCCTTTGCAGAAAGTTCAAAAGCTCTTTGTTGCATTGATAAATTCTCTCTGCACCGTCCACTGCGAGTTCTGTTCCCTGAAACACAACAGTGGACTGGATAGCAATAAAGCTAGTGCAATAAAGATCAGAGAGAGAGAGAGAGAGAGAGAGAGAGAGAGAGATTGTGTGTGTGTGTGTGTGTGTGTGTGTGTGTGTGTGTGTGTGTGTGTGTGTGTGTGTGCATGCGTGCGTGCGCGCGCGCGGTGTGTGCGTGGTGTGGTGTGTGTGTGTGTGTGTGGTGTGTGTGTGTGTGTGTGTGGTGTGTGTCCTCATTGTTTGTGTTCGTTTGTTTTGAATGGTCACAGCTCTTGAGGAAAGAGTAATTGAAATCAAGCCAAGGTTGATTTGTTAAAGATACCGTCCCTCTGGACACGCATCATTTACGACGCACCATAAAATTATGTTCCTGTGCAGAGCTGTTCAGATATTATCATATAACCTAAACATCATTAGACAAAGAATGGGAAATTATTTGATTCACTCGGTAACCAGACCATACATGTTTGCCAGCTTCGCCTGGCAAAGGACAGAAAGGCTAACTAGGTAGGGGGAAAAAAGAAGGGAAAGAGGGCTCTAGCAAAATAACTGATTATGGAACCAAGGCGATCGGTTTTCTCACTGCCTCGATAATACCCAACGCTCTGGCTAGCAGTAGTCACGATGATTATGTTATGGGTCTGGAGAGAGAGAGAGAGAGAGAGAGAGAGAGAGAGAGAGAGAGAGAGAGAGAGAGAAGAGAGAGAGAGAGATCAAGCAGTTCGGGCGTCTAAAAGAGGGATTGATCTAATTTGCAGAGGCACTTCCACACGGATATGTGTGCTAATGTTATTCCACGTGTCAGAAACATGCATCGATGGGAACGTGTTTTGTGTTTTGGCTCTGAGATGCTGAGTATTGTAGACTTCGAACGTTTTAATCTTAGGGTCTGTAGGCAACGCGACTTCGATATATTTTCTGTTTGCTCTTTTTTTTTTTTTATCAACTCTTTTATTCATTGTTTTCGAAAGTAGGCCTACGGCATATTAACATTTGAATTCACATGCAATGCATACATTATACCCAAAGTATTATTCAATGATTTGATGATGATACAAATATGCATATGAAGTAAAAAGCAAAAGAAAATAGCTCTGGTTATTATTTTTTCCATCCTTTTTTTATCCCGATTACTTCCCCCCCTCCCCCCTCCCCCCCCCTCCCCCCCAACATTCCTTGCTCCCTTTTCCCCTCACACACGCATGCAGGCGACACTTTTTCTCTCTGTCTCTCTGTTTCTACCAGTGTGTCTTTGTCTCCTGGATATCTCTGACCTGTCTGTTTTTTGCCTGTCTGTCTGTCTGTCTGTCTGTCTGTCTGTCTGTTTGTCTGTCTGTCTGTCTGTCCGTCTCACCGTCTGTCTTTCTTTCACATGCTGCAGACTATATTTCACAACTCTCTACAAAATGTTACAGTGGAAAGCGATTCTGACATTATCATCTGCTCTCTGTTGTAAATTAATGGATCGTTTCATTCTTGTTTGCTAGATGTCCAGTGTATATCTGGGTCTGAGTTCAGACATGGCAATGGAACACCATCAGTTGTAGTAAGGCCATAAAAAATTAACGTCGTATTTTACATAGAGGTTATGATTTGAGACAACCTTGAGAGAGAGAGGACTCAAAACGTCTCAAACATCGAGTACAGTTCAGTTCAGTAGTTTTATTTAACGTCTTTTCATCGCAAGATGATCTTAGACCTTTAAACTGCAATGTACATTCCATTGTACTATCAGCACCTCCCCCCCCCCCCCCCAAAAAAAAAAAAAAAAAAAAAAAATCTCAAATGGCTTTTTTCACAATAGTTTTGCAACTGGGGACTGAGCAATAACCAAAGCAATATCAAAAAAGCAAGGGTTATTTACCACACTATCAACATGGTCAGAATTATTTATAAAAAATATTCTTCTCCTTATAAGCTGTGGTTAGTATAGGGCATTCAAATAAAAGGTGACGAATTGAGATATTCGCCTGACATATACACGCTATACCTCGTGAATATTTTGTATTCCATGTATTTAACCGTAATTTATGAATTAATCTGGCTAGATACCTTGGACATGATGGCAGGACGAATAAATTCTCATTAAGATGTTTCTTCCGCATATTCTTTTCCAATCGCTGGATCAATTCATGCGGAGAAAAATTTAAGACTTTGTTGAAGGGTGTTTCAAAAATTGTACAGGCTCCCTGTTTTGCCAATTTGTCTGCTATTCATTCCCTTTTAAGCCACAATGTGAAGGAACCCAGCAAAAATCAACTGCTATACCTCGGGAAAGTAAACAATGTAATAGATGCTTAATTTCAAAAAGAATATCAGTTCTAATTTTAGAGTTCCAGTGCTTTAATGATTGTAAAACTGATTTTGAATCAACACAAAATAGCACACTATAAAATGATACTGGCGTGTCATATAAGATATAATTCAGAGCTTTCATAATTGCATATAGCTCTGATGTATAAATTGAAAATTCTCTGCCTAGATAGAAAGACTTTTGCACATTTAAGGATGGTATAGTGAATCCAGCACCACTGTCAGACGTTTCCATTATTGAACCATCTGTAAATATTTTTAAATGATTTGGATAAGTCTTTTCGAGATGTTCTCGAACTTCATTTACTAGAATATTTACACTGTCATCTTTCTTCAAAGTAGTATATTCATCATCAATTTTTGCGTTGAGATGCTCCCATGGGGGCATTTAAGGAAAAATGGGAACCTCCGAAATTGCATCAATATCAATACTACATTCTGACATAAGCTCACAAGTGAAATTTCTAATTGGCTCTATGTATGATATATTTTTAGACCTTTTGGGGTATTCCTTGTTGGAATCCATAAGAATTTCATCAGTAGCAGAGTTTTTTACAGATAGGCCTCTTACAACGTATTTGGACACATCCAGCGTTCGTTGTTCATTAAGAGGTAAAATGTTTGTCTCCTTATAGCATTTCATTGTGTTTGTGTGCACTGGAACACCCAAAGCTAATTTTAAAGCTTTACTATCTAAGCTTTGCAGTTTCTTTAAAAGGTAGTTAGATGCCGAGAAGTATTACTTTCTGTCCATATATTAATTTTGATCGGACTAACGATGTATATAAATGTAAAAGTGCAGTACAGTCTTGACCCCATGGTTGACAACATATAATTTTGAGCAAATTTAATCTTTTCCTAGCTTTATCTATCAAATTTTCAATATGTTTTTTCCAGTTCAGCTTCGGTGTTAAAAACACTCCTAAGAATTTGACTGTTTGCTTATATTGTAGAACATTGTCGTCAAGAATAAGGTTGGGCAGAGCTTTTG
>CM065717.1:65980321-65985321 GCA_033310375.1 Conus canariensis
ATTTTCTTCAGTTGAAATGATCTGCTCTCAAAAAGGAGATGCTGTTAATGTAGTCCAAGAACTCGCCTATTCGACTCTACCGGAGCATTTTGTATTAGACTGAGATTTCTGTAGATGTTTTCCCAACACACACACACACACACACCGCGCGCGCGCGCACCAACGCACGCACACACACACACACACACACACACACACACACACACACACACACACACACACACACACACACGCATATACACGCACATACACGCACGCACCCACGCACGCACGCACGCACGCAGATAGATGGGTTGATAGATGGATGGGTGGATGGATGGATATATATATATATATATATATTTTTTTTTTTTTCTAAAAGTTTAAATCTTTGCCAAGTCATTACTATAACGACTGAAGAATTGTTAGCCTGCACTTGTTTTCCCCCACTACTTAATTGTTCAGCATTATATTATTTGGTCAATTGGTGGGAGATTGCATCTCTTAGGAGATCCAAGTAAAGGTTGTTCTGTACAATTCTTAGCCACTCACAATGCTTGGGTTATTGAACAGTAGAGCTGACCACTCACACTGTTCCATATCTTTTGATCTCCCTTGCATCCTTGAATGGATCCTCAAGCATAGGCTCAAAGATTGTCCCCTATATTTTATACTGTTTGAATAATGCTTTTAGTTTTTCAACAACTTTTTTCTTCTCCGCACTTTCGTTTGGTTCCATTTTACTACCCTTCGCTGGCTGCTTTGAGGGTGCTGTTGGATTCTTTTTTGAACCCTTGGTGGTGAGAACACCACAGAATTATGGACTGTGGTGTGTCTCTATTTGACACCAAGAGCACAGACACAACCAGCCGTGTCTCCCTGATGAGTCCGACCCAGCGGACGAAAGGCCTCGGAGCAGGCAATACAAACAGATGTGCCTTTGAGAGGGATTACGATGGTTCCCTCAGGCAGCTAGTGAAGGGTTTCTCATATATATAATATATTCCCCATTTTCTTCATCTTCAAAAATTTTTTTTTTTTTTTTTTTCTAAAAGTTTAAATCTTTGCCAAGTCATTACTATAACGACTGAAGAATTAGTAGCCTGCACTTGTTTTCCCCCACTACTTAATTGTTCAGCATTATATATATATATATATATATGGGGGTGGGACGGAGGGAGGGAGTGTGCACCAACGGACAGGTGCGATGTAGCATATACCGACCTTCTTCGTATCCCCCTCCCCCCCCCCCCCCCCCCCACGCGCCCCCCTAAATACATTAACAAGTAAACAAACAAAAAAAAATGAAAAGGAACACCCTCACCTCTGAACACGGATATCTGTGAATAGAATGAAACATTCTGTTTAATTAAGCGGTTTATTTGATAGGTCAGAAATGACATGCATGCCAGTCACACTGTGTGATGTATAGACCAGACAGGGAAGACCGACAACTCGTAATGAAGGAAACAAAGACAGCGGGAACTGAATACCCTCTGAGAGAGACGTCATTGCCAGGTAAGAATACGGATTTATCTCTTGACGTTCTAGTCCCTGTAAGCAGCTAGCTTACGTCGGACCAACAGGGTCACCAAGAGGAAAAGTATGACATGAATCTACAGACATGATGTTCTACAGTGCCGCCGTGAAGAAACTATACATAAGCACATGCATATGTCAGTAAGTTCTTATGAACTCGATTTGGGTACCATATTTTCTATTTCACCACTTCCGAGGACATGCATGAATGAAACCAAGGAGGTCTATGTCCATTCCGTCTCTCAACCTCACCCCTTCCCACACCGACACCTCAAACCACCTCTCCTGTAATGGAATCATGAATGCGACAATGGCACAGTACAACAGGTTTTATGCGCTCAGTTCGATATGATCTTTTCTACTTCTGGACTTTTAGGTAAATGAGAACCCATGCATGAAGACTGATGAGGCCTGTATTTCATCCTCCATCCCTCCATCGACTCACCCCTACACCCCATCCTATTTCCGGTTCGTTCTCGCCCTCTCTCCACACCCACCTGACATGCGCCATCCAAGTTCTTGTCTCGACACATCGTGAATCCCACAGGATTAGAAAATGCGACATTATCATACCTTAATTTAAACGACTGCTGTTCTTGTCTGACGACTTATTATTTGACACAGACTGCGATGCCTGTATGTGTTCTTCTTCGGATATGTGTTTGAAAATATGCAACGTAAATGAAGAATATGTTAATACCCTCCGCCTCCGCATTTTGTCGTTGTTCTTGTTGTTTTTTGATGATGTTGTTTCATTATAAGACACATAAAAGATTTCCGCACATGAATTACAACGTATGGGGTTTATTCTCAAACAATCAACTGATATGTTTGTTCAGTAATTATCTGATGTTTCCTGAAATAGATTTTGTGTTTTAGAAATAATAACATTTCTTTTAAGGAGCAGCCTCAACAAGTGCATTTCATAATGATATCCTTCGTGAAACATATTGAGAGAAATAATGGCTTTGAAAAAAAAAAAAAAAAAAAAAAAAAGAAAGAAAACTTTGTACAAAAATCTAGCATCTACGCACGAAATGCTAACAACACACCTTTATGTCGGGGCCATCAAACTGGACGTTTCCCTTTCATACGTTTCCTGCCAAACACCATCGCATTTATTACTTGTAGGATTTACAGACAAAATCCTCCCCCACCCCTTCTCCCGCTTTAGGCGGTCAGAAAGTTCTTTGTCTCTCCAAGGGCATAGCAGGGTCTAACTGACAACGGCTGATACGTGCACTGAGCCATTTCGGCGCGACAAGGCAAACACACCATTTGTGTGTTGTCATAAATTACTCCATCACGGCGCTGCGTTCTGTTGTCTTCCTCTTCTTCCATCTCATGTAGTCTTTCTGTCCCCTGCAGCGCTGAGCTGACGAATATTTATTTGCCTGATGGCTGAATCAGATAATTTACCGGGCTTTATTTGTGGTTAGTGAGGCTTGAATCAGATGGTATGTTCGATTCAGTTTGCACTGCTAGATATATTACCGAGTCATAAAACGTGACTAGAGGCAGAGAATTATTACTAGATGACACTTGGCCCCTTCATTCCTAGATGATGGTGAGACTGACGTCCCAAGACTCGTGGCACCTGATGAAAAGTTTTTGCTACCCACTATCTTCCGCTCTTAATAATGTTTTGTCAGTCTTGAGTAAGCAAACCCATCTCATGCTGGTTCACTATTCTTGCTCCGTGGAAGCAAGTTAGGCAGTCAAAGTTTCCTCTACGTCCTGTTTTTGTCTGTCAGGTCAGAGAGTGTGGGAATGAGATAGATGTTCTGTTTTCTCTTAAGTTCTTTGTTTCTTTTTGTATGGTCTCCAGGCCCATTTTGGCATAGTCATAGACATACATCTTCTCGCATGCAAAGAAAGGAGGTGCAGAAAACGCGTACTAGTAATCCTGTCTGAAAAGATAAAAGCTTCCCGAGCACATCATTTACACTGCCATGCATATTGCAAAATAATGTAAACAAAAACATGTAATAAACTACAACATCTTGGCTACCAATCATAATAGTAAGAATACCAAACTTTGCAGAAACCTACCCACTTACTAAATCATTTTTAAAGTCCTGAAGAACAGAGAAAGTGTTCCTTCTGAATAAAAAGAATAACGCCCTCTTTTCTTTTTTGGTAATTATCTCTATTTCAAAATTACCATTTTGTGAAATACAGCTGTAAACACACGTGCAGAGAGAGAGAGAGAGAGAGAGAGAGAGAGAGAGAGAGAAATGGTGGGGCTGGATGGACAAAAGGGACTCTATGCGAAACGAAGCAAATTAAAAGATTTTAAAACAAGATACAAAAACAGAATGTGTCATCATATCCATCATGGACTTCAGCATAACCATTCTGTACATGTGGCAGAAGCGTTTCCCTTTATTTTGTTTCATTTAATTTTGGTCTCACGATGATTATTCAATTGTTGATGACACCAATGCCGCCCCCTTTTGGATGATATTATCAAATCCAGTAAGTTTCGTAACGTTGTTTTCTTCACAAACACCTACATGAATGTTTTTCCGAATAATGATAATGTTTGTTTTCCTGTATTCCATACTGCCAACGAAATACAGACATTTTCTTTACTTTATAAAGTTTATCCATTCTTTAGGGGGGAAAAATCTCATCGGGCATTGGATCTGCTATCTGCTGGCTGAGATGGATTTATTTCAGAGTAACAGAGTACTTTCTTAGAATACCTTGAATTTTGAGACTCATCAAATTGAAACAACGGTTTCAAAAATTGCCGTGTCTGTTATGTATACTATCCTGCACCATGTAGAACTAAAAGAGCAATACAAAAAGCGCAAAGCTTCACTAAACTCTGGCAGATCATGAATCCATCATTTGATCTGGATCTACATAACAGATCAGCATCAAGATTGAGTGAGTTCATCCTTGGGCAATATTCCATATTTTTTTCTAAATTAGTTCAGACTATTTCTTTTGTTTTGCTATTTTCACATTTTTTCTTTTTTTTTTGCGGGGGGGGGGGGGGGGGGGGTTAAGTCTTGTTAAATAGATTATGGATCTCCTTACTGCACTGGATCCATATCACGGATTCACACAAAAATTGCAAAAGGTAAATCCTCGTGTCTCACTCCCATCTTTTCCAGCAAGTTTCGTTTAACACGGTTCTGTAGTTTTGCGTGCTCTGGAGGACAGATGAAGCAACACACGCCAGTGCAAGTGTAACCGCCTAGGCAGCTAAAAAAAAAGACATCCCTAAAGCAAAGCAGATCATAGTGAAAGAGTCTCGCTTGCTGTCGTGACGGTCAGTAAGGACGAATCAATAACAGACACATATCATATAGTCCGTAAACCAATATATTCACTCCATGCTGCACTTTCTCCGTCACACAACACACTTCCTGGAAATGCTCCATCTGAAAGCGCCCTTCCAAATACAATCAGTCCCTATCACAGACGCTCAGACCACTTTATCTCTTTCCAGGCCTCTAACATCATCTTTG
>CM065717.1:65990321-66002821 GCA_033310375.1 Conus canariensis
TTGCTCCTAGCAAGCTGAGTCTGGCAAATGCATTTATTTGTCTGATGGCTGAATCAGATAAGTTGCTTTCCATCCTCTGTGTTTGGTGATGAATGGTTCAGATGATAATGTCCAAATCGTTTTGCACTGTGATATGTTCTGGCAAAACATAGCCGGAGGCAAGGGATTCTTATCAGATGAACGGTAGTTGCTTAACCCTATCTTCCCCTCATTCGTCATGCTTGGTTTTTAAAAGTAGTTTAACAGAGTTTCTGAGGGCAGTCAGGGTTACGTAAATACAGCATTCGTGGAGCAGTCATTTAATCTTTCGCCACAGATAGAAAGTGGGATTCTTCTTCTTCTTCTTCTTCTTCTTCTTCTTCTTCTTCTCTCTCTCTCTCTCTCTCTCTCTCTCTCTCTCTCTCTCTCTCTCTCTCTCTCTCCCCGGGCAATGAATGGGTAAAAGCCACAAAGCAAAACATACTTCCTGCAAAAATTATGTTTGGGGATTTTGTTTTGTTCTGTATACCTTCGTGCTTGGTATTTTGAGCTCTTTAGGAAGCTGAAGTGTACTTACATGTCCAACACATGCCAAAGAGAGGAAGATTGTGGTATTCAGGAGTGGGTGATGTACGTTACCTAATCGAAAACACACACACACACACACACACACCACACACACACACACACACCACACACACACACACACACACACACAAACACCAGTGCAAAAGAGAATCTGTTGTTCATACCTAATATCAAGATTAGCATTTTCCACACACGACACAGTAGCTTAATGTGCATTTTGTTCATTTCATTTCGGTCTCATGATTGATGACAATTATATTATCGTTGCTGACGATAGTTCTACATCCTTTCTAAATTACACTGTCAAATGTAGCATGTGTAGTTCTATATAGTTTTGCAGACACACAGACAAAACAACAGGCAAAAGTCACAACAAAGCCTTGCCTGACGTAAAGAAAAAGGCATTCCTAAAACGAAGCAAAATGCGATGAAAGAAACCTGCCTGCAAGCATGACGGTCGGAAAGTACAAATCAATGCAAACGCACATCTGATGCTTTTCTTCTACGTTGCACGTTCTTGTCGCAGAACATCCTGTGTGGAATTGCTTCATCTGGAAGCACCTTTCCGAGACAAATCAGTCCCTATCGCCAACACCCAGACTGCTTTCTCTCTTTGTAGGCCCATGACGTTATATTTGTGACGGCTGTGAGTCTGCGCATTGGGTTATTTGGAGATGGCAAACTAATCGACCAGTTGCGTTTCAGGATCAGTTGCTCTGTTGCCCTTTTTCCTCCTATCTCTCCCTTCGTATCCCAGCTGTCTCTTGCCACTTTGACCAGCAGTATTGATTGTATGATCTGGCCACTTATGGGTGGGATAAGCTATGTTTTGTGACTGATAATGGAAAATGAAATGATACACATTGCTTCCTTCAATGATACTTTCTGGAGACACTTAAAGCATGAACAGAGGGTCAGGATCCTGGTCAGACGCATTTTGTTCTCTTCTATGGTTCACATCTCCATCAAGTTCGATCATCTGAAATCAAGCCATCAGACCGTTCATGCATGGCTGATCAGTATATACAAACTGCTGATTCCAGCATTACTTACATTCTTATTGCTGCTCAGAGAGTTTCCTTCTTCCCTTTCAATTCAGGTCATGAAGCATGTAACCTGCCTTTAAAGAAGAAATATAGCCTATAAATCAGGTAACTTTGAATGAATCTCTTTCGTTCTCAATATTGTAATTATCTATAACCACTCTCAGAATGTTGCATTGTCATTGCCATACAAGTGTTGTTGTTGTAGAACAAAAAGATAAATCATTAAAATCCAACACAATTAGCTTCTATACATTTCATTTCGTGACAGCTGTTTTGCCTTGACTGCATATTTGGGACGTTCGAGAAACTGCATGCATATTGTATGTACTAAATTTTCTACGTAGAATATGAAAACATTTAGAGTGAATATCCGACGCCAGCATGATTTTATTAAAAAAACAACAACAGACAACAAACAAACAAACAAAAACTACTCTTCCTGTTCCGATGATGCTTTATGTGTCAAAGATTTCTGACAACGTTGTTCACGTGCATGATATTTTTTTTCTGATGTGTGTTAAATATAATCCTCATATGGATAATGTAAAAATGATAACGACGCAAAGTGTAGAAAAATATCAAAAGAATTCCTCTGTGAATATGATTTATGATTGTAACTGCTTGTGTACCAACAGGAGAATCAACGAATCTCATTTCTACACTTTCTGCCGCTTCTACTGCAGTGATCGTTCCTTTGCATACGTTAAGATCTGTTACAGCACCAACCACTTCTCCTCCTTACATCATTTTCTTATTATCAGATTCTCTCACAAATTCTAATCGACGTTTTAATCATTGTTAATTTCATATATGTCAAAATGTTGGACCTGCTTTGCATCATCCCTGGAAAGTCACAATATCTTGACTTCTTTTATTTGTATAGAGCAAATCCTCCTTGAAATATTTTTTTCGAACTTGTATTTTTCATTAGAGTTACAAACATGCATTCCCCAAAATGCCTGTCATTTTGATGAAATTACGCTGCTTTCTTATGCGGTTGTATATGATCATCCCAAGATTCCTTAGGGAATTTTACAAGAAATGAATGAAACGTTTAAAAGAATAACACAGAAGCGTTTCTATTCCATACATTTTTCATCAGGGATTTTTTGTCCACATGAAAAAAAAAAAATAGCCTCAATGATTTGTCCATAAGCATGTACGGAACAAATTTGTATCTGAGACGCATTGCGAAAGTATATGTTCTGCATTATTTTACTGACACATAGCGTCTCTTTTTGAAGCGGCTTATACGCAAAAAACATTCACATATAATTGTAATCAACTGTCATCACAGACGATCTGAGTGTTCCATAGCACACTCTTTATGACGACAGATGATCAATGCGACCGGTATTTTGAGATGGTGAGACGGTCGATCCCTTGAATTGTATATTGAAATGCCGTGTTTTGGTCCTATGATTTTACTGTTTCCTTTCACGTGGTTTTCTGCCTTTAGGAAGCTGATATTTACAAATATTTGTTTGTCTAATAGCTCTATCACATTATGTGGTCACCATTCGTGTCTGATGATGCTTAGATAAACGATGATGTCCAAATCGTTTTGCACAGTGCCTTTTCAGAGTAAAATACGTGCGAAGCTGGGGATTCCTGTCACGTGAAAGATGGTTGCCTAACCCCTTCCTTTCCCTCATACGTTATGCTTAATTTTGAGAGCAGTTTAACTGAGTTCATGTTCTCTTACACATTAACAGTGGGTGATGTGTTCTTACAATTGTCTGTCACGGATTGAAAACGGGTTTCTTTCTTTTTCTCTGCCAGGGGAATGTGAGGGAGGAAGTCGGAAAACAATACGGATCTCCCGTGTAAGTAGACATTTTGTGGATTGTGTCTTGTTCTGTGTATTTTGTTTGTGGTAGCAGGTCTTTTTAAGGAAGCTGGTGTTTACCACACCATTTACACATGTGGAATTGTTGGCATACAGATGAGGACTGATTCTGTTAGGATCGGGTACTCGTGTAGGTGACCTCACACACACACACACACACACACACACACACACACACACACACACACACACACACACACACACGCACGCATGGGTGCGCTCGTCCGTGCGAGAGATACAGAGAGAGAGAGAGAGAGAGGAGAGAGGAGAGAGAGAGAGCACGCGCACACACGCTCATATACAAGCGCGCGCGCACAACACACACACACACACACACACACACACACACACACACACACACACACACACACACACACATCTCAGAGAGAGAGAGAGGGGGGCAAACAGACACACAGACACACACACACACACACACACACACACACACACACACACACACACACACACACACACACACACAGATAGAGAGAGTAACAAATGACAAATACTGTAATTGACGCGGGCCACATGCCCGTGTCAATAGGAACTGAGGGACGGGGTAGAAAGAAACTCAAACAAGAAAATGCAGCGATTGGAATTGACGTAAAGATACTTCGTCAATTAAACATGCTGTCACTCGATCAGGCGATATGTCTCGCGTGCATCCTCTCTAGCTTTCAAAGGCACACCCACACTCACGTGCGCACACTCAGTTACATGGTAGAACGATAAAATCAGGACCACACTGGCATACGATAACATTGGTGCTGTAGGCTCTGGTTTTAAAAGTAGATCACACACACACACACACACACACACACACACACACACACACACACACACACACACACACACACACACGCACTTCAGAGAGAGAGAAGAGAGAGAGAGAGGGTAATACTCAACATTACATCACACACAAATAAAATAAACCAAAAATGCAGACGAAAAGCGTTTTGCTGAAATGCTATTGTTAACGTTCACTATTGGCATCAACATTTCCCCCTCCAGATACATTTTTTCTCCTGGTCTTGCTTTTGTTTTTTTTTCATGTTGTTACAGAAGTTTTCAAAGATTTCCCTACGCAAACCTTAAATGCCTATCATAGTGCCGATTTTTTCACGCCTGAAACCTCTTCTTGGTCGCTTCTCACATCCCATAAACAAATGTCTAAACCTACGCAAAAACATACTGGTTACTTTTGTGTGTGTCATTTGAATATATTCTTTCCTTTAAAAAGTAATAGGTAAACGAACAAGCTTTCACTTGCAATTCTGGTGGCTCATACGGATCACTCAAGAGCAGCCAGTTATGACCTAAATAGAAACAATGTAGATGGCTTGCCCTGAAGCAAATTAATCCGTTTCCATTTCTGCCATGCAGAAATTCATGTCAAACGCAAAATGCAAAATGAATGCATTTCCAAAGCGAAAGAAGAAGGCAGTGACAGCGTTCCATTTACAAGTGGAGGATGGACAAAATCACCTACAAATACGTATCCCATTGCCATTAAGTCAAAGCATCTCATCCATTCGGCGCTTTCTTATCGCTCAACATGTATGTTTGGAATGGTTCCTTTCATAAACGATTAGCAAACCAAATCAGTTCACATTGTAGACGTTCCAAACGCTGTATATTTCTTCAGACCCATTATCCTCATGACTACAGCTGGTCTGTATTTCAGGCACTTCACAAAACCAGTTGGAGTAAGACTCTAGCTCACGCAGCCGGCTGGACAAAACAAAAGAAAGTTCTGCCATTTAATCAATAACTAAACTTTTACATTATTCATATAACATTATTTCTGTTTTAGTTTCCATTGATAGATCAGACATGTTTCAGTCAAACACATCAACAGGCTCTCACAAATTAAAAATACTTCCTCTTTTAATAAGGTTCGGCACCAATAGTGTCAATCAAAAGACCATTTTCACAGTGTTGTCTGGTCCTCGCAGAACTACAACACATTTCTATCCCAATTTCAGCCTCAGCCAGCCATAAAATATTTTCAGTCTCTGCGACTTTTCGTCGACTTACGTAACAACCACTAACTGCACCTTCGCCCCTCTCAACGAAAAGGTAGTCTAGCTGCCCCTATGTTGTGCAGGGGAAAAAGTTCTGGAAGTTTGCCGAGACTACCATATCCCAGTCGTGACCTTTGATTCACAGTTACTTAAGACACTTCCCGTGTCATCTGTAGGACAAAAAAAGAAAAAGAAAAACTGTAAGGCATGTGCCCTCGCCAAATTCACGCTGTCTGTGCTACGCCGTCGACCTGTTTTCCTTTCATTGAACTGCCCATCCCATAGGTAATAAACCAATCAACCAGTGCTACAAGTTTTCACACACACACACACACACACACACACGCGCGCGCGCGCGCGCGCGCACACACACACACACACACACACACACACACACACACACACACACACACACACACACACACACACACACACACACTAAAAACGACTTGCCACGGCTGGATCGTTTCTTTTACCCACCTGTGGTACAAGAAACTGGTGACAATGAGAAAGTCTCTGCAGCCATTGATATAAATGACCAGTTATTTTACCATCCCCTTCAGTCACCTATACCTCCTGGCACCTCAGACTTGTATTCTTGTGCAGCTTCTGTTCACTTTGACAATTCTCTAGTCTTAGACATTGTCTCTGTGTACTTCCCAAAAGGAGTCATTGATAGCAATTCAGACTGGCTACACAATATAAACTTTCAAAGTAGTAAATGGTTAATTGCAGGGGACTTTAATGAACATGCTCCTTTCTGGGATAGAACTTGCACGAAAGTCAGCTCAAACCGTTTAGTGGAGAACATATCAGACTCTCCACTCGTCCTGTTAAATGATGGAAGTATCACGAGACTGCCTGATATCCCTAGTCACAGATCATCTGCAATTGACTTGTCTTTAATCTCCCCATCAATGGTCCCGAGCTGTACATGGCAAATTTATGATAACACTTTAGGGAGTGATCATATTCCCATAGTTATTTCTCTGAGAAGATTTGTAGTGAGCCAAGATGACAGTAAGGATAAAATCCCAAAGTTTGATTACAAGCGAGCTGACTGGGCCAAATTTCAATCTGTGCTATCTTCATATGACGTCAATTATTTTGATAAATCTGACATAGAATCTATGTACAGTCATTTTACTATCTCACTACTGCATGCAGCCGGTGAGGCAATTCCGATTCTTAGTCAATCAAAATCTCCCAAACACACGGGTAAAGTGTGGTGGACAGAATCTTGCAGAAACGCTGTTGATAAAAATAAAAGCACGTTTAAACTGTACGCAAAAGTAAAATAGGTAAAAGGGAGCATACCAGTTAGAACTGCCAAGAATCAAAGGAATAAAGTAATTTAAATGCTAAACGCGAGTACTGGTCATCATTTTGTTTTAATGAAATAAGTGAACATAAGGATATCAATAAAATTTGGAAAAAGATCCATGAAATGAAAAACGGAATCCATTTACCTACATATCCAATCATAATAGGTGCTGAAAAATTTCCTTCGGCATATCAAAAAGCAGAATCATTTGCTGACATCTTTTCCAAAAACAGCTCCTTCTGTAGTTTATCAGACAAATGCAGAGCTATGAGGGAAAACCAATCTAACGAAGAAATGTACGCTGACCCTGACGAAAATAATGATCATTATCTAAATGCTGATATTACTTTTCAGGAATTACACTCTGCTATTTCTTCATTGTCTAATAAGAAAACGTCTGTTGGTTTAGATGGCATTTCTAATGAAATGTTAAAACATATACCACAAAATTTTGTTTTACTTCTACATGAAATTAATGTTGGATTGAAGGGAACATACCTTTCATATGGTGAGACTCAATTATTGTTCCCGTTTTAAAGAATGGAAAATCAATGACAAACACAAATAGCTATCGACCAATAGCTCTTACATCTCATGTCTGTAAACTAATGGAGATAATTGTTCTAAACAGATTGACATACTATTGTGAAAAAAAAACTGACATTATCCCCACAAACCAGGCTGGTTTTAGAAAGGGCAGGTCTACTATTGATCATCTTGTAAAGCTAGCTACGCAAATTAAACACCAGTTTGCTAGAAGACAAAACGTTCTCGCCACATTTTTCGATATCAACAAGGCATTTGATCAAGTTTGGCATGATAGGTTTTTATATAAATTAAAAACGATAGGTCTCTCTGGTCATATTTATAAATTTGTTAAAACATTCCTGACCAACAGAAGTATTCATACAAGAATTGGTAATACTTATTCATCCAAAAGATGACTAGATATGGGTATCCCTCAAGGCTCTGTGATCGCCCCTCTTCTCTTTAATATTTTAACTAATGGTTTACCTAAATACATTTTTAAAAAAACTTTAACTTTATTCAATATGCGGAGACATCTGCTTATGGTTGAACGCCACATTAAAAAAAGAACACATCAAAAAGATCTGTTAATTACATTAGAAGAATATATCAAAAAGAGTTGGACAACATTGCGAACTTCATGTCTGATAATGGCTTATGCCTGTCGGCTGAAAAATCCCGTATGATGTTATTTGATGCAGGTGGGTCTGCTCACAATACTCCTAACTTCAAAGTACATAATACTACATTGAGCTACACTTCTGAGATTAAATTCCTTGGTGTGCATCTTATGTCAAATCTTTCTTGGAATTTTCACTTGGAACATATAATAAATCAAGCGAGAAAGTCTCTTAACCTGTTCAAAGTTATAAGCAAACAAAGTTGGGGCCAGGAAACATAAAGTTTAATACATCTTTCTTCTGCTTTAGTTAGATCCAAATTGTCATATGCACAAGAGGTCTTTTTTAGTGCTCCTAAGTACTTATTAAAAAAGCTTCAGTGTACAGACTCTAAGGCATTCAGATTAGCCCTTGGTGTTCCATTTCATGCTTCAGCTTTAGGAACATACCATGAATCTGGTGTCTTACCTCTTGATGACCATCGTGAACTAGCCTGCGCTAAGTACATTCTTCGCTGCTCAACTATTCCAAGTGCTAACCAAACGGAACTGGATACCCCTACTGATGTAGACTTTCCTAAACGTGCTAAAAACATTGGAGCCACTAAAACGATACTCACATATTCTTCTCACTTGTTGACAAATTCAGGTATCAATCATAAAAAAGCTTGCTGTGCGTTTTCCCATAAGTCCCGTACCAAACTGGGAGCTCTTCAAACCAAAATTTGATTATAACTATACTACTATATCTAAAACTGATAACATTAATATTCTAGCATGCGAAGCAAAATCACATATTAATGATTGTTATCGTCACTTCGTAAAAGTCTATACTGATGGGGCTCTATTAAACAATAATGCTGGTTGCGGCTTTGTCATTCCATTTTCAAAAATTGAGAAGTCCTTTCATCTTGGGGCGAATCTGTCTATTTTTACAGCCGAACTAATAGCAATATTAATGGCCGTAGAGTACATAAATGATTTATCATTTGACTTTTTTGGTATTCTCTTCTGTGCAGATTCTAAGTCAGTTCTTCAAGCTTTAGAATCTACAAATTCACAAAATTGTGCTGAAATCATATCAGAAATTAAAATACTTATTCACAACCTTATGTCAAGAGGTATAACAGTTAATTTTTGTTGGGTTCCTTCCCATTGCTTCATATCCGGAAATGAATGGGCTGACAGGATTGCTCGACCAGGTGCAAACAGTTCTTACAATACGGCTACTATTCATATTCCCTTGAGCTTACATAAAGGATATTCTCTCTTACAAAGAGCCTCTTTTGAAAAATTTGAGGAATACTACAAAGAAAGTGTTCTCCCCGAATACACAAACCCGACTCTTCTATACTTTGTTGTACGAACTCTCGAGCAAGTAATCTTTTAAAAAGGGCTTCCGCAGCAAATCCAGTAAACCGTAATACAAACATAGGATTATATCCAAGACACTGTAAACAACTTCTCTCCTTATTATTTCGGTTAAAAATAAATGCATTCAGAACAAAATATGTCAAGAATATTCGATGTGCTTGCGGCGCCCTTGATAATTGTACAACAACACACGTTCTATACTTTTGCCCCTACTTTGATTCCGATTTGTCAGAATTTAGAAAGGATGCTTCAAAGTGCATATTCCAGGATACCATGTCTCTCTTAAATTTTGTACGAATTCTTATGTTAAGCCCAGCTGGCTCAATCCTGTAATTGCTGTTTCATGATCTTATTTTGTACAGTTGTTTGCTTTTACTTTTGATGTCTTTTTTTTTTACAGTCTAATTCTTACTTAGAGTTTCTCCTCATCACACATACACGCACACACGCACACGCACACGCACGCACGCGGGCGCGCACCCACGTACGCACGCTGCACGCACACACTCAAACACACACACACACACACACACACACACACACACACACACACACACACACACACACACACACACCTTGTCTAATATCACATTTAGTGAAAAGACGTTAAATTGAAGAACAACACACACACACACACACACACACACACACACACACACACACACACACACACACACACACACACACATAGCCAGAGAGCAAACGGCAGCTGACACAGCTAGTCACCAACATAGTAAGCAGTCGAATAGTGAGCAAATGATTGGTACTGACTGAGTCATGCAGTCACAATGTCGGCACCGCGACTCTTTGATCCTGCTGTCTGCACCTTCTGATCTTCATGTTGATCCGCCATTTGCCAGTCACTGAGGCAGACACGAAGGTCAGAGACAAGTCCACAAGCTTCCTTTCGATCGACACTACCTCCGGGAATATTTTGTTTCCGAGGCCCTGCAGCCATCATTAGGGGTGGCACTTCCTGTCTGGTCCCTGTCGTGGATGATTGCGTTGGCGGGACTGTTGCCTTTGATGTAAGAGGAGATCTATGGCTCAAAACGTGTTTCTCTGTGAGGGTAGAACACAGCTACTGGATGGATGAGGTCATGTTTGTAATGTTGTTGTTCCCTTGATCGTTGATTTATTCGCTTTCCCTGCCTGACTCATTGCCTGCCTGTCTGTCTGCCTCCCTGTTTATCTGTCTGTCTGTCTGTTTTTATGTCTCTCTGCTTTTCTCTATGTCTCATTGCCAGTCTATCTGTCTGTCTGTTTCTCTCTCTCTCTCTCTCTCTCTCTCTCTCTCTCTCTCTCTCTCTCTCTCTCTCTCTCTCCTCTCCCTCCCCTTCCTCCCTCCCTGCATCCTCTCTCTCTCTCTCTCTCTCTCTCTCTCTCTCTCTCTCTCTCTCTCTGTGTGTTTTGTGTGTATGTGTGTCTGCATGTGCGTGTATGCTTGCGCGTGCGCTCGCGCAGGGAGGTGGGGGGTGCAAGGGGAGGGGGGGGGGGCGGGGAGCGTATCCTCTCTTGTGCTTGTCAAAGCAGTATCCTCTCTTGTGCTTCTCAAAGCAGTATCTTCTCTTGTGCTTCTCAAAGCAGTATGTCTGTCAATGCAGCTTTGCCTGGCAGAATCTGGTTATCCAGGTGTGTGTGTTAATCTCACAGCTCTTTAATGAGGCCTTAAGCGTTTCGTTCACACTGTGAAGGCTTGCCTTCTGAAAGTTTGCAGTGGAACAGTCTCCTAAGTACACGTTTCAAAGGCATTCTCACACCAGATGCACCGTCCCGCTGAATCGTGCTCTTTCCAGCAGGCGGTGGATATCTGGGAATTCCATTCAGTCTATGTTGTTCACAGGCAGCCGGCCGACCATGAGGGACCCCTTCAGTACTCTCATCTCGTCAAAGTCGATTCCTAAAACACTAGTTCAAAATGATAATGATTAGGCACATTTAAATCTCCCCCCCCCACCCCCCACCCCCTAAAATCTTGATGAAAAGTATTCTTCTCTTTCAGAAACTTTAGAAAACTGACATCTGGTAAAACATCTCTGAGCAAAGGATTTCATGGAATATGCTGTAAATCGTTTATGTCTCACATCAAGTAAGGTCCAACACTTCATGCGATCATCGTGCTTTATAGTGACGCAGGGTTTTGTTTTGTTCAAGTGTGTGTGTGTGTGTGTGTGTGTGTGTGTGTGTGTGTGTGTGTGTGTGTGTGTGTGTGTGTGTTTAAGGTACGAGTAAAAAGTAGCCAGCGTGTAATCAATAAAACACTTCTTTCTGCGATCAGTGGGAAATGATAAAAATCTTGATGTTGGGGACCTGAAAGAAATTGTGATTCCTTCGTATTCCTGATGCAATTGGTCTCTGATACTGGTCTGAACGTTGAGTTTTTGATGAGTGTAATGGATTGAGAACCTGCAAAAGTGTTTATTTCAGACATCTTTGGCAAGATGATCAGCAATTCCACGGTATTATCTCTTTAGAATACGTTGCAGCCATCAGATTTCAAAGAGGTGTTCAGTTACAAAAAAATTCAGGAGCTGAGTGTGTTTTATGTTGAACACACACACACACACACACACACACACACACACACACACACACACACACCACACACACACACACACACACGCACGCACGCACTCACGCACTCACGCACGCACGCACGCATGCACACACACACACGCACGCACGCACGCACGCACGCACACACACAACACACACACACACACACACACACACACACACACACACACACACACACACACACACACACACAAGTCCGTGGCCTGAATTCTAAGCCATTTTTTCACTTTCTTCAGCCAGTCACTCTAGTTCCTTTTCTTCCACGCAGTACGCAAAAACAATGAAAACTTTTTTTTTTTCTTCTTTTTCTTTTTCTTTTTTCTTTTTTTTTTGACGATGCAGCTTGCAACTTGGAAAACAATACCTGGCAATTTGTTTGCGTGACAAATAGATTCCATCAGTAGAATTCCAGGAAAATGGACACCCATCGTGCTCCGCTATCTGTGCCTAGGGCCATTGTTGTTGCCATCATGTGAGGCGAAAATGGCAAGTTTGTTTTTCCAATTGTCTTTTACAAAGAATATCAGATGGTAGATAAACACATGGTAATATGAAGCAGAAGCGCGCACGCGCTGTGTGTGTGTGTGTGTGT
>CM065717.1:66007821-66010321 GCA_033310375.1 Conus canariensis
TGTGAGAGTGGATGGCAAGTGCAGTGTTTTATGTTCACGTTCTATTGGAAAAGTCTGTTTTCATCATATGAAAGTATATCACCAGCACCAAGCTCTATGCAAGATGCCAGCATACACTGGAAATTAATTTCATTGGAGAGAGAAAAAAAAACAGAGACAGACAGACAGACAGACAGAGAGAGAGAGAGAGAGAGAGAGAGAGAGAGAGAGGAGAGACAGACAGACAGACAGACAGCAGACAGACAGACAGACGATTGCAGGGTAGAAGTAGGTTAGAGAGAGAGGAGGGAGTGTGGGAAATAGAGAGAAAAAAACACACAGAGCGACGGACAGACAGACAGGCAGACAGATAGACAGACAGACGGACACACACACACACACACACACACACACACACACACACACACACACACACACACACACAGTTAGTTCAGTTAGTTCAGTTAGGCCGATCTCCCGATCGAGCCTCTATGACGTACTCCTTCCACTTGCTCCTGTCAAATATGGCTGCCTTGATCTCATCGATGCTTCCAAGGCCAGTGTCCCTTTTGAGAAGATCAATGAAGTCTGTTGTCTTCCTTCCCCTGTTCGCTCTCCCCCCAGTTGGCTGCCACAGTACAAGTTGTGAAGCAACCTCCTCTGGATGTCGCATACAGTGACCGGCTAGGCAAAGCCTACGTGTTCTTATCTTGTCACTAACTTTAGGGAGGTGTCCATATAGCTCTTCATTAGTCATGTGCTGCTTTCAAGAGACATTTAATGCCATCCTCAACATGCGGGTATACGTCCCATCAAGACTCTTCTCCATCTGTTTTGTTAAGGTCCATTTTTTCCGAGTTGTAGAGCAACACAGACTCGACAGTGGATATAAAGAGACGCATCTTTAGTTCTTTTTTCAAGTTAGAAGTCCATATCATCTTCAGCTTGTGACATGCAGACAAAGCAAGGGCTTTTCGAACAGAGATATCTTTCTGACTGCTCTCCATCCATCCGCCCAGATACTTGAAATTGATGACTTGCTCTATGTCTCCCCCGCTGATAGATTTCATATCGTTTTCACTACTTTCGTTGTAAATCATTACTTTCGTTTTCTTAGCATTGCAGTGCAGTCCAACTTTAGCTGCATCAACTTCAGCCTGTTCCAGCAGCCTCTTTGCTCGTGATATTTCATTGGATAGCAGTGCTATGGCGTCAGCAAAGTCAAGATCTGTCAAGCTGTCATCAGGATATCGTCGACTTCTTCTGGGCTGCAAAGTAAAATAAAGTTCTTCTTTTCCAGCTACAGCCATTCTCATCAGATAGTCCACGACTGCAGCAAACAGATAAAGTGCGAGTGTGTATCCTTGAAGTACCCCTGCTGAGATTTTAAAGTACTCCGTTTCCCCATCAGGGTTAAGGACTTTAGCTCGAGTACTCTCGTATAACTTGCTAATGGCTCTCACTATCTGGTCAGGAATGTCGTATGCTCCTAGAATCTTCATCATTTTCCCGCGATGTACACTGTCAAATGCTTTGCTGAAGTCTACAAATACAAACAGACAGGTAGACAGACAGAGAAATGCGTGTTCGTGTGTTTGTCTGTGCGTTTGTGTGTTTTTAGACTCAGTCCGATTCACACATGGTTCAGAGTAAACACATTTCTATAGGGAAAAACCAACGAAGCAAGACCCATCCACACAGCGTTATTACTGCAGACAGCAGAAGAGCAGATTGAGCAAAACCGATCACAAACTCATATCTGGAAGTCGTCAAATCAAACCTTTTCCCTTGCACTTTCCTATCACACAACATCCCTTCCTGGAATTGCCCCATCTGGCAGCGCCTTGGCAATTCAAACCAGTCCCTATCGCAGACGTTCAGATTGTTTTATCTCTGTCCAGACCCATAACGCTCTTCAGGACGACTGCCGGACTGTGCACTGGGCAATTTGGAGGCGGCAATATAATCGATCATATGGATTCCACAATCGATTACTCTGTTAGACGTCCATTCGGGTCTTCTCTAGCTCTTTCCTCTCTCTTGCTTTCCCCCAGCATGGTAAGGCTGACAAACTGTGTATTACCTGATCACTGAATTGCTCTGCTGCGTCTTGTAATGCCTGAATCAGACTGGATGTCTGCATTCCTATTCATGGTATTCTTTTTTGTGGAATGTCATGAATCCAATTAACTATTGACAAGTAATCATTATCGCGCAGGTGGTCACTGGATTCCATTCCACCCCTCACTATTTCAAACGTCATGGATCAAATGCACAGGTTACGGCCGTTCTGATAAGATAGTTACACAGCATTATACAGATGGAACGATCTCTGTCAACATCAATCTTTTTTTAAGTAGCTATCCTCTTTTCTTCTCTCGTCGGAAAAGAACCCAGTGCATTAAAAGTGGGGAAAAAATCGATATTGCACAATATGAAGGGCATGGTTATCAGTTTTGTCTCCACACGTTTTCCATAGTCAGTAGACTCTTGTGGGATGCCTCTCTCTCTCTCTCTCTCT
>CM065717.1:66015321-66017821 GCA_033310375.1 Conus canariensis
AGAAACAATACTAAAATTAAACAAATCTGAATCTGACAACTTAGAGGGATTTATAACAAAAGAAGAAGCAACAGAAGCATTAAGGAATATGCAGAATGATAAAAGTCCGGCACAGATGGATTTACGGTGAAATTTTTCAAATTTTTCTGGAAACAACTAGGGGATTTTGTTACTCGTTCTTTAAACGAGAGTTTTTGTAAAGGGGAAATGTCAATAGCACAAAGGGAGGGCGTAATAGTATGTTTACCCAAGGGAGACAAATCTAGGGAATTCATCAATAATTGGAGGCCAATTTCATTGTTAAATGTAACCTATAAAATAGGATCAACATGTATAACTAACAGAATCAAAACAGTCTTGCCAAAACTAATACGCGAAGATCAGACGGGATTCATATCTGGGAGGTATATTGGGGATAACTTGAGAACATTGTATGATATGATATACTATTTGGATCACAAAAATATACCAGGACTACTAGTTTCCATAGATTTTGAAAAGGCTTTTGATTCAGTTAACTGGAATTACTTGGTAAAAGCCATCAAAAGCTTTGGTTTTGGTGAGGATATTTGTAAATGGATTTGTACTTTTTATAAAAACATTAAAACACACGTAACTGTTAACGGCAAAATGTCTGAAACTTTTCCAGTAAAAAGAGGGTGTCGTCAAGGGGATCCTGTATCACCTTATCTATTTGTATTATGTGTGGAGTTATTAGCATGCAAAATCAGAAACGATGAGGAAATCAAGGGAATAAAAATATTAGAAACAGAGCTCAAGATAAACCAGTTTGCAGACGATACGTTTTTCACTCTACAAGGAGATAAAAAATCTTATGAAAAACTTTTCGAGTCATTATCAGAATTTGAAAATATTTCGGGGTTAAAATTAAATTTTGAAAAAAACGTGCAATGTATGGTTAGGACAGAAGAAGGACTCGAAAATAGTGTACCTAGTTGAAAAACACATGATGTGGAATCCAAGAAAATTCAAAATTCTTGGAATATGGTTTACAAATGACCTTTCAAAATTAATAGAGCTTAATATATCAGACAAGTTTTTGGAAGTGAAAAGGTTGTTCAAAACTTGGTCCAAACAGATGTGCACACCATTAGATAAGGTTGCAGTCCTGAAATCTCTTATTTTGTCAAAGCTTGTATACTTGTGGTTGTTGCTTCCAAACCCTCCTGATGACGTTATAAAACAATTACAAAGCATATGTTTTGAGTTTGTCTGGGATGGGAAGCCTGACAAAATTAAACGAAAATATGCAGTACATGATATTGAAAATGGGGGCATAGGAATACCAAATATTTATGCTTTTATGCAAGCACTGAAATTGTCCTGGATAAGAAAATTAGTAAATAATGATTCAAAGTGGAAGACCATTTTAGTAACTCAATGTCCAGAAGTTAACGATATAAAATATTTTGGATCAAAGAGATTCTTTTATAGTAAATGCAACAAGTTTTGGAAAGACGTATTTAAGTCATATGACAGTCTGAGCATTCATGTGAATTTAGATAACAACGAAGAAATTATTTCAGAACCTGTCTTTTATAATGATAAATTCAAAATTAACCATTCCCATTTTTTCTACAAACTATGGGCAGAGAAAGGTATATTCTACGTAGGGGATATGATTGACGAAAATGGCAACTTTTTAAGTTATAAAGCCTTTACAACAAAGGTGGGAAGTCATTTAAATCCTCTACACTATTTTGGATGTGTCCGTGCAGTAAAAGAATATGCAAGGAAAAGAAACATAAAATTTGAAAATAATTACAAGAATGAAAATTGTAAGTTATTGAAAATTATAACAAGTGTCAATAAAGGAGCTAAGATTGACTATAATATACTTCTCGATAAATTATATGTGCTTAATATTAAGTCTTTTGTGAACTGGGAACTCAAGCTACATACCGCAGTAGATTGGGAAATCGTATTAAAAATTGCGAGAAAAATAAAAGAAATAAAATTCAGGTGGTTCCAACTGAAAATTTGTCATAGAATTCTTGTATCCGATATCATACTAAACAGAATGGGTTTGAGGGATAGCGATAGATGCAGTTTTTGTCAGATTGAGAGAGATAGTATAATAATGAATACTTATATAGCGCCTATTCTCGGCTAGAGACCAAGCTCTAAGCGCTTTACAATCAACACTCGCTTACACAACGGGCTGCCTACCTGGGTAGTGCCGACTGAAGAGCTGCCAGCTGGCGCTTCATTCAGTCGTTTCCCGTGTCATCCAGTCAATATCGTTCAATATCGTTCACTCAGTTTCTTTACTTCCTTCATTCTTTCCATTTCTTACGCAGGGTGCATGCTGTGTGTAACGTGTCATCCATACCAACGGCCAAACTGGCCTACTCTTCCGAAAGTTGGTGATGGGATTTTACGTGTGTGCAAGATATTATGCGTGCGTTCACACACGGAACCTCGGTTTATAGTCTCATTCGAAGGACTATACATCACTATTTGTGGTACTGCACTACTT
>CM065717.1:66025321-66030321 GCA_033310375.1 Conus canariensis
TGACTCAATGTACCTTGTACCAAGAAAACACCCGTTCACAATTATTCGTCCTCTCTCTCTCTCTCTCTCTCTCTCTCTCTCTCTCTCTCTCTCTCACACACACACACACACACACACACACACACACACACACACACACACACACACACACTGACACACACACACACACACACACACACACACATAGACAAAAAAAAGAGAAGAAAGAGAGAGAGAGAGAGAGAGAGAGAGGGGAGACTGCAAGGCGCGCACGCGCGCACTCATTGAACACCGCGCATAGAAAATGACAGGAAATATCACAAATACAAGCAGAGACAGACAGACAGACAGACAGACAGACAGACAGACAGGCAGACAGACCAACTGACAGACAGACAGACTGACCGACTGGCTGACAGACAGACAAACAAATAGAGACAGAAAGAGAACAAAGAGAGAGAGAAAGAGAGAGAGCAGACAGAGAGAAAGAGAGACAGAGAGAGAGCGGACGAATGAGAGACAGGCAGAAAGACAGACAGGCAACTAGGCAGACATCCAGGCAGGCACACTGACAGACAAATGAAATCTATTTAAAAAACATATAGAAAAACAAGATTGCAAACAACAGATGCACACAGACGCTGTTACATACCGTAACCCTACCTCCCCGGGAGGAACATTATTTTTCAGCAATGGGTCTGATGCATCAGAAGTCAAAGAGTCCTGCCGATCTGATTATCTGCGACAGGAACCAGGCGGGACATGCTGCCCCTAAGGATGACTGCAGTGTGGGAGAAACGTTAATACTCCCTGGGGGAGATGTCGTTCTGAAGGAATCTTCTTGTTTTGTCTCTTAACTATGTGTCTACACACATGGAAGCAAACGCTGGAAGAAAAGTATGAAGGTCAAATGGTGAGCAGAGCAGGATCAGTCTTGATATCATCAATATGACGTCACTGGCATACAGGCATGCACTATATTTTAATATTTCTCTTGGCCGTAGTTTCATCCCTGTCCATCATACATACACCCATTTTTCATTGTCTTATGGTAATATGATGTGCGAAAAAGAAAGAAAAACGCATTCGTTTGGATTTACATGTGTGTGATTGATTTCGTCACGGGATAAAAAAACATATCCTACTTGTTCGTAATAAAGTGATGGTGTTAAAAAAGGAGGGCATTTTTCTGCCAATATGAAAAAATGGTACATGCAGGGCAGGCGATTTAAAGTGCTCAACGCATGCACTTACCTTAAGTTTACATTTACTACCAAACGATCCTATAGCTTGACGTACAGAATGTGACATCAAAAGTAAAGAAAAGAGTGCCAAATAATATGCGAACGATGTGGAAGCTGGGGAATCCCGATATCACGACTCTCGTAATGCCATTGGATATACAGATTCAGCGATCTTTGTCTCACAGTCCACAAAACTGGGGGCCGGAAGAGCTCAGTGGTAGAGCGCCGGACTCGTAATCTTGGTAATCCTGGAGTTGTGAGTTCGAATCTCCGCTGGGCCGTTTCGGTAGAGAGGGACTTTCCCCTCGGTACTGACTCCATTTATCATACAGTCCTTCGAATGAGACTATAAACCGAGGTTCCGTGTGTGAACGCACGCATAGCATCTTGCACACACGTAACTTTCCATCTCAGACTTTCGGAAGAGACGGCCAGTTCGGCCGTTGGTATGGATGACACGTCACACATAGGATGCACCCTGCGTGAGACATGGGAAGAATGAAGGAAGTAAGGAAATTGAGTGAACGACATTGAACGATACTGACTGGATGACACGGGAAACGACTGAATGTTGCGCCAGCTGGCAGCTCTTGAGTCGGCACTACCCAGGTAGGCAGCCCGTTGTGTAAACGAGTGTGGATTGTAAAGCGCTTACAGCTTGGTCTCTAGCTGAGGATAGGTGCTATATAAGTATACATAATAATAATAGTAATGTAATAATAATAATAATATGATGATGATGATGATGATGATGATGATGATGATGATGATGATGATGATGATGATAGTAATAACAAGAATAATAATGATAAATCTAGGAAACCGCCCCTCTGAAAAAAAGTTGAAAGAGTACTTACTTATGTATGAAAGAAACTCTCAGCAGTAAGCCAGAAAACAACAAACGCAATGACTTATCGGGCGTTGGGAAGGTATCCGTTGCATGGGACTACAGTTATAAAAGCAGTTAAATAATACTTTAGATTACAGGGAATGGAAGACGGTAGAATTCCTAAAACTGCTTACGAATCGTTCAAACAGCTGGATGAAAGGGGTACAAAAACTTCAGTCAGTGAGATGAAGCAATTCCGTTTCTAATGCGAATTTGGATTTGTTTGGCTAAACCAGGGTGTCGCAAATAAGGCAGTGTTTATAAAGGAACTAAAACAATGTCTAATAGATTGCTCACAATAGGACTTGCATGACAAACTAATAAATATAGCGATAGAGTTTTTAATTTACAGAGATTTTAAACAAAATCTGCAGATTGAGCCTTACTTACCTCAGATCACATGTAAACGATACAGAGACTGCACTTCAAGTTTTCGGGTGGGTATAAAAAAAGTCCAATAAACCCGAACTTATTTCAAATGCACGGTTGAAAGCCCGTTTCCTTTGTATAAGTGCGGCAGAAAACAAAGTACATGTCACATTGGTGTCCTGGCAGTCAAAATATGTTAGAGAGACAATATTCCCGATAGCATGAATAGTTTCAAATGCACGTATGAAAACGGTTTATTTTGTATAAGCGAAATGAAAGATTAAGTACATTTCATATTTGTACATTTCCTACAACCAGTCATGACCACAATAGCTATGTTACTTTCTCCGGAAAATTATTTATCGACTAAGTATACATCTTAAGCCTTTAAAATCAGTGTGACCAGATCCAACTGACGGCCACTGTGGAAAATGAAACCAATAACATAAAGGGCTTAGACCTATGGTCTAATTGTGCTGATACACTTGGTTATAAGATCGCTATAAGCACTAGACCGTTTGAAAACAGCAGCAGCTGAGTTTCCGTTGTGTATGCTGTTTTTGCAGTATGTGATCCGGTGTGTGGTGTGTGTGGGGATCACTGTGGGTAAGCCTGGATAGAGGGTGTGTAGGTTTTGACGGGTCGGGAGGGACAGAACGCACGTGTCTGAACACAAGCATACATTTTTTCCGTTTAATATTACCGCCGGTCAAAACAAAAACACAAAAAACTTTAAAACACAATACCGTTAAGAATATATACGTCTATCTCTCTGTCTCTCTGTCTCTCTGTCTCTGTCTCTGTCTCTGTCTCTGTCTCTGTCTCTCTCTCTCTCTCTCTCTCTCTCTCTCTCTGAGTGTGTTAGCGTTTATGTGTGAGTTCGCGCGCGCGTGCGCTCACATATGTGTGTGTGTGTGTGTGTGTGTGTGTGTGTGTGTGTGTGTGTGTGTGTGTGTGTGTGTGTGTGTGTGTGTGTGTCTATGGGTGCATGCATGCATTTACGTATGCAAGTACGTACATACATACATACATGCATGGATGCATACATACATACATACATAAACACATACAAACAAACGTACGTACATACATGCATCCATCCATCCATTAATCCATCCATTCATACTTATATGCATGCATACAAACGTTCACACGTACATACATCCATACACACATAATATACGTGCATACATACTTGCATAATTATGAACATACACACCTACATTAGACAGAGAGACAAGCTCATGTTTATCTACACACAAGCACAGACACACACGCACACACACACACACACGCGCGCGCGCGCGCACCCATCCCCCCTCCCCCCCCCCCCACACACACACACAGCGCGCGCACGTGCACGTGACAGAGAGAGAGAAGCTCATACGTATTTGGATGCATGGACGCACGCGCGAGCGCGCGTGCACGCACGCACACACACACACACACACACACACACACACACACACACACACGCACGCACGCACGCACGCACGCACGCACGCACGCACGCACGCACGCACTCACGCCACACACACACACACACACACACACACACACACACACACACACACACACACACACACACACACACACACATTTGCTCACATACGAATGTATTATGAAATATCAATGTTAACAAGGAAATCGACTGCAAGAGGAGAAGAGGTCAATACAGATTTTTTTTTAAATGTCAAGATAAAAACATAAACTAGACAGACATACTGGGGGTTCTGAAGAGAGAACGAACGAATCTTTTTTAATGAGGGAAAAAGCGGAATAAGCACAAAATGGCTTTTTTTACATCCGGCCCTCAACAAAGGGAAATAAATATAAAATACAATAATAACATCAGCAAAACTAATCTAGAATTAACGTAAACATACATAAACGCTATAAATAGACAGAGGAAATGGTTAACACAAAAGAACAGAAGACAATCAATGCCTGGAAGAGAGAGGGAGAGAGAGAGAGAGAGAGAGAGAGAGAGAGAGAGAGAGAGAGAGAGAGGAGAGACAGACAGACAGAGAGAGAGACAGAGACAGAGACAGAGACAGAGAGAGAAACAGGTGGGAGGGGAGGGGTCATCATATATAGTTCATGAAAAAATGGTTATTGGAAGATAGATAAATATATATACAATAAGCATTATCACAACAATAAAATCATAACACATTTCTGGAAAACGAAAAAAAAAATCATTGAACAGGCACCCCAACCTGTAAGCAAAGACAAAAATTTACACTTGTCAAGCATCACCTTTGGAACAATAGATGAGAGAGACCAGTACAGAGAGAGAGAGAGACAGACAGACAGACAGACAGACAGAGGGAGAGAGAGTGAGAGAGACAGAGAGAGGGAGAGTTTAAGAGCATGAATTGGAAAATTCAGTCATTAGTTGGGTATGAAGTGCCTTTTTAAAGCTATATGTGCTGGCATGAACATCAAGACAGGGTGAAATGCGGTTCCACAAGAAGCCGCCAGAGTAGTGAAGACTGGTTTTAAACATATCTATTCTT
>CM065717.1:66035321-66040321 GCA_033310375.1 Conus canariensis
TTGTAGAGTGTAGGCATCTGCACTGTATGTGTGTGTGTGTGTGTGTGTGTGTGTGTGTGTGTGTGTGTGTGTGTGTGTGCGTGCGTGCGTGTGTGCGTGCGTGCGTGTGTGCGTGCGTGCGTGTGTGCGTGCGTGCGTGTGTGTGTGTGTGTGTGTGTGTGTGTGTGTGTGTGTGTGTGTGTGTGTCCGTGCCTACGTTTTTCTTCCTATTGTATAGACTCTTCTCGTAATACGCCAGACTTTATGAGCTTGGCCATCAACACATAACTGTGAGCAAGAAGTAAGGACGAGAATGTTTACTGCATGCCTATTCCCGTGGCAGTGTTCATCATCTTTGGAAGAATTCATTAATTATTAGACATTGTGTAGGGAAAGAGACAAAACTGTCTTCATAATCTTTTTATGATTTTATTTTCTTGTTTCTTTTCTCTTTCCTTTTCCCCTCTCACCAGCCATTGTCATTCAGAAGAAGGAAGAACATGCACAAGGCAAGGGAAAAACAATAAATTGCAAGGCCATAACATCAACGTGGACAATTCTGAAAGCCAGCACAATGACAAAACAGTATTGTAATGGGTGAAATCAAACTATGCTAACGTCCAAACATCCTTCTGAAAACGGTTAAAGGTGTTTGAATACGCAGAGACCTAACGACTATGTACACTCCATGCTATACCAAATCGACAGTCTTATTAGTCAAATAATTAAATTTACAGGTCGAAACATTAAAAAAAAATGATGGAAAAAAATTCAGTTGGCAGGAAAAGATTATGCTTTGAAAATGGTGTCAGACGAATGGTGACTGGATTCTGTCTACCCTTCCCTATCTCATACGTTACGACTGTTCCTCGGTGAAAAGCCTCGCACAGTTTGCTGGAATGTTTCACATGCTCATACCACTGCAGCTTTCTCTTTCTCAGTGTGGTATGCCCCCTGATGGCTCTGGAGACTTCCATTAATGTGACATGCTCAACGTAGAATATGTGGAGCACACCTCTGCAGCATTTTATATTGGTGGCTCTGATGATATTCACGCACAGTTCTCCTGTCAGAGTCCATGAATCGTTTCTGTACATACACATGTGCAACAGAACCATAGATACAAACGCCTTTCAAATTTTATACAGTGAGAGTGAAAATGAGAGGGAGGAAGGGAGGGAGGGAGAAGCGGAAACAGAAACAGAATTTATGCAATAAGGCCAAAACACCACTTAAAGGGGGATGAATTCATAAATGTATACGATCATGAACAGAGCAATCGATCGCGATGTACTGTTGTGTCAGTGACCCTCAATGCCACCTGATGTGTCTGCCTACATCTAGCAGCAGGTAGCTCTCACAATTTCAAGGGGCTCTAAAAGTACTGTGCCAGAAGAATCTTTCACTTTGCTGCATATGATCATCCCAGAATTGGCACCTGCCACCAATCAACCGTTGACAAAATTCAGTCAAAAATCTTTTAACCATACCAACCCAAACCGTTTTAAAATAACTCTTCACTAACGCTTATAACCCGTGTTTGCTTAACGTTAGAATCTAGCTTTAGCAACATCCTATAAGCATTTAGCCGCAACTTGTTTTTGTCCATACGTAATGTTTTAACCAATACTTAATGCAAGAGAGAGAGAGATGGGGGGGGGGGGGGGGGGAGTATAGATAGAAAAACAGCGTGTGTTGTTGTTGTCTTCAATTTAACGTCTTTCCACATTAAGTGATATTAGACGAAACAGTGTGTGTGTGTGTGTGTGTGTGTGTGTGTGTGTGTGTGTGTGTGTGTGTGTGTGTGTGTGTGTGTGTGTGTGTGTGTGTGTGCACAGTGTGCACACAATGAACAGAGAACTGAGATAACAAACAAAGAAGTCATATGGGAGAAAAGAGTGAGCGTAAAACGGGCCAGTCTATGTCTAGCCCCCAAAGCAAAAGTAATGTATTGAAGCACAAACACAAAAACAGATTTCCATACAAACATTGCAAATATCCAATTATAACATCGATCGATTTTGAGCTCACACATATTCTCTCTCTCTCTCTCTCTCTCTCTCTCTCTCTCTCTCTCTCTCTCACACACACACACACACACACACACACACACACACACACACACACACACACACACACACACACACACACACACACACACACACACACGATTGCAAGCAGCCGCACGTATATACGCTAGCATTCACGCACGCATCTACAAGTGCACGCAAGCGCGCACTCACGTACGCATGAACGAACGTATGCACGGACGCACGGACGCACGCATGTGCGCGCGCGCACACACACACACACACACACACACACACCCCACACACACACACACACACACACACACACACATTCGTTGAATGCCAGAGGGGAATGGATAAAAATAAGACACAGAAACGTATAACAAATCAAAGACGCAGGGGAGCAGCCAGCCACGAGAGAGAGAGAGAGAGAGAGAGAGAGAGAGAGAGAGAGAGAGAGAGAGAGAGAGAGAAGAGAGAGAGAGAGAGACAGACAGACAGACAGACAGACAGAGAGAGAGAGAGAGAGAGAGAGAGAGAGAGAGAGAGACAGACAGACAGACAGACAGAGACAGAGAGACAGAGACAGACAGACGGAGAGACAGAGAGAAAGATCACAATTTATATCCGGTGTCTTGCACCTTCCCTCCTCCCCTCAAAACCCACCCAGCCCCAAAATATCCTCACCCAGTCAACCCATTTTCTTGTTTGCAATACACCTTCCGGATTGAACGTACATTTTAGAAGCTGTAGCCCAGAAAAGGCGTCTTAGAGAATTCGTTCGCGTGACAAATAGTCAGCCATCGTAAACTTCCTGGGGAATGGACAATCTACACAGGATTCCGCGGTCTGTGTCTGGCGCCATTGCTGTTGCAGCTGCTACATGTATGCAGCAAAAACAGTACGTCTTTTACAGCTGTCTTGGAAAGAAATATTGAAGAGGCAAAAATGCGTGTCATTAAGTACAATGGTGTGTGTGTGTGTGTGTGTGTGTGTGTGTGTGTGTGTGTGTGTGTGTGTGTGTGTGTGTGTGTGTGTGTGTGTGTGTGTGTGTGTGTGTGTGTGTGTGGCAGGCTGGCTGGCTGGCTCTCTCTCCGTCCTCTCTCTCTCTCTCCCTCTCTGTCTCCCTCTGTGTGTGTGTGTGTGTGTGTGTGTGTGTGTGTGTGTGTGTGTGTGTGTGTGTGTGTGTGTGTGTGTGTGTGTGTGTGTGTGTACTTGCTTTGAAGACGCTTAAATGACACACATGTTTTTCTGCTGTGGATTAACAAACCTCCATCGAATTTGAAATGCTTTTTGGCTAGTGAATTAAACAATACAAATTCGAGTTTCTTGTTAGATTTAAAATGGATGCTAATCCATTTGCTGCTTTAACAATCTATCACAATTTTACATACAAGTATATATGTAACTGTGAAAGCAAGTACAACGGCATGTGTACCCATACGAATGTACACACACACACACACACACACACACACACACACACACACACACACACACACACACACACACACACACACACACACAACACACACACGCGCACACACACACGCGCGCACACACGCACACATTCTCTCTCTCTCTCTCTCTCTCTCTCTCTCTCTCTCTCTCTCTTTACGTAATGCCTTTTTGGGTTTCTTTCTGTCTGATTCAAAATAAGTATCCTCTTCGAGAGATGTTTAATTTCATTCCGAATAAATGCTAAATGTTAGTAAATAGCTAAGACGTAAGTACCCGGAATACCCTCGTGAGAGACATACCATCATGCAATGAGATGTCTTCATTTCAGAATTCAGTGGAATTTCCCGTCAAATATTGACCCAGACCGTATTAGTTCACAACATCTTGTACCATGCAATAGTCTGTCATGTGCTGGATGAAAGAATAACAACGGAAATAAAATACTTGCCAAATATATTGTCAAAGGAACGATCCTACACTGTCCGAACCACTGTGGATGCCCAAAGCAGACGATATCATGTCAGAATAGCTTTACAAGCTGATGTTTTCTGATGACTTGAAAATGCAGTCAGTATCATGGGATGCTCATCAGACGAACCTTGGCCGACTCTCCTCGCTCCCTTCCTTCCATGTGACCTTTGACCACTTTAGAAAACTGCTCAACCTCAGGATTAAGCGCGCTTCTTCAAGGTGCTTGGTTGAGGTCTGACGTTATCAACTGGCTGCCATGTTCCACCCTGTCTTTTCTCGTGATAATTGTCTATGAATGTACTTATGCATCCTACTCAGGTAAGATGAATCCTGGCCTTTCCTCCATTCCAGCTTCATTAGTTTTATACATTTCGTAACGGCATATGGATCTGCTTATTTTAAATAACCATGATTCCTTCCTTACCAATGGAGTGTACGTATCCCTATTATTGTCTTTGTCGTTGCTGCTGTTCTTCTTCTTGTTCTTGTCCTTGTTCTTGTTGTCTGAAAGGTTTTGTTTCCTGCATATGCCAAGAATGCCTGAGTGGAGGTTTGAACAAACCTAAATGAGTCTGATGAAAAGAATGGGCGCGTTGGATAGATCTGTTTCCCCCTTTAAGTTTTTCTCTGTGTTGCATACCCTGCACGTTATATATAAGGTTTTATGGGCACAGCCATCGCTACATGAAGAGAGCGAGTGAAGGAGAAGCGGGCTTGTCTACTGATTTACGTACCTAGTCCCATGGATTCAATCTATGAACGTTGGACGAAATTTCTAATCATTATAAAGTGGAGAGAGAGAGAGAGAGAGAGAGAGAGAGAGAGAGAGAGAGAGAGAGGAGAGAGAGAGAGAGAGAGAGAGAGAGAGAGAGAATCGCGTTCATGAGATGTAAAAAAATATTACATCTCTGTTTCCTTTTCCTTTGCTTTTTTTTCTCCAGCCATTGTCATCGAGGAGAGAAGAAGAAGAACAACAACAACAAGAACAAGGACAAGACGAGGAGGAGGCGGAGGAGGAGGAGGAGGAGAAGTAGGAACAGGAACACGAACAGAAGCAGG
>CM065717.1:66045321-66047821 GCA_033310375.1 Conus canariensis
GGGCAGCCCAGCCAGGTAAATAACTAGATTTGTAGGACGGGCCATTCAAAACAGTGGCTATACACTGTTTTAGAATTGGAAAAAGATATTTGTTTTTAAAGAGATGTGTCTGTGAGAGTGCGTGAGTCAAAGGCATGATATTGGCCTCAACGTCATGTAGATAGATAGATAGACAGACAGACAGACAGACAGACAGAAAATTGATACAGTTTATCATCAATATCATGTACGGTGCAGAATAAATGCATTTTGAAAAATGATGTATCCGAGAAGGGTAGATCAGGTTGACCAAAGCCAATCACAAACACATTACTTACGGTCGTCAAACTAAACTCTTCCCTCGGCGCTGCGTTTCCCTGTCACACACGATTCCCTCTTTTGGAAGTGCTCCATTAGGACGCGCCTCTGCAAATCACATCAGTCCCTTCCGCAGACACTCAGACGGCTTTATCTCTCTCCCAGACCCATAACATCATCTTCGTGACGACTGCTGGTCTGCACACTGGGCAATTTTGGAAGCGGCCGGATGATCAGCTCTATGGGCTTCATAATAGATATCTCTTTTAAAACCCTTCTTCTGTTCTCTTGTTTCTTCCGCTTTCTTGCTTGCTGTTCCTGGCACAGTGAGGTAAGCATGCTTTGTACAGTCTGATCATTGAGTTGATTTTCTTTGGTTAGTGATGCAGGAATCAAGTTATATTTCTGAGTTTCTGTTCACAATACTATTTTTGGTGTTTGTCGAGGCATGCTTCTTGACATGAAATCCTGAATGGTTCAATGATAAATGGATTCAGCCCATCCGTTCCTACCGTACACGTTATGGACATTTAAATCAAATGGCTGATTAGAGCTCTTTGAGATGGGCACGTCCTGTCAACATGACAACTATTCATACTTTGTGCTTTTTTTTTTTTTTTTACTTCGACAGCTTACCCTCCTTGCTGTTCACAGATGGAACCAGTGGTTCAAAAGAGGGAAAAATGAACATAAGGCGTGACGAGTTGGGTAAACGTTTTGTCTTTACCCTTTTCTCCAAGTCTGACTCACGTTCATGGGAGGTTCCTGTTTACCAGCATTGCTAACAGTGCTTCTGAGAGTGTGCACTGAAAGAAAGGTAAGCCTATGTTGTGATCAGATATACAGTTTCTCAGGAGAGCATATTGGGGCAGAATCGCAATGTATAAATGCATGTGGATGTACCATGGAAGAAAATGAAATCAAAACCATGGTCTTGTCCGCATTTTGTGTTCAAGGGCAAAATTGATCGCATAGTTTGCTTGATGGTAATTACAAAACGTTTACAATCTAGGTATTGGTATTGCATTCAATGTATTATGTAAAAGAAAAATCATGAAAACAAGACAGACGATTATACAAAGCTCCCAAACTACACAGACATGTCAACGCTATTCATAGTCACTTGTCCCCGAGTTTAACAGCACTAGGTAGACACTGAATAAATATATACTGTACCAGTAGACTCTGCTTCTGATGATGTTCGGTAAGTGCTGTGGTACTCAAGAATAATGTCTTCCTACATCTCTCTCTCTCTGTAGTCTGTCACATTTTCCCCTGCACTATTCCTTAGAGCATGGTTTTAAACTGTCTGCTTGAGCTTGTCAAATGCTTAGACAACTTCAAATTTTGGTTCTCCACTGTGGTCATATGCAAACTGGTTGGTCTTGGGACTTCAGGTAATGTACAATAGTCATGAGTACCTAAGTAACATCTTCAGTTACTCAGTAACATACTCAGAATCTACGAGGCATACTTCTAATTCATCACGACGAAACGGCGTGGACATTTAGGAGCTCTGTGGGTTAAGTCAATGATTCGTATGTATGGAATACGGAGGATACAGTTGCCGTGCATTTATTTACACACACACACACACACACACACACACACACACACACACACACACACACGCACACGCACGCACGTACGCACGCACGCACACACGCACACACACATCACACACGCACACACACACACACACACACACACACACACACACACACACACACACACACATATATATATATATATAATATCTCGCACATATATAGGTCATCCAAGCTATAAAGTATGGGATATGCTGGTAAACACGATTTGGAGTGCATTCCTCTCTGTTCTTGTGGGGAAAAACATCTGCCCCTAAACATGCCCATACATCACCATTGTCACAGTACGGAAGGTCACAGCAGTGTCCAGGAACACGCTTGAGCAGTCAGGAACTTTACAAGGTCTTTGTCCCCTGGTATGCATCTGTAATGCGGTCAACTGTTGTTCTGAAACTACTTAAAGTGAACGGACAGAGCATTAAAAAGCAGGCACACACACACACACACACACACACACACACACACATACACACACACACACACACACACACACACACACACACACACACACACACACACACACACTCACTCACTCACTCACACACACACACACACACACACACACACACACACACACACACACACACACACACACA
>CM065717.1:66055321-66057821 GCA_033310375.1 Conus canariensis
TTTGTTGAATACTCTTTCGTTGCATGACAGGTTTGATAGTCTCTTATTTATGCCATTGGGTATGGCTTTTAATACAGATGGTGGGTGGTTGCTTTTGATGCTTACATAGATAGGTGTGTCATTGGGCTTCTTGTATGGTTTATATATGTGGTTGTTGAGATCAAGTGTTATGTCTAAGTAGTTTACTACCTTTTTGTTTGCTTCAATGGTGATTTTTAAGTTGTGGCTTTGGAAGATTTTACATAGTTCTTTTTTCTTGTTTCCAATGGTTCTTGGGTTGTTGGTTAGTGCAGCAAGGCCGTCGTCTCTATATAATCCAACTTGTTTTCCAAGTTGTTTCTTGATGTTGGATAGCATGAATAGTCCGACCAGTTCGCATGTTTCTGCACCGTCATATGATCCCATGGTTACATCAAATGTTGAGTTTTTGTTCGTTTTCCTGATCCATGTTTCATTTTTGCTGTACAGTAACGTTTTCTTGGTGTGGAATATGATTTCCATTTCTGACCCTGTTATGTCTGTATGGTTACTAGCAAATTTCAGAGCTTTGGTGAGTAGTTCCTCATCTATGGATGGGTAGAAATCCACTATGTCGAATGTGATGAATACTGTATTGCTTTGTTTATTGAGTTTTTTGAACCATTGAATAACTTCATTTGTGTTCTTCCAGAGATTGTATTCAGAGTTTGATTTTACATTCTTTATTGTTTTTTTCTAGGATTTTCTTACTTATTTTGCCTAGTTCAGATTTAGATGGATTTATTAGTCTACATGTTGGGTTGTTGTGAAAGTTAGGTTTGTGGTCCTTGAGTGTTATGAACACTTCTTTTGTTGCTGTCGCTTCTACCCTGTCACTTAGGTCCATGCGATGTGCAAGTTCTTTTTCTTTAGTTCGGATATTGTCATGTGTATTTTTGTCAGCTTTTTTGTAGTTTTTCTGAATATTTTTGTCAAGGAGTTCGGAATATTCTTTTGGTTCCATTTTGTAGTAGTTACTGGTTTTGTCAGCCTTCACAAATATCTTTTTGTCGTTTTGTATTTGTTTTATTTGGTTTTTTAATGTTGTTTGGAAATCGTTGTTAGATTTTTTGAATTGACTGTTGGCTATCATTCTTTTCATTTTATCCTCAAACGGTTTCATTTCGTCTATGGCTGGTGGTGATCGCCATGATTTGAAGTCATAGGTGTTTTTGTCCTCTTTTTTTTGCGTTTGGATTCAGAAAAAAGAATGCTTTCCATCTCATATTGTGTATGAACTTTTCAGTTTGTTCTATTATTTTTTTTTAGGTAGGATTGTGGATTGGAAAATGGTATGTTTTTTGTTGACTGTCTAAAATTGATTTCTTCCATTTAAAAATCTTTTAGGTCACAGTGCTCAACGTGAGGAGCGTTTTATCCTCAAACGGTTTCATTAAGTCTATTGATCTATATATATATATATATATATGTGTGTGTGTGTGTGTGTGTGTGTGTGTGTGTGTGTGTGTGTGTGTGTGTGTATACATGCGTTCATAAACGTGCAGTCACAGAGAGAGAGAGAGAGAGAGACAGACAGACAGACAGACAGACAGACAAAGAGAAAGAGATGGAACGAGCGAGGGAGGGAGGGAGGGAGGGAGGGAGTCATCTCAGCGCAGGAAAGAAGGAAAGAGTGATCTCAGCGCAGCACTGTATACTGTATCAAACTTGATGCCACCAATTATCCTACTTTCTTGTCTGCCACACGAAATGCAAAACCAAGGCAATTTTCCGAAGCTCAGGCCCAGAAAATAAGTCTTCGACTTCGGACTGAATGCCAGGTAGTCTCCTGTAACATATTTCACGAACACTGGACACCTCACTAAATGCTCCTTCTCTGTGTCTTCCTCCATTGTTGTCCAGCTCCATTGTTGTCCGACTGTTCTTTAAATAAATGCTGCTGTTGCTGCTGCAGCTGTTGCTGCTGCTGCTGCTGCTGCTGTTGCTGCTGCTGCTCGTGCTCTGTGCGTGTGTGGTGGGGGGGGGGGGGGGAGGGGGGGTTGCGTGTTGTGTGTGTGTGTGTGTGTGTGTCTATTTTTCACACACACACACACACACACACACACACACACACACCACACACTCACAACACACTCACACACACACACACACACACACACACACACACACACACACACGCGCGCGCGCACGCACGCACACACACACAACACACACACACCACACACACACACACACACACACACCACACACGCACACACACACACACACACACACACATGCAAATACATAAGCATACACAGGCACAAACACACAGACACACAGACACACAGATAGATAGATAGATAGATAGATAGATATAGATAGATAGATAGATAGATAGATAGATAGATGCACAAACAACTCGTGATACATTGACTACGTTGGAAATATCAATCCAACAATGGCCTTCTGGACAATGGGTAAAAAAAAAAAAACAACAAAAAACAAACAAACAAACAAAAAAAACAGACGACTCAGGCTG
>CM065717.1:66062821-66065321 GCA_033310375.1 Conus canariensis
ATGTCTATGTGTGTTTCAGTGTGTGCCTGTCAGTGTGTATGTATGCTGGACCTTGCTTTCTTCTTCCTGCTGTGCGTTCTGCTCTTCTGTGCTGGGCGGGTCTGTCAGATATTTATTGTCTCATCACTAAATCAATCAGATAATGTGTGTGTAATGATCAACTAATAAGGCCCCAGTGGTTGTGCACACATTGATATTTTTTAGAGAATTAACGGCACGCGGGTCATGCCAAATGAATATTGACTCTTTCTCATTCCTCCGCTGCCTCGTCAATTATGATATTTGAACCCAGATTACAGAAGTCAGGGATGCTTCCGCAATCCCCAGCATGTGTGTTTGTTCTTGTTGTGATTCTGATGAAGCGGCTTTTCTGTCGACTCTCTGTCAGAAGTGAATGGAAGAGTGAGCCGTTGGAGAAGTAAGAACACTTGATTTTCTCTCAGTGATCACGAAGATTATTCTACACACCTATGTTTGTTTGACAGGGTTTTTCTGTTTGTTTGTTTGTTTGTTTGTTTGCTTCTTAAGGAACTGTTTACGTTAGGAATTGTCCTTCTAGATAAAACTAGATGGAGTGTGTGTGTATGTGTGTGTGTGTGTGTGTGTGTGTGTGTGTGTGTGTGTGTGTGTGTGTGTGTGTGTGTGTGTGTAGAAAAGTGATCACACACACACACACACACACACACACACACACACACACACACACACACACACACACACACCGAGGTTTGCCCTCTCCTCCTATTTATTATCCGAACTTTCGGCCTAAAAATGGCTTTGTCATGGGTATGATCAAAGCTTGTATTTAGACAATTGCAATAAAAAAAGACTTGCACTAAAAACACTCGAAGACTTATTACACAAGTTATTCTACCTAGCTGATGACGCATTTTCTTTTATTTCAGGTCTGTTTATTGTAAGTCTTTTACTGCAACTGTGTAACTTCAAGTTTTTATGACACCCCTCAAGAAGCTTTAGTAACGGCCGAAACTTTCCATAACTGATACGAGGACTGTGGGCAATGCGGCATTACTATGAAAGAGAGAGAGAGAGAGAGAGAGAGAGAGAGAGAGAGAGAGAGAGAGGAGAGAGAGAGAGAGAGAGAGAGAGAGAAGCCAGTAGATGATGTACTTATCTGTAAAAAGGTGGAGAGAGAGAGAGAGAGGAGGGAGGGAGGGAGAGAAGATAGAGAGAGAGAACAGAGACAGAGACAGAGACAGAGAGAGACAGACAGACAGACAGACAGACAGACGGACGGACAGACAGACAGACGGACGGACGGACAGACAGATATACAGACAGAGAAAGACATAAAGACAGAGACAGATAGACAGACAGGCAGACATAGAGACAGACAGACAGAGACAGATAGACGTACGAGCACAGACAAAGTGACAGGCAGACAGACAGACAGAGAGACAAACAGATGGAGAAACAGAGACAGACTTACACTCACACACACACACACACACACACACACACACACACACACACACACACACACACACACACACACACACACACACACAGCCAGATAAACGGACAGAATACAAAGTGTTAGGCAGGCAGGCAGATAGACAGACAGACTGACTAAAAGAGAGAGAGAGAGAGAGAGAGAGAGAGAGAGAGAGAGAGAGAGAGAGAGAGAGAGAGATCAGAGATGACAAAGATGCTATTTAAACAATTCAGACTCTGATTCACCTTCTGTCTGTTCAAAAACCACTTCGCCTTCTATGCAAACAATGTTGATGCCGTCTATAAATTTGAGAGGCCAGAAAGAAAAAAAAAGGTTTTTATTAATATGAACCTCAAAGAAAAAAAGACAATAAACGTCTCTGATTCGGGCTCTTTTCATATGAAAACTATCGTACCTTTACTGCAAGCAAGACAGATGCTGTCTTAATGGAATACAGGTAAGAGAGAAATCATTTTCTAATTACGAACCACCATTTGTTATGCACCATTCATTGGAGAGGCCTATGACCAGTGCGTAGAATACTCGTTTTGTTTTGCAGGCATGACAACCATAACAGTCAGTATGCGCAACGGGAAGAAAGTTGAGTCTGTCTGAATCAGAAAAAGCGTGCAGCGCAGGGGACATGCGTGCAAGCCACTTCACCATCTGAATAACTTGGATCTGTCGCAGGCGTGACCGCAGGATCTTTTATAGAAATAAGAGAATGTGAATAGAGTATGTTGGGTGCAGTCTTGTTGTCTGTCGTGATGCCAGATTCTCCGCCCCCTCTTTGAACTGTGTTTTGTCTTTCTATTCTCACTGAGTATGAGAGCAGCTGCTTATAGTTAGAATGTATCATTGAGGGACACCAGCTAACTTTGTGTTGCATTCCAGAATAAAATATAAGAAAAGAACATAAATTGCGCGCGCGCGCATGTGTGTGTGTGTGTGTGTGTGTGTGTGTGTGTGTGTGTGTGTGCGTGCATATTTTCCGGTTTCTTTTTATCACGTTCCGTACGTTTTGCTTTCTTTGAGATAAAATAA
>CM065717.1:66075321-66080321 GCA_033310375.1 Conus canariensis
CGTTAGTGCAAAGGAAAGAATGGTTGAGTCTTTTAAGAGTGGGAAATGCTTACTCTAGCGTTATATGTCTGGCCCACATAAAGGTTTTGATAAGGAGGAGTTTACAGAAGACGTTCTAAAAGAGTAATTGACTACGAAGTCGAATCGATCCAGTTTTCTGACGCCTCGAAATTGTCCCGCGTTGAGTTCGAAGAACAACTGGGTCAGAAAAACTATGTGAAAACACTGAGGGACTCACAGATACAAACTATTCAAAGAAAGCTTTTTTTAGATGGAAACGATTTGGCCAAATAGAAACACAATTCATGACAAAAACAGCGACTGTTTGCACAGGAAAAACATGGGCTGAATATTGCTCTGAACTCTACAAGAAACAAGGCAAATGACACGAATGTGTGCTAATGGTACAATATTCATCAAATGAGGATGCCTTTTATATGAGGAAGTCGTAGCAGCAGTGAAGTCTATGTGAAGTATTACAAGGCTTTAGGTATTGACAATATCCCTGCATAATACTGCATAAACCAGTCAAATAGGCAGCCACTGTTATCCTAGATGACATGTGAGAGAAAATCTGGAACACTGAGGATAGCACACACACGAAGACTTACCCAGTAATTGTCACCTTTCCGAAGAACGGACAACCCAAAACAGCAGGATCATGCCAGCACAATAATGCTCAAGATCATTCTAATATGTCAGAGCCACAAACATATACATTTATTGCTAAAGAACAAGCTGAATTCCGTCAAGGCAAGTGTACAGTCGAATGGATCTTTAAACTTCATGCTTTGCGAAAAACATCTTTAACAGCAGAGAGGGTTCTGCAACGTCTTCATAGACTTCAAAAAGGCGTTTAACAGAATATGGCAGGGTACAGTATTAATCAATATTAAGACATTTAACACTGGGCAAAAGCTAATCAAATGCCTGTGACAACTATATTCAACAGCGGTCAGTGCAGTACTAACACCTCATTCTATTGGAAAGTTTTCTACACTTCAGGTGGAGTTCGTTAGGGCTGCCTTCTAGTCTCAACATTTTTCAACATACTCCTGAAACGAATTTTGGCTGACCCTATCAACACAGTCAACGTTCAAGGAAGAATCGTTAAAAGAAACTTCGATTTGCAGATGACCTTGATAGCCCTGTTGGCAAGTGAATAAGAACTCCCCCCCCCTCCCCCCCTTCTGAAAGAACTGGATGAATTAAGAAAATATGCCAGAAAATCGATGCAAAGAAAAACCAATCTGATGGTCAGCTACAATACCACAATTATCAATGATATCACTGATCATGGACAGAAGTTAGAAACTTTATCAGTTTACTGCAATACCACAATTATTAATGATATCACTGATCATTGACAGAAGTTAGAAACTTTAACAGTTTATACAATACCACAATTATCAATGATATCACTGATCACGGACAGAAGTTAGAAACTTTAACAGTTTACTACAATACCACAATTATCAATGATATCACTGATCATGGACAGAAGTTACAAACTTTAACAGTTTACTACAATACCACAATTATCAATGATATCACTGATCATGGACAGAAGTTACAAACTTTAACAGTTTACTACTGTGGGATCCATCATATATGCATTACGGGTCCTAAGCTATAAATCGTCTCATGAGCGACAAAGACAGCATCAGAAAAGACAATAACATCACAATAAAACACACGATTAGGCCTCTGCTCTCGCTCTTGTATACTTGTGAGACAGGAAAAAATGACTTACACCATGGGATAGAGGTATTGCTGCAAAGTACTCAACATTGGGTACATTGATAAATGTGGCAATGAACAAGTGTGACACAAGCCATCAAGCAGCATATCGGACTTTATAAATATCTGCTGATATCAGTTAAGAGGAGAAAAATGTAAGATAAGGCTATGTAAAAAGGATTCAATGGGTTCGCTAGAGAACTGTTGAGGAAATGAGATGAAAGCAGAAAACAAAGCAGACCGACAACATTGCAGAATGGACAGAGAAACATCATTTGAAGACACCCAACTTAAACATGCAAACGACAGAGCCTGAGAAACCTGGTAAATGATTTTGCCTGATGGTGCCTGAATCTCTCTCCACTAAGTTAGTTTCAAAGTGAGGTGACTGCAGGCGGAAACTGAAACAAATTTTCAAAGGAAATTAAAGTGAATCCGCTCTTCTACAGGCAAGATAAACAACATTTAGGACAATAAAAGTTCAGTATTCAATGCCCATCTAGTGCCGAATTTGAGAAGTGATTGCTCGTTCTTCGTTTTCATTCTCCTGAATGCTTTTATCTTGCCCGGAGAGGTCTTAAGAGGTCGAAACGCGTCGTTTTTTATCTTGAAATTTTGTTTTGAAATTTATCTCTCTCCACTGAGTCAAGGTAAAAAGAAGAAGTTACAGGAGAAGATTCTCATTCTTTCCCTTCGCTGGCTGTTGTCCAGTTTGAAGCTTCAAAAACAAACAAACCGACAAACAAACAATCAAACGAAAAGAAGCACGAGCCGGCGCAGTTTTATTGACAGATTGTTTTGCCATTCTCAGTGTCGAGGATCCATGGATTATACTTTAATGGGGTAAATCACTCAGAGGCACTGCGATGAGTCATTAATCACAAAACTATGGGCATGCGCTCCCTATCAAATGGATCGTGGCTGTCCGTCACTCTTTCCTCGTCGGCTGTGATCGTTGTTGATAGCAATAGTTCACGGCCTGCCTCTACAATTTTAGGGGAGAACATTTCTCAGCTTTTTTTTTTTTTTACTCTGTGTAGAAGCTTTGTCAGTAAAAGCTGGCAGACAGTGAGATTTCAGGCGACAGGAAACATGCCGTGAACTCTTCTCTCTCTCTCTCTCTCCTCTCTCTCTCTCTCTCTCTCTCCTCTCTCTCTCTCTCTCTCTCTCTCTCTCTCTCTCTCTCTCGTGTTTTTGTCTCCTCCCTCCCTAAAGTCTGCAAACCCTCTTGGGAAGCTGGTCGTCATGAACAGGGCTACCACCGAGTACAAATGCATGCGATGGAAAAGACAGACAGATCTCTTAGCATCTCTACCGGGAAAACACGTCAAGCGACCTGAACACCCCAATGACTTGGACTTGTTTATGCGATGGCGTGGTGATTCAAAAATGATGGAGTGCGAACTGAAAGTATCAGGATCTGAATCTTGTCATGTCTTTCGTGATCACTAATGCATATTCCTTCCTCCCTTCACCCCACTACAGTCGCAGTTTCTTTCTTTTTTTCAGACTAACCTTGATAGGAGTCCTGTCCCTGAGAAAGCATCATGCTATGTGCCAGAAAATGAGAAACAGTAATAACTGTATGGGTGGGGGAAGTCAGTTTCAAAAGGTACTGATTTCATCTCACTTACTCATAGATTCCTGTCCCAACTTCGTTCAATGAGAGTGATACAGTTAAAAGACTGGGGAATACGTTTGTTCTAAGATCAGGCACATACAGAAGTAGGAATATGCACAGAGGTCAAATGAGACTTTTTGTCTAATGTCTAAGATCTTTTCTACTGTTTTAAGATATTGCGGCTGTTGTAAACGTTGTTGTTCTCGTTGCTGATGTTGTTTTATTGGTTGTTATCATGTCTAACTTGTCGAGTCCATAAAGAGACTTCCCATGATGAGTTTTCATCCAGTATCATATTATCACTGAATGGAGCTGAATCGAATCTCATGACGGCGAGTGCATGCGTGGAAAAGACAGCTGTGTGTGTGTGTGTGTGTGTGTGTGTGTGTGTGTGTGTGTGTGTGTGTGTGTGTGTGTGTGTGTGTGTGTGTGTGTGTGTGGCGCGCATGTGTGTGGTGTGTGTGTGTGTGTGTGTGTGTGTGTGTGTGTGTGTGTGTGTGTGTGTGTGTGTGTGTGTATTCCAGTCGGTGAACAACATGTTCAATGTAGTGTTTGTTAAGTAATGTATCTGTTTATTCCTCGGAACACAAATAAATTCTTTGCGTCCTTGTGTTTATTTCTATTGTAGGGGACTTATTATGTACATCATATTTTGAGAATACTGCCATTCTGTTTCCTCTTCCAGGATTGTTTTCTGCTTCAACATTGTCTTCCAGAAGTCGTAACTGCGTTCTGATTCCACCGAATTTTATGTCAGGTACCTCTACGACCTGACCTTTTGTTTCTGTCTCCGTTCGTTCGTTATAAGGCTATTTTGTGCTGACTATTTGGGTCTTCATATACGCACATACTGAAGGAAAAAAAAGCCTGAGCCTCTTTTATGTAGAGCTGTACACTGAAGATTAAATACGCATAGAAAAAAGTTCCCCTGATCCATTTAATGGGCGACGAAAAACAGTCACAGACTTATTCAGCATGTATGTCCTTGGCACGAGGTGTAGCTGACCGAACGACAAGTATATAGTGTCATTCACGTAAATGTCAACTTCTAGACAGAAAAACAAGAAGAAGTCAAAAAATTCGAAAAAAGACGAATCTGTTTGTTTAGTTTCTAAGGTAGCTGTTTATCTCACCTTTTGGAAATAATGGAAGTTTAAAAAAATCCGAGTTCTTTTCAGTTATATTCTTAAATTATCTGTCTCCGAAACATGTTGTCAACGTAAGAATTAACGAAGCATAATTATCATAAACCACCGACCATAATACGATCGGTGCCCTGTTTCTAAACTTCAAGTGATAATAATTAAATCTTCCAGCATCGTTCAGTGCTTGACTGCACATGCAACTGATAATGTCACAGTTTCCTTATTTCAAGAGAGAGAGAGACAGACAGACAGACAGACAGACAGACAGAGACAGAGAGACAGAGAGAGAGACAGAGAGAGACAGAGAGAGAAGAGAGAGAGAGAGGGAGAATATACCAAATGATACGTTTTATTTTTGAAACACTTTGATTTCCTCTCTTAAACCCTCAAATCATACTTTCTTCGGAGATACGACATTGCGACATCTCCTAACTGCCACTGGTAATTTTTTTACTACTAGTTTTGAACTAAAACCAAGAAATAAATAAAGATCT
>CM065717.1:66085321-66087821 GCA_033310375.1 Conus canariensis
ATGAAAGACATGCAAAAAGGAGAAAAGGGTCTGGGAGATAGGCTGACGGACGGACATACGCATAAGACGAGAGACATAGACAAAACCATGGAAAAACTAGACACAAACATAAGAAATTAAGAAATGGAGAGGTTATGTGTAAGCATGTTCTAATAAAGCAATTTTCATCTATATCTTTAGAAACAACTCTTTCGATCACCCCAGCCTGTTTTCTAGATAGAGTACACAGACTGCGAACGCTGTATCCTTTGAACCTGAAACCTGAAGAGAAGACTCTGAAATTATTCTGCGTGCTGTATAGTGTGTTTCGGCAGATTTCATAGAAGCTGGATCAAATAGCAACTGCTCTACTGCCAGTGTCTGGAGCTCTCGTCGACCCTGTCTTACGGTCGGGAGAAAACAGTACGTCCTCTTTTTTTTTTCAGTGTGCTGTGAATCCAATCCAATAAGGCTTTGGCGAATAGGATGAGGGTGTGTGTGTGTGTGTGTGTGTGTGTGTGTGTGTGGGGGGGGGGGGTGAGGTATGGGTGTAGAGTGCGATAGTGATCGATGCCGAAGAACTGGACGAACTCACAGATCCCACTTTGTGGACAGGTTGTCCTGAGGAGCCCGAGAAATCTGGAACTTTCATCTTGCCACCGACAGGATAAAGGTGTCCTTGCTGGTAGTGATGGTGGTGGTCGTGGTGGTGGTTGGTGGTGGTGATGGTGGTGGTGGTGGTGGTGCTGGTGGCCGGTGTGTGTGTGTGTGTGTGTGTGTGTGTGTGTGTGTGTGTGTGTGTGTGTGTGCGTGCGTGCTTGCGTACGTGCGTGGTGCGTGCGTGCGTGCGTGTGTGTGTGTGTGTGTGTGTGTGTGTGTGTGGGGTGTGTTCCCGCCTCCCCCCCCCTCCCCCGCACCACTCTAACATTATAAGAGAGATAGAGAATCACGATTGAAGAGTCACAACTCAAACATTTAATGACGAAAGCTTAATAGCTCATGCCACAGTAGTCACTTGGACAATGATAGATGCCACCAGCCCAGTCTACAACCGGAACGAACTGGAATAAGAGATGGGGGTCGGATGGAGAAGATGGGGTGGGGGATGACAAGGAACAGTCAGGCTGGGAGTTGGAAGGCAAGCGGGGATTAAAGTGAAACTATAGAATCATACTACTTGATATGGACTTCATTTGCTGTTGTGTTCATTCCCTCGGAGTCTAACTACATGTGGATGTTCCATTCAAAACACTATTATGGTAGATAGCAGTTGATAGTATGGGTCATTATTTTGTGCCATGATTCCCAACTTCAGTTTGTACTTAACACATCTGGGAACATATGTCAAAATCTTGACTTCATATAAAACTGATAATGGTAGCACTCTATACTTCCCTAATTCGATGGAGGAGAGAGAGAGAGAGAGAGAGAGAGAGGGAGAGAGAGAGAGAGAGAGAGAGAGAGAGAGGAGACAGACAGACAGACAGACAGACAGACAGACAGACAGACAGACAGAGAGCAGAGAGACAGAGAGAGGTGGGGAGGGACGGAGGACGGAGAGCGTTCAATGGGAGTATATACCTGTTGAAACTTCTCATTGTTTTAAGACACTGAGTTCTCTCAAACGTGCCTCGAATCATACATACCCTCTTCGCAAATACCTCATGATATCTCCGAACTGTAAGTGGTGAAGTTCTGTTGCCATGCCTGCACTCAAACAAGAAACACACTACATATCTATCAAACAAGAATAAAACGATCCATTAACTTGCAGTGAAGCGCAAATGATAATGTCGGAATCGCTTTCCAACTTTCACATTTTGTAGTGAGTTATGAACTGTTGTCTGCAGCATGTGATCTTCATCAGACTAATCATGGCTTGGCTCCATCCTCCCAGACTGCCTCATCCCTGCCACATCAGAACGATGTGTCAACAGATTTGAACTCTGACTCACATTCCTTCTGTGAACTACAACCCTGTTTCTTTCTCTGACCAAAGTGAATATGTAACGGCCATTGTGTGTTGTGACATGGGTGAACAGAAATAGATGGAAGTTGAATATGCATTGTCTTATTTGGACTACCTGTGTGTGTGTGTGTGGGGGGGGGGAGAGAGAGAGAGAGAGAGAGAGAGAGGAGAGAGAGAGAGAGAGAGAGAGAGAGAGTTTTGTGTATGAATATGAGTACTTTGTGTGCTTGTGTTGGTATATCTGTGTGTCTGTCTGTGTGTTTGTCTGTCCGTCTGTCTGTTTGTCTTTCTAGTAGCCTGTCTGTCTGACCAAACCCCGTGACATTTATTATGGCGATATCTGGTTTGAGCGTTTGGACGATAACAAGTCTGACAGAAAATTGAACAGACGGGTTTCAAAGTCATGCTGTTGGAACCCTTGCTTTTTCCTTCATCCTTCGGGGAAGCTGAGCCTCTGTGCAGAGCGATGCTATCAACTGTGTGTTGCCTGGTCTCTGGATCAATCAGATTATCAGCCAGAGTCTGCTTGCCATCATGCTAGGACTAGACAAA
>CM065717.1:66095321-66102821 GCA_033310375.1 Conus canariensis
CATTTCGTTTGAGACTGCGTCTAAACCAACTGATGTTTTCTTTGTTGGCAATGACGATATAGCATTTCTTAATTCTTCTAATGTTATTTCTGCATTTAAATAATGTTCGTTGTTTTCTTCTGGGTCAGAATAGATATGGTTATTTGATTGGTCTTCCCTCAAAGTTCTGCACTTGTCTGAGAGACTAATTTTGGAGCTATTTTTTGCAAAAAAAATCAGCAAACAGTTCAGCTTTTTGAGCTGATGTTGGGAATTGTTCATGCCCTAAGGTGATTGGATAAGCGGGTAAATGTATTCCATGTTTCATTTCGTGTATCTTTGACCATACCTTTTTAAAATCTTTGTTATCATTAACTTCATTTACACAAAATGATGACCAGTAATCGCTTTTGGCTTTCTCTATAATCCTAGTACTTTCATTTTTTGCCCGTTTCATGGGGAGTAAGTCATCTACTTTTTTGTCTTTTGCGTGTATTTTGAACTTTGATTTCTTTTTATTAACAGCATCGTTGCAGGATTCCGTCCACCAAACCTTGCCAGCATGTTTAGAGGATTTTGTCTGACTAAATTTTGGAATTGCCTCGGTTGCAGCTTTCAAGACCGATTCAGAAAAGTTACAGTACATTTTATCAATATCTGGGTTCTCCAGCATGCTAACATTAACGGACATTAAAATGGACTTGAATTTATCCCAGTCAGCTCTGTGTGTGTGCGCGCGCGCGCGCGCGCGCGTGTGTGTGTGTGTGTGTGTGACTCTGTGTGTGGTGGTGGTGGTGGTGGTGGTGGTGGTGGTTGTGGTGGTGGTGGTGTCTGAGTCTATGCGTAGAAAGGGATTGGATTAGGGGCAATAAATGGAATACGAACTTGCAGTTTGCTATTTGACGGTATAGCCAATGCCCTTTCCCAATTAAGATATGTGTTATTTTTCCTTTTGCATCAGTCAACGTATTTTCAACGTAGCATTTGTTCCCTTATTTGCTGGAAAGGTTTTGTCGTTCACATCGGATCTTAAGAACGCCACGTTTCTATTTTCTCCTTCTTAGATATCTTTTTTTTCACAAGTCTGTTTCATCAAGATTCTGGTACACTGAAGTTCTTGGTACACTGAAGTTTGAGTTTAGACTCTGATGGACATGCGTAAATTGTGCGACATATATATTTTTTTTTTCAATTCATCATCAATTGTCATCCAGGAGAGAAGAAGAAGAAGAAGAAGAAGAAGAAGAAGAAGAAGAAGAAGAAGAAGAAGCTCTTGTTAACAACAAGGAAGAATATGATTGTAATTTTTCAGCCTCTTACTTGTGTCTTTTTCTCACTTGATGAAACCAACATGTTGGCATGGTGTCAGATTATCTCTGCTCAAAGACAAGAGGCCAACGTTACTACAGTGAACAGATAACTAGACGAACGAGCAGACTGTCTACGAAAAGGCAGACCAGCAGTGACTTTGCTGAGGCAGAAATCCACTGTTGTTTATACGTCAGAACGTCTCCATGCCCGCAGCTAATGGAACGTTTAAATCAAAGAGCGAATCCGGGATATTCCGTTGCTTCTTGCATTTGTGGAAACGATCACAGTGTAAATGAAATAGTACCACTTAACACCAATCACTGTATGTAGGATCCATGAATTGTGTGGCAGGTTTCTTTCTCGTTTTTTTTTTTTTTTTTTTTTTTTTTTCGCTCTTTATTTTTCTCCTGTCTCACTTTCAGGGAAATTATTGTCACACAGCTCATTCTGGCTCACTCATATACAGCACACTCAAACACGCTCCAGCGCAATAATTCAGTAAGAGCAGTCTTTGTCGATTTGTCATGACATGCAAACCACCAGAGAAGAAACTGCATTGCTGCTGATTCTTTTTGGTGGTGTTCAGTGGTACCTGCTCTGACACAACATCCATAGGACGCCTTCTTCTAAGTCCCCTTCTGGCAATCACACTTGTTTTATTGCGTAGCAAGCCTGAGTGACGGTCCGACTCGAGGGGGCGCCTCCACGTCAGACCAATGACTGTCACTATGATCTTGCTGATACCGATGATTTTGCCACAATGGACACGGCAATAAACTGAAGTCTGTACAACAGCAGAGCTTTAAGGGCCACAGAATGTGACACTTTAATTCAAAACGATCTTAGACGAGAATTAGATTGGTGAAGATGATGCTATTGGGATTTACTCTGATCTGAGATATAAAGACAGGGTTATATGCTAAGTTTCCTTTCACACTCTATTCCAGCGTCAATGACAACTGAGTTGCACATACTCCTATAGCAACAATCTCAGAGCACTTCCCATCAAATGGATGAAACTTTCCTGTGTGATTCCAGTCCTTCCATTAAGATCCCCCGTAGCACGCTTGCATCTGGCTAGATGATGGCTTGTGCCTAACAAATCCAACAAATGGATAATTGATAGGAATCGAGCCAAAGGCTTCTCAGCCCACATGTCTTCAGTGTTAACCATAGCACCACAGGTGCTGGTCTTGAATCACACTGATTGACTGACACGGTGACAGCTTTGTTGTGTCACGAACTACATGACCATAGACACAGAATCCTCATCAAATGAAAGTTGCCTGGCCTTCATCTTTCCTCTCTTGTCAGCCATGATCATTGTCAGTAGCAGTAGCTAGTAGCGTGCTTCAACAGATCCGATACGGTCCATTTCCTCTCTGTCACTGTTGGTCTCCTTGTTCTGACAGCGTGGGTTTCCTTTCTTCTCGCCAGTGGAGAGGGTTCGTGGGCAAAGCTGAGACTTCGAACAACAAGGAACATTTGGAATTGGTTTTTGTTTCTTCTTCTCTCCTCTATCTGTCTGATCAGCAGATCCTCTTGGGACACAGATCTTCATTTGTAAAGTTATCACAAGACACAAATTCATGCTATGGGAAGGAGGGACGAACTGTGCAGCATGTCCCAAGAGAAAGTACGTGCAAGCGACCTTAGCACCCCAGTCACTTGGCGATGCTTGTCACTGGCACGAATGTGTGGTCACTTGAGAATGATGGAGTGTGTCAGGGTCAGAATCCTGTCATGTCTTTCGTGATCGCTAACTCGCCACCCCTCTCTGAACTACATCCCTATTTGTTGTTCGTTCAGACCGAGTATTAGGGTTGCTGTTTTTCATAAAGATCTGTCCTTGAGGGACTGTTCGGGTAGCATCCTGTTGCATGCCAGAAAATGGGGAAGGGTAATGAACGCGTCTGTGCACAGCCTAACTGATGCAAGCGATACTCTTTTTGCCACTAATGTTCATACCTCTCCCCTGTCCAACTTCTTTGGCATATAATCATTTGATAGATGATATTTAATGTGTTTGTTCTCTAATGAGACATTGGTAAAAGCACCGTGGGGGCAAGGGATGGATAGTTAGGGATGAAACTTGTCCACGCTGTCTGTGACTGTGAGGCAATATCTGCAACAAAGGCAATATGTTTAGAAACAGCCACAATGCCATAATGTTCTTTTTTCATGAATCCTCTTTGTTAGTATGTCAAGGGTCTTAAGAACGCAATATGAAATGAAAGTATATAGTTGAAAGAGGCTTGGGACCAGGCGAAAAAACATGCAGTTGTCTATACAATTTTCTATTGCCACTTGTGTTGGTATTTTGGTCTACATAGACTGTTGTCCACACACACACACACACACACACACACACACACACACAATCACACACACACACACACACACACACACACACACACACACACACACACTATCACTCACATATGCACCCACTTACGCAGGCACGAACGCACGCATGCTCATGAGAGAGGAGAGAGAGAGAGAGAGAGAGAGAGAGAGAGAGAGAGAGACAGAGAGAGACAGAGACAGAGACAGAGACAGAGAAAGGACAGAGAGAGAGAGAGAGAGAGAGAGAGAGAGAGAGAGAGAGGAAGACAGACAGACAGACAGGCAGGAAGAGGTACACAGTCAAGTTAGATTTTAGATACTCGGTGAAATGTATAAAAAGGGAAGAAATGAGACAATGTTTTGTGCCTCTCTCTCTCTCGTCTCTCTCTCTGTCTCTCTCTCTGTCTCTCTCTCTCTCTCTCTCTCTCTCTCTCTCTCTCTCTCTCTCTCCCCTCCTGATTTCTTTGATCACACATGCTCACACACACAAATAGAGTCATATGCAAGCTGGTGCCCCAGTTTCTTATTATCGCTTCGCTTTTTGTATGGCATGCCTTTTTTGTTTGTCTGGTTGTTTCTTTGTTACCATGTCTTTCTTTCTTACATGTGTTTCATTTCTAACCATTTTTGTCTTTTGCTCCGTCTGTCACTTTGAAATTTGACTCCATCTCTCTCTCTCTCTCTCTCTCTCTCTCTCTCTCTCTCTCTCTCTCTCTCTCTCTCTCTCTCTCTCCTGTTTTCTTTCATCATACATAATTTTACACCAGAAACACGTACGTAGGCTAACCCCCGGTTTCTGTTTGTCGCTTAGCTTTTTGTGTGCCTTTTTGTTTCTTCTTGCTTACGTGTGTTTTATTCCTTACCTTTCTATGTCCTTCACTATCTCTCTGAAAATCTGACTCTTAGCTCTGTGCCCCGCCCCCTCCTGCCCCTCTCCTGCCCTCTCTCTTTCTCTCTCTCTGTCTCTCTGTCTCTCTCTCTGTCCTTTTCCTATCTCTCTCAATACCCCCTTCACACCCACCCATCCATACGCCTACCAGAGAGAGGGAGAGGGAGAGAAAGATACAGAGAGAGAGAGAGAAAGAGAGAGAGAGAGAGGAGAGAGAGAGAGAGAGAGAGAGAGAGAGAGAGAGAGAGAGAGAGGAGTCTCTATTACCAGACAAAATGGAGACGGTTGTGACGTATCCTTGGAAAACGTAGTCTAGAAAATATGTTGTGGTGTATCCTGGAAAGTGTAGTCTAGAAAACAGACATTGAAAACAGGTTTGTGCGTCAAGTGATCTGTTGCAGCAGATTCCGTGGAAATCATAATGCACACAAAGAGTTCTGCTGTCTGCGCCTGTGTCTGGCGCTATGGCTGTCCCTATCCTAGAGGTGGGAGAAAACAGTACGTCTTTATCCATAGCTAATGAACTAAAACAAAGAGGAGGGTTCGGGTGTGCGTAAGGGCTGAGGGTGGAGTGTCGGAGAGTATTGCTTCGTTGTTGCGAGGTAAGGACTCTATGTCTTGTGTGCATGTGTGCTTCTGTCTGCCTCTCTCTCTCTCTCTCTCTCTCTCTCTCTCTCTCTCTCTCTCTCTCTCTCTCTCTCTCTCTCTTTCAGATTGGAAGAATAGGCTCTGCTTAAAATCTCAATCCTCGATCGAATAAAAGTTTTCGGAGTTCTGAGTTCTCTCCCTCTCTCTCTCTCTCTCTCTCTCTCTCTCTCTCTCTCTCTGATCTGATGTTTGACATCATGATCTGATGATGAGGGAGAAATACTTTTGTTCAAACTCGTAGGACGTGACAAGGAGTGTTGGGAGGTCGGGTGTGAAGGATGTCAATCGCAACGCTAGCATTTCTCACTGGGGACTGTTGAGACTATGATAGAAAACCTGTTTATCTCCAGTCCCAATTCGTTTTTTCGTCTGAACATAATCGAGTTAAAGCAAGCCAAACAGCTTCTTTCTCCCATACTCGTATAGTATATTCTTTGAACCACAGAATGAAGATTGCCAGTATGCACATACCTCAAACACCAATGGTATTATCTGTTCGTTCAGTGTGGGTGGTCTGGATTAGCATAGGCATAATGAACAAAGATGGTGAGGTTTAATCCTACGGATATGGTTTCTGATGTGGGAGATGCCTCATATCTCTTAGTGATGTTGCACAGTTGTTAATGTCAGCTTTTTGAAGTTGCAAACATACAAGGTGATAATTCAGCAAACAAAACCCTGTGCACAAATGCAGGGAAAGGTTTTCTTTGATGTTTTAAGCAAGGGTAGCAGAAGGGAACCAAGGGAATGAGTTTGGAAAGAGTATTGAATGTAGGGAACTCTTTGAGCCTAAGCTTGAATTTCAGTTTAAATTTACCAGGGAGGTCGAAAGATATCAGCAGTCAGAATGGTCAGCTCTCCTGTTTAGTAACCCGGCATTCTCAGTCACAGTCACACCCTCAGGAAGCCAGTATCCAGCACTACAGGCCAAGCCCTGACATGGAACCGCAGGGGAAAAGGAAGAGAGGCCGACCTCGCAGCAGCTGGAGGCGAGACACTGAGGCAGAGATAAGGAGGCAGGGGACCAACTGGACAGGCATTCAGCGAGCAGCCCAGAACCGAGTGCGATGGCGGAGTGTTGTCGATGGTCTATGCTCACCCTTGAGCTATGGGCCTAAGTAGTAAGTAATTCTCAGTCACATAAGCACTGACAGTTAAGAATTGTGCTGAACAGCCTAAACCAGGATTTCCTGGGTGGCACCATCTTCCATTGAGTGGCCAAACAATGGTATGCTGATCAGTTTCAGTTTCATGAAGGGGGTGTCACTGTGTGTGGACTAGTCCATAATACACAACATCACTCACATCTGCTAACTTTTCAGATCACAATGCGCACGATTTACATCTGATGAATAAATAAATTAATGACTGAGATAAAAGAATTTGAGATGAGGGCCTCATAGCAATGACCTAGCAGATGTCTGACTTACCATGAGCGCAACATGGCCAATAATATTTTAAACAAATTAGCATAGCCGAAAAGCAAATGCATGCTACCAATTTCTCCATCATAACAAAAAATAACCTGTCAAACAATAAAAAAAAAGGTAATAAGTGCCGGGGCGGGGGGGGGGGGGGGGGAGAGAAAAATGGAAATGAAAAATCAAGGCGTTAGATTATAAACATGAACTGTTCACTTGCAGCATATGTCAATGGCATCATTGTGTGGTCACTTGAAAATAATGGAGTGCCAGTGGAGTCTATCGGGGTCAGAATCATGTCATGTTTCTTTCTGATCATTAACTCTTCTTCCCCTCAAAGAACTACAGCCCTGTTTCTTTCTTACTCCAGTCCAGTCTGAAGATGAGGTACCCATGTCTTGCGAGAATCTGTCCTTAGTAGCATAATTTCCACGAAAAAAACGAGGAATGGAAATAATAGTGTGTGTGCGGTGTGCTTAAATATTACCCCTCCCGACTTCTTTGAAACAGAATCAATCAAAAGAATTGTTTGCACGCGTATTTCCTCGGATGAAAAATGACTAAAGTAACAAACATGATTCAGGAAGAACCTAGCCATGCTGCTGGTATACGTTAGGCATCATCCAGATCAAATGGCACATCGCCAGAACATTATATCTCAGCGGCAAGATATCCTGTCTTCATGGGTTTTCATGGACCTCTTTGACCGCGGATGAGGTTTGTAGTCAGTACAATGTAAAATGGAATCCTTACATCTGGCTCATGGAGGAAAGAACGTAGTGGTTATTATGCTTTACACTGTCATTATTTTTGGCATTCCGAGTGTAGTATATTGTATTTCTTGGATCACACCGAGTGACTCGTACAGTAACATCCTCGGTGAGTCATGAATCATACAATTATGGT
>CM065717.1:66107821-66115321 GCA_033310375.1 Conus canariensis
CAAAGTAAAGTATATGGTGAACCTACCATTTCTTTTAATCTACTTGTAGCTTTGTAAATTTTATCTTGTATAAGTTTGAATTTCTGAACACACACACACACACACACACACACACACATCAATATATATATATATATATATATATATAACACACACACACACACACACACATATAGAGAGATATAGATAGATAGATATAGACATAGCTATATACACGCCACCAAACACACACACACACACACACACACACACACACACACACATGCAAACACATACACACAAATATATATATATATATATATATAAGAAGAGAGAGAGAGAGAGAGAGAGAGAGAGAGAGAGAGAGAGAGAGTTATAGACATAGATACATACACGCACACGCAAACACACACACACACACGCGCGCAGCGCGCGCGCGCGCGCGCGCGCGCGCGCGCAGAAAATTCATTGATTAGAAGGAGGGTAACCAGAAACACACACACACACACACACACACACACACACACACACACACACACACACACACACACTCGTTTTGGGTCATATGATAACAGACAAGTGGGTAGGGATGCGAAAAGCAGAGGATCAACAGAAAAAGGGAACAAGTAAGCAAGAAAAGTAGCCAGAGAGAGAGAGAGAGAGAGAGAGAGAGAGAGAGAGAGAGAGAGAGAGAGAGAGAGAGAGAGAGAGACACTTTGACACTTTGATATTTTATTGTCATTACCAAAGAGGTCTTTTGACAAGGGGGGAGAGGTAACAGAACAATAACATTTCCTCTTCCTTTCCTGAAAAACAAATAGTACACTTTCATTCCTAGTGTGTATCAAATCCAAAGTAACAAAAACAAATAAATTCGTAACATTTCGTTATGTCCTCACCTCACGCACAGGAGTAATGCAGTAAGGTTTAAAAAAAAAAAAAAAAAAAAAAAAAAACCCTTAAGACTGACTCGACCATCCACTCAATCAAATGATGACATTGTATTTTACTGATCTCTTCAACATGAAAGAAAAAAAAACAACTTAAGACTGACTCGACCATCCACTCAATCAAATGATGACATTGTATTTTACTGATCTCTTCAACATGCGATGAATGATAATATTCATTCAGATATCTCTTATAATGTATTATCTCAAATTTCACTATCCTTCATCTGTCTAATTTTCAATGCTTCCACGATGAATTTCGCAACTGATTTAATTACAAGTTCATCATCTGATGATAACACGCCAGCGACATTTTGTCTTTTCGCTATATCTAACTGGAAAAATGAACAATTTGTCCGCACTTCATTATAAGCAGTACAGTGGAACAGAAAGTGTTCTTCGTCATCAATAATATGTCTACATGCAGGACAAGGAGATTCTGTGGATGTTTCACATTCAAACCATCTTTTGTTCGCATTAAAACCTAAAGTTCTCAACCTAAATCTTGCGTAATTTATTCTGTGCCATTTATCTGCTATGACATTGAGAAACTTTTCAGAATGAAACACATTCTTAAATGAGAAAAACATCGATATTTTTCTTTACTTTCCATATCTGAGTGCCAATTCTGTTTAAAAGAACAAATAAGCCTGTCTTTAAATTCCGCAATAAACTGTTGCTCATTTCCTACTTCCTGGGTCATCCACACTATTCCAAAACCCTGTTCTGAAAGGACTTTCTTTACTTTATAAGCCCAGTTTTCTTTACTTTTTCCAATTCTAGAAGCATCATATCACAGGCGTGCCTGCTCAAACGGGACTGGGGTAGCTTCAAGATCTTCAACCAGTACTTAATACATTTCACAAATGTACTTACATGCAAAGGGTATCTGCCCATTTCTCCATATAAAACGGTGTTGGATGAATGAATAGGTACTTGAAGGAAACGCTTCACAGCATACGTATGTACTCTTTCCATCTGCGAATTTTCATGTAAGCCCCAAATTTCAGCTGCATAAGTAAGAAGAGGTTTTATCTGTGTATCAAACATTTTCCAAAATATACCACAGTCTGTACAATTCAGTTTTCTCAGGGATTTCAGAATTTCAATAGTACCCTTTTTCCCTTTTCTCAGAGATTCTTCCCATGCGTAACGGAAAGTTAATTTTGTTGAAAATATCATTCCAAGATATTTATATGAATTAACTACTTGAACATCTGCATTTCCATAAGACCATTTTTCATACACTGATAGGTGGCCACCCATTCTAAAGACCACTATATTCGTCTTATCCAAGTTAACTGATAAACCTAAGCGGTCTGCTTCTTCTTTCAATACATTTAGTTGGTTTTGCAAACCTACAACTGTTCCGGACAGAAGAACAACATCATCAGCATACAGTAGTAAAACTAATTCAACTGCTCCAGGTATCATCTGGATACCATGTCTTCCTTTGCGGGACAATTCCACCGCCAGCTCGTTTATGAAAAAAGAAAACAACTGTGGACTCAACAAGCATCCTTGTTTTACTCCATTTGGACAATCAAAATAATCTGAATACTCACTCTTCACACGCACACATGCAAGCAGTTGTAGACCCCTCTAATAGCCATGTACAATTTATTATTAACACCACTTTTTACGGAGTACATTCCACAGAGCATTCCGATTTACCGAGTCAAAGGCCTTCTTGAAATCTACAAATGCAATGTAGAGCTTCGATTTGCAGAGTAGATGTTTCTGAATCAAAGAATATAGTGTAAATATATGGTCTATGTGCTGTAACTGGTTCTAAAACCTGCTTCTTCTTCCACTATTTTTTCTTCAGTTTCAGCCCATTCAGTTAATCTTGCATTTAGTATGTATTGTAGATTTTACTTAAAATGCTGGTAAGTGATACTCCACGATAGTTGTCGGGATTGTTCACGTCTCCTTTGTTTTTGTAAATTGGTACAATTATAGATTTAGCCCATTCTGATGGAAAGATACCATTATCAAAAAGTTGGGTGAATAAATGAACAAGAAAATTGATTACAGTTGTGTTTGCATTCTTCAACATTTCTGCTATGATTCTATCTGGTCCTGCACTCTTTCCTAATTTTAAATGTTTAATACCAGCAACGACTTCTTCACTGGAAATAGGTTGATTAAATAATGGCTCAATTTCATTTCTTCTACCATACCAGTCTCTTCTTCCTTACTTTTATTATCAAAACTATGAAAAACGCCCCAAAATGGTCATGCCACTGTTGAACTGAGATTTCGTTATACACAAAACTCTTTTTGTTTATAGATCTTATCACTGACCAGACCATTTTAGAATCATTAACTGAATGTTTTAGTTCCTTTAACCTACTTTCTTTAAACTCCAGTTCCTTTGTTTTCCTTAGCGTAACATACTCTTTACGTGATACAGCGTATTCTTCTCTTTTCTTACTTTTATCCTTGGCTGTTTTGCATCTCTGAAATCTTTTTAATAACCTTTTAACTTCCTGTTTCTTTCGTTCGCACTCATTATCAAACCAGTCATTGTATGTTCTGCTGCCTCTACAAATAACTCGAACCATACAAGCTGCGGCTCCGCACAAAACACTGACAAATTTATCTAGACTCTCATTCACGTTAATTTGTAATAACTGACGCGCTTTCTGCATGCTGTCTAGAAATTCATCACATTCAAGTTCATTTTTGAATATACCAGCATATTCATCAGCCCAGACATTTTTTTCTTCACATTGTTCGGCTGAATACCTCTTCTCTAGTTTACAATTACTTCTCCACATTGCTTCAACTGGTAAGTGCCATGAATAAATGCAATTACCAATGTGTAAATCAAAGTTTGACAACAAGCCATTGTGAGCGAATACGTAATCGATCACACTACATCCATTTGGAGACACAAAAGTATATTCACCTTCACTATCACCACCACAAAAACCATTTAAAATGCTCAAGTCGAACATGATACAGAAATCCAACAATGATTTACCAAAGTTGTTAATAACTGAATCTTTAGAGCAACGTGTGCAGTTGTCGTCATCCATACTGACATTCTCCATACAACTCACATAGTTTGTCATAATTTCATTTTCAGCTTGTTTGTAACCTGTTCTGGCATTCAAATCTCCTGTAACCATAAAATAAAGTGTATCCATTTCTTTTTCAAACTCTTGAAGTAAGGCTTCTTCCATTATTAGGACACCATCTTTGATCAATTTATCATTGTATATCGGGCCTCCTTCTGGGACCACATAGCACGCAGCCAAGACTACATCTTTATCAGTGTTAAATATACTTTTATCTATTTTTACTGCAATAGCATTGTCACAACTGAGCTTTGTTTCTTTAACCTTGTTATGTAAACTCTTCCTTATTAACAGCAACACACCTCCTGACTTCCTTCCATGAGCTGAAAGTTTTTTGGCTGGTACGGGAAACTTCATATAATCATTGAATATATTGCTATAGTCAAATGACAAGTCGAGGAAAGTTTCAGTGAGAGTAACAAAATCAAATGTATTTACATCATTCATGAAAAAAGCATCCTGTATCTTACTATATAAGTTCTCGACATTGTAATTAAGAAACTTCCACTGAGTTGGATGGTCGGCCCTGTCCTATTCATTTTTTGAGGCGCTTGAACGCAGGTTCCTGTCGTTCACACCACCGCATGTCCCTTTGCCTCGACCCGAACCTGCGAACCTGCTTGACTTGTTTCCGACAGGCGTTTGTATGCCTGCCTGTCTGCCTGGCAGGTTGCGTCCGCGTGGTGTACGTGCGTCGCTATCCCGATGTTCACCACTGACAGGACATGGAGAATCCCGGTTGGCCTTTGCTGACTCGTGTCGCTCTCTCCCTGTTCCATTGCGAGGGACGTGACCACCGCTGGTACCACCGTCACGCTGTCGTTGATCCTGGATGGGCCGGGTACCGTGACGTGAAGAGGGGGATGAACACCCGCTCACACCGCCCTGCTCGTTTTGCATCGAGGTCTTGTTTAGACGGGACTCGATCTGCTGCTTGTTTGAAATAGACACACCCTGCTTATTCACATTTGTGGTACTTTGCACACGTGCCATCCCATGACTACTCGTTGGACTTGTGAGAGCACTGCATGCATCCTCTCTTTCCACCACCTGAGCATATGACCGGGGTTCTGGGAGTTGGGGGCTAATAACCAACCGACCTTTTCTGAAGAAGGCTCTCTTCCCTTCCCTCCTAGCTTTTGCAACGATCTGGGCCTGTGCTCTAGTAAGGTCGTTTGCCACTCGAACTCCTTTGTCTAGAAGTTGCTGCCGAGTGTCTCTGTTCGCAATCAAGGACATTTTGTCTTTCCACCTTCTAAATTTGACAATTATTGGTCTAGTTTGACCTTCATGTGCGTAGCCTGTCCGGTGTGCTCGTTCAATGTCATCTACTGTCCAGCGCCTATGATCGTCTGTATTGTTTAGAACATCGACTACTGCTTTGGTACATGTGTCAAACGTTTCACTGGGCTGTTTTGGGGGAATCCCGAAAAAGCGCAGATTATCTCGTCGAGAAAAAGACTCTAATCTGTCGGTGTCTGTTTTTAGTTTCTCAACCTCTTCTTTCACCTCCTTTATCATTTCAGTTAATTTATGTACGTCTTCCTTTCCGTTATGTGTCGCGGCAAACAGGTGTTGTATATCAGTTGTTAACGTCAGTGACTGTCTCTTTTAATTGCCTGAGTTCAGTTTCCAGTTTGTCACATCTTTTGTTTATCTCTTCACATTGTACTTTTACATGGCCTAGTTCCTCTTTAATTTCTCCAAGATCATTTCTTATTAGTGAAGTTTGTTGCTGAAGTTGTTGTTTTATGGCCTGCATGAGTCTGTTAAAGATGTCTTCATGTTCTGTTGTCAAAGTAGTCGCTGCCGTCCTATCTTCTGAAGAAATTTCTTGACGGTCATGGTTGGGGCCAGGGTTTGTCTCAATGTCACCGCTAAGTAGGAGTCTGCTGAGTGAGAACACAGAATGCATGATACAAAAAGTAATAACAATGATTTGTACGTGCATGTCGGCCTGACACAAACCAGTGTTGCAACACATCAAAGCTGTGCGAAACTCAGTTCCTTTCATATTCACATATACCAACAACAAAACCCCATATTTGTGCTATGTCGGTGCTATAGTCATATTTGTGCTATGTTGTATCATCATAGCGTTGATTCACAGTTTCATGAGAAATGTAGCCAAGGTGATGTACATGGAGAGAGAGAGAGAGAGAGAGAGAGAGAGAGAGAGAGAGAGAGAGAGAGAGAGAGAGAGAGAGAGAGAGAGAAATATGAGCAAACGAATGGAATGCATGTTTTGACAAATAGGAACTATGAAAGGAGAATGTAGGAATTATGTATGTACAGAGAGAGAGAGAGAGAGAGAGAGAGAGAGAGAGAGAGAGAGAGAGAGAGTGGCAGTTACAGACGATGGGTTGAGAGGAAAAAAAAACGGAATACTCAAAGCCCGATAAAATCTGGATCTGCCCCCCAGCGTTTTCCTATCGCAAGAAAACCCGACAGAAAAAGCTCGACAAGACCAGTTGAGTGATGGCAGGCTCTTACAGCATTGGACTTTCCCAGGACTTTCATATTGAGGCCATAAAACGTCTCCCATGTTTTCCTAAGTTTCTACCGGCGGCTTGCCAAAAGTTATTGTCTGCGTTTGTTCTCTCTTTCGCGAAGTTGCTTTGATTCAGCTTATGACGAATGGAGGATGGAGAAAAAAAAGACCCTACTCGTCACTCCAACATCCATCCACCAAAAAAGACAACTTGGTCAATCGGCATCTTTCTACTCATTCGATTCCAACATGAAGGTTCCCCCATGTTTGTTTGTTCGCTTGCTCGTGTGTTTTCCCTGGCTTTAGTGTGTTACTCTCAGCATGCTCAGCTTCAAACACTCACAACAGAAATATATTCCACAGCTTTCTTATAAAACATAAGGCATTTCCACATTGGGAGATGGTTCCATTATTGCTACACTACCCATTCCCTGTTGTTTCTTTTATACTAACGGCTGGTTATGCAAATGATATAAACAAGTACAGTTACCCGTGTTCCATGTATGTCAATAATGACAAAGTTCAAACGACATTAGTTCAGTGATGAAAAAAACGGAAAAAGAACTTCCTCATAAAAACTGGGACTTCTAGGACTGATCATGTTCAGAAAAAAGTTTGGGATCCAGCTGAATTGCACACACACACACACACACACACACACACACACACACACACACACACACACACACACATGCGCGCGCGCGTGCGCACAGAGAGAGAGAGAGAGGAGAGAGAGAGAGAGAGAGAGAGAGAGAGAGAGAGAGAGGCAGTAACAAAACAACAGGTAGGGAATAACGGAAACATTCGGAATGCTCAGAGATCTATAAAGCCCAGACTGGCCCACTGCCTCTTTGCTCTATCTCCCCACCCCATCCCCGGCCATCGCCAGTCACAATAAAGCCTGACAGAAAAAGCTGGACACGCCAGGTGAGTGATGGTAGCCTGAGGGCCGTGGGCTTCCTAAGCCTATTTTCAGTCGGGCCATAAAATGTCC
>CM065717.1:66120321-66127821 GCA_033310375.1 Conus canariensis
GAAAAACAAGATAGAACAGAACCAGTTATACATGTCTTTAAGCATTCCACCGCTCTCTCTCTCTCTCTCTCTCTCTCTCTCTCTAATGCCGACACAAAAACCAGACACACACTGTGTGGCTCTGTCTGCAGTTCGCTTGTCTTCCTTTAACATGAAACACCAGGGCACCCCTTTCATGTACAGCTGGTGTAGACGTATTGTGATATGTTTTGAGCAAAGCACGTGAAACATGTTGATCGACTTAGCATCATACTGTGCATGCGGTGAATGAAATGGAACAACCTCAAATGATCGCGTTGGTTTTCTTCACACCAATACCAAGAATTGATTCTTTTTTTTAAATTCAAATCTTCAAGGAAATGAGGTCACAGCCCTCCTTGACAAATCTGATCTAGAGCATACTATAATAAGAAGAAATTTCTTTCTAAAGGACATACAATGTTGAACTTTGTTGCCATAGAAGCGAAGACGACCAGTTTAGTGCGTTTTGTGTGTGTGTGTGTGTGTGTGTGTGTGTGTGTGTGTGTATCTGTGTGTCTGTGTGTGCGTGTGTGCGTGCGTGCGTGCGTGCGTGCGAGCGCGCGCGCGCGCGCGCGTATGTGTGTGTGTGTGTGTGTGTGTGACAGAGAGATAGAGAGAGAAAGAGAGAGAGAGTGTGAGAGAGAGAGAGAGAGAGTGTGTGTGTTTTGTTGTTGGTTTGTTTTTCTTGTTGTTTTAATTTTTGCTTATTTCTTTTATTGTTTGCATTTTATTTTTCCCTGTCCGATTTGAATTGATTTGATATTATGTGGCTTTTTAAATTTTAGATGGTTATACACCCATGTTTCAATCAAGTATTGCATGTTGTGACATCGATCTGCCAAACAGCCGCTTTTTTTCTAATGTAGGACAATTCCAAGATAATACTTCTCTCCTTTGACAGTCAACATCATCCTAAAATTTACCTGTAAAATCATAAAGCACTCCAGGACCTTAGCCTTAGAGTATGGTTAGCTCATGTTCATCAAAAGTAGGAGATGCTTTTTTTTTCCAATTCAATGAGAATAGAAACGAATAGACTCTGGAGCATAAACAGTTCAAGTACGCTTACACAGGCGTAATTACACACACCACACACCCCACACACACACACATACACACACGCACGCACGCACGCATGCACGCACGCACGCACGACACACACACACACACACACACACACACCACACACACACACGCACAACACACACACATTGTCTGAATCACTTTTAGTGGAAGGACGTTAAACTGAAGAAGAACACCACACACCACACACACATATACACATGCACACAAATACCTACACACCACTTAGAGATGAAAGTGGTGGTGTACGCACGAGACATGAACATACTGATTTGAATGTTAGTGATAAATAAGGAGAAGAGGGGAAAGGACAGCAAAGTATCAATTGATGGGGATGGGAGAAGAGTGAGAGAGAGAGAGAGAGAGAGAGAGAGAGAGAGAGAGAGAGAGAAGGAAGAGGGGAAGGAGATGGAGGAGGGGGAGATGGAGGGGAGGAGGGAGGGAGACAAATACAGAGATGGAGAGACGGAGACAGATAAAATGATTATATAAAGAAAACAATCAAGTGCATGCCTAATTAAAGACATACCGGGAGGGAAATGAATCAGCGATGTGTGCACACCTGTCAGAGAAAGAGAGAGAGAGAGAGGGGTGGAGAGGGAGAGAGATAGAGAGAGAGAGAGAGAGAGAGAGAGAGCAGAGAGAGGAGGGAGAGAGGAAAGGGGGAGAGAGGGAGGGGGGAGAGGGAGAGAGAGAGGGAGAGGGAGAGAGAGAGAGAGAGAGGGGGAGAGGGAGAGAGAGACTGGCTATAACAAAAAAGATGGTTAGGGTGAAAGGGAAACATGGAATACTCAAAGGCCTATAAAATCTACATTGCCCGCGGCCGTTCCCCAATCACGATTAAACCGGACAGGAAAAAAAAACTACTGGACAAGGGCAGTTAAGTGATGGCAGGCTCTACGAACAGTGGGCTTGTCAATTCAGTTCCCAGGCGGGCCATAAAACGTGCCTGGTGCATTGCTAGCGTTCTACGAGCTGTCTATTCTAGTCTGCGTACAATTATTGCCCATGCTTTTTCTCTCTCTCTCTCTCTCTCTTTGGCAATGTTCTTTTGGTTTCCGTTAAAAAGCATGGAGGATGTGGTAAAGTAACAGCCTAATAAAGACAACCCACACTGTCAGCATCTTTCCATTCGTATTCTAACAATCCTTACACATGCTTGTTCACCCAGCGTGTTCTTCTTGTTGCTGTTCTGTTAACTTCTCGGTGTTCAATTTTAAAAGTTGACACAAGCAAGTCCACATCTTTATCATGCGACATCAGACTCTCCACATCAGATGTTAGCTCAATATGGTTAACCTTCTCAGTAATTATGCCCACATTAAGGCAGACCATTAAAATGTGATAAATAATTAAAATTGTTCCATACGTACGCATTGTTGTAATGTTTAAAAGGATCTGTTAGAAGAAGAAGAAGAAGAAGAAGAAGAAGAAGAAGAAGAAAAGACATTTGGACTATGGAGCCTCATTTGACATTTGCGAATCAATTATGCTCAGATGAAAAAAACAAAGCACAGGTTTGGAGACAAAGAGATTTTGCATCATTGCTTGCATGGCTCCAAGCGAACAATCCTTGTGCTTCAGATTACATCGTTCACAGCCGCTGTTCCCCTACACTTTGTCCTGTCCTTGTACTTGGGAACACGTCAGACTGCGAACTGTCACTGATCAGATGTGTGTTTCTTTTCTCTTCTGAGACAGTGTCATGGTCTTAGCTATTTCAACCACGTACGCATGAAGAGATGCATGTCAGTCTCCTATGTCTTCATTGGAAAGGGCCAATGGGATCTACGTTTCCAATAGGTAAACTAACATCACACGCACCCATGAAGAGATTCATATCAGTCTCCCAAGTCTTTATTGGAAATGGCCAATGGAGTCCACATCTACGTTTCCAATAGGTAAACTAACATCACATACCAATCCCATGAATATGTATCAGTGTACACGATGAACGCTGGAAAAAAGAAGCTGGCCTCCAACGGAGGGTCATAAATTTCCAATATCTATCATAAGTCTGTACTTTCTGTCACAAACTCACAACTTCCAACAGAGTCCATGTCAAAGTGAAAGGTTCTCTGGACGACGTCAGATCAACGTTCTCATTTCGTCTGTAGCTCGTGGATGTAGTGCATGTGAAACATGCCACACTGAAGACTAATGGCACTGGTAAAATCAATTTGTCATTGTCTGCTCCTATAAATATGGTTCCTATTACCATTATCATTATCATTTTCATTACTATCATTATCATTATAGTAACAATTATCATTATTATTATCATATTATCATTATTATTATTATTATTATTATTATCATCAGTTTTTGTTCTTGTTGCTTATTCATATATTCTGTATTTATTCATTTATTATTAATTTTTGAAAGGAGCGTTTGATTATTTTTAAAAAGGAAGCTTAGTTCCATGTATTCTACTTTTGTGATGGTTAATAATCATGACAGGAAACCACCAATCCCACCAACCAACCAGCAGGAAGACAAAAATTCATGATAAGATCCATGACAATCAATAAACTAGAACAAAATCTCTCTCTCTCTCTCTCTCTCTCTCTCTCTCTCTCTCTCTGGGGGCACAGAGTTGAATTTGCCAAGGCCAGCGACACATTTGTTTACCTCCGACAAATAGTGCAATAAATCGGCATTGAGATTGACTATTGAACACATAGTTTACAGACCAGTTCCTGTGGTACCATGCCCTCTGGACGACTTGATTTTAGGGTCCGATGTGGCTGCTTTCGGACAGTATTTGTGACTTTCATGTGGAATAGAGAAACAAAATCGAGCCACCATGAGACAGAAAACATTGAAGCTCAGGACCGTGGCAGACGGTGTTACCTTTGGCTGCCTCCTAACGCTTTTGATCTGGGGCAATTTTGTATTACAATGCGGCGACGTGGAGCTGAACCCAGGGCCGCAGAAGAATTCTCTGCGACAGACCAGCCTAACGAGTGGAGACCGCAGGGAGAGTGAGGACAAACCCTCAGAGCATACGCCAACTGGTTCTTCAAGAACTACACCCACCACCCAACATCCTTCACATCTCGATCTCATGTTCAGTCGCTAATGATGAAATGAAGGGCGACGTGAAGGACCTGCGCGCTGGATTCGCTGCCCTTCATGGAGAGTCGGGATCTTTGAGACAGGAAGTGACGGAGCTGCGACGGGAAAATGATAATTTCCGCACCAGCAACGACGGCCTACAGAAAAAAAAAGATTTCTTAGAGCGAAAGGTTGATGATCTGGAAGGCCGTTCAAAATGAAACAACCTGATTTTTCATAGACTTTTCTGGAGAGAGAACAATACTCAGCAAGACTGTGAAAACCTTGTCCATGACTTGATAGTGGACAAGCTGGTTATTGCTGGACACGTCAGTTTCGACCGAGTCCACCGCCTTAATTCAAAGAATAACTCACCAGTCATCTCTTGCTGTACGTTCTTCAAAGAGAAAGCTAAGATCTTGAAGGCAAGATGTAAACTTACGGGGACGCAGGTATTTGTAGGGGAAGACTTTTCTCTTAGAGTCTGAGAGGTAAGGAGGAAATTAACCCCTCATCTAAGGAAACGAAAGGGTGAAGGAAAACGTATGGACACAAAACCTCAAGGAAATTGTATTGGGGGGAGGCCGCCCCACAGTGACACCAGTATCTTCTGTGTGCTGTGTGCAAAAATCCCGTGCAGACAAGGAAGCGTGCGATGGTGACAACGACGCTGCCACACACACACACACACACACACATACACAAACACTTAGAGATGAGGCTGGTTGCATACACAAGTGAAGTGAACATAGCAATGGGGATGGTAGTGATAGAAAACGGGAAGCGTGAAAAGGAGAGAGAGAGAGAGAGAGAGAGAGAGAGAGAGAGAAGTTTAATGATATTTAGCTGTAGAGCCAGTTTAGCAAATTGGCACGATGTACAACGAGAAAACGCAACTCGATGTCATTGACATGGAAACTACAGCCATATCATTCTATTTTCACTTCACATGGCAAAATCGTGAACGAGAAAATGTCACTGGTATGTATTCACTGTCGGTTATGTAGATGACGGTCACCGCAGGTAAAACTGGATCAGTTCGTGGCGAGCGTGCAGCCGCCGTAGAGCACGTGCTTGGATCTCTGCATGTTCTGTGTTGCCGATGCGTCTTCCTTTCCGAAGGCTGGCCAGTTTAACACATTCCTCTGATGACATGTGTCTTTCTCCTTGCTTCACAAACCAGAACAAGCAATCGTCCTCCGACCACGAATCGCAGGAATATTCCAGAACGACATCATCTGATTCACACGGAAGCACACCCACATCATCCATTCGATGAAACACGACCTTCCGAAATGCTTTATTTATGTGTCAATCTCGCAATCGTCTCTACCTGTCGATCCGTCAGTGTAGCGTGAAAATCCTTAACCACTCCCATGTCAAAACCGGCGACTATTTTGCCTTTGTATTGTTCAAGACTTGTCGATGTCCGACGGGTGGATTTCTGGGTCACTGATGATACACTCCGACAGATCGAAGTGCAAAGATAGAAGCGCATCCTGAATATGCGACGTGTCATCATCATCGCGAGTCGGCTTGATGTGTTCTGCACTGTGCTGTGTTCTGTTTGTCCGAATCGGTGTTAAGCACGTCCAGTTCATTTGCATCACTGTTGGTTCCAAGCTCAGCACCAACCTGTTCAAGTCGTCTGTTCTCTGTTCCGCTCTCTCTTGATCTCGTCACACCTGGGGGGGGAGGGGGGGGTTCTTCCTGTAATACTGAACTTGCGTTCTTCAGTTCAGGACAGGATCCGCCATTGTTGTTGACACTGGGCTGACTGGCTGCAGTCGAAGAACGACCATCGTACTGTTTGTTGCCTTCTGTAATTTTCCAGCTTGACACAGATGTTACAGTCAGCAGGATGTTTAGCGCTGTCTCCACAGTTGCTAGAAGTCCAGTAACTGGCATTGTCACAGGAAAATAGAAAACAATTGCTGCAGCTGAAATAAATGGCGCCCTGTCAAACCACGTGATCCAGAGAGAGAGAGAGAGAGAGGGGGGGGGTCATGTAAAGAAAACAATGAAATGCATATTCTAATTAAAGATACACTTAGAGGGGAATTAATCAGTTATATGTACACAGATATCACTCACACACACACACACACACACACACACACACACACACACACACACACACACACACACACACAGACAGAGACAGAGACAGAGAGACAAAGAGACAGAGTTTCTAACAAAAGGACGGGCATGATGAAACGAAAACATGGAATGCTCAAAGCTCTATAAAATCTACATTGCCCCCGGCCGCTCCCCAATCACAATAAAACCGAACAGAAGGAAAAAGCTAGACATGGGCAAAACGCCGACAGGCTATGAGAACTGTGGGCTTGTCAAGTCGGATCCAATTCAGGCCACAAAACGTGCTTGGTTTATCCCTAGGTTTCTACGAGCTATTCACTCTACTAGCCTGCTTATGATTATTGTCTATGTGTTTTTTTTTTTTTCTCCTTTTGACAAAGTTCCTTTGGTATTGTTTAAACGGTATGGAGGATGTGGTAGAGTAAGAACAAAGAAAAGAGTACCCGCACAGTCAGCTTCGTTTCACTCCTATTCTCAGCAGTCTAACAAGTACCTGTTTCCCCCAGCATTTTTCGGTCTTCTCCTTGCTGTTATGTTGCCTCCTCAGTGTTCAATTTTTAAAAAGCTGACATCAGCATGTTCACATCTTCATTATAACATGTCAGGCTCTCTCCATCATCATTATCATCATCATCATCATCACCATCATTAACATCATCTTCGTCGTCGTCGTCGTCGTCACCATCATCGTCATCATCACCACTATCATCATCATCATCTAGTTGCGTACGTGCGTACGCGCGCGCGCGCGTGTGTAGTGTGTGTGTGTGTGTGTGTGTGTGTGTGTGTGTGTTGTGTGCGCGCGCTCGCGCGCGCGCGCGTGTGTGCGTGCGTGTGTGTGCGGGGTGTGGTGTGTGTGTGGTGTGTGTGTGTGGTGTGGTTACCATAATAATCGGATCACCTACAACGCACCTAGAAACACTCATACACGAATCCTAATGGGAGAAATTAAAGTGTCACTGATCATCTAAAACCAGTGGACTATCCAATGATAAATAAAACCAGATGACTTAAGACAGTAAACAACTTTTTGTTTACACGTATCCATCGGAAGACTTTACTTCACTTTTTTTCGTCTTCACGCCAGATACAACGCGCACACACACACACACACACACACACACACACACACACACACACACACACACACACACACACACACTACACAACACGCACGCACGCACGCACGCACGCACGCGCACACACACACTGACGCACACACACACACACACACACACA
>CM065717.1:66132821-66142821 GCA_033310375.1 Conus canariensis
TGTTGGGGTTGAGGGAGATAAGGAGTCGTCTCTGGGAGGAGCGCCTGGGGCGTGTGCGTTCCCAGTAGTACCTGAGACACCTGGAGGGGCAAAGGTCCATGTCTCCATCTTTTTCTCCCTTTCCCAAGATGTCAGAACTCCGGAAGGAACTTGAGAGAGACTGAGCCGTCCCTGTGGAAGGCGATATCTGTGGGGTCACCGCTGAGGGCGTGAATCTCACTTCGTCTTCTGGCCGAGGCCAGGGCGAGGAGAAAGGTGGTCTTAAAGGAGAGGAGGTCAAAAGGAATAGAAGCAATGGGTTCAAAAGGGGTTTTTCTGAGGGCATCGAGGACCGTAAAAAGGTCCCAGAGGGGAATGCGCCTAGGGGACTGAGCTTCCCGTAGAGCAACTCCTCTAGACACCTCTCTGAGGAGAAAGTCATTGTCAAAAGAAGGGCCCCCCAGTTGACGAATGGTAGTGCAGATAGCTGATCTGTAGCCCCGAATGGAGCCAGCCGACAGCTTAAGGGAAGAGGATAGGTGGGAGAGGAAATTTCCTATTTGGATGTTGGAGGGGCAGTAATGGGGAACAGAGTTATCTGAGCACCAGGTTATCCATCTCTCCCAACGGTAGTTGTAGAGGGATTCGGTGCTGGCTCTGCGAGATGCCGAGGCGAAGTCCCGTAATCCCTGAGAGGCCCCTGCCCCGGCTAGTGTGTCTAGGACGGACTGGGGTCTCTCCGAGTGGGGGGTAGATGCAGATGTTCGCAGTTGGGCTGGCATAGAAGCCACGCGTGTAGGCGAAGCATCTTGGGATTGGAGTGAGGAAGACCTGACCGGGGTTGTCTCAGCATGTCCCAGCGAGGGCTGAGCCGGAGGGGGGGAACGTGGGTGAGGGACTTGGGGTCCGGGAACCAAGACTGGGTCGGCCACCATGGCGTTACGAGGATCAGCCTGGGTCTTTCCAGCCTTGCCTTCCTGATCACCTTGTGTAGGATGGGGAAGGGGGGAAAGGCATACGCCAGTAGGCCCGTCCCGGGGAGGGATAGTGCGTCGACTGCATCCGCCTGGGGATCTGGAACGGGAGAGACGTACAGGGGCAGGTGATGGTTGAAGCTGGTGGCAAACAGGTCGATCATGGGCACAAACCAATGGTTGCGCGACACCAGCGAAGGAGGGCCTCTGTTCTGAGGGAGAGGCCTATGGAGCGGGCCTCTCCCCCTTTGTTGACATAGCAAGCTACCGACGTATTGTCCGTGAGGAGGAGAACAAGTCGGTGCGCGACCTTGTGCTGGAGTTGGAGAAGGGCTAGCCTGACCGCTTCCAGCTCCCACTCCCCGAGGCGTGACTGTCCTCCACGTGGGCCCCCCAGCCCAAGTTGGAGGCGTCTGTATAAAGTTCCAGTGGTTGGGTTGGGTTGGGAGGGAGATGGGGACCCCGGTGGAGAGAGTGGCTGGAGTGAGCCGCTCCTCCGTCGCCGAAATGAACCAGTGTCCGAGGGGAATGACCTGGTCCCAGCGGTCGGAGGTCTGTGACAAACGTCGGCGGAACTCCCTCTGAAGTTGGCGTTTGGGGACCCGCCGCAGGGGAATGAGGGGAGACAGGGACTCCATCATTCCTAGGAGGGAGGACAGGGTTCTGGCCGAGGTGTGGGGTGCCTGTGACAGGCAGGAGATGAGGTCCACTATGCGTGCAGGCCTCTCCGGGGTCTGCCAGACGAACCGTAGGAATCGTCTGTGGGCCGGGTGAATCAGGATCTGAAAAATAGGCGTCCTTCAGGTCTACGGATGTGGCCCAGTCGCGATGATGGATGGAGTCTCGGATCTGGGTGGGGGTCTCCATCTTGAACTTGGTGGGCCTGAGGAACTTGTTGAGGGGCGAAAGATCTAGAATGGGCCTCCATCCTCCCGAGGCTTTTGGGATCACAAAGAGTAGAAGCCGGGGTTTGGGTGGGAAATCTCCGAGATGGCCCCTCTTTTGAGGAGGTCTTGGACTTCCGTGCGAAGAGCTTCTGCTTTGGCGGGGGAGGGTTCGTTGGGGGAGGGAGGGGGAGATAGCATGAGGGGGGGGACGCTCGTGGGCCCAAGGAAGGCGAAACCCTTCCTGTAGCACCGCCACTATCCAGGGGTGAGGCGTATGCGTCTCCACTGGTGGGCATGCCGGGAGAGGCTGCCCGCCAGGGGGGGCGAGGGTCTGGGCTGGTGGGTGGGGGATAGGGCGAGGGGGGGTGCTACCTGATCTAAGTCCCCTCGGGCTGTCTCCCTAGTCAGCTCCGGGAGCGTGACTGTTGGCCTAACCGAAAATTTTGCTGATGGGGTTTTGGCTTAGGCCTTGGGAGAAGATTAGGTCGCTTGGCGGGCCGTGCGGTGCGGGAAGGCGATTGTCTGGGATAGGGTCTGTGCCTGGGGAAGGAACGAAGTGGGGGTCTAGCAGGGCGTGGCGGTGGCCTGGGCGCAAAGGACACAGCCTGCTTGCGTTCCTCAACTGCTTGTGCTATGACGTCAGCCGAGTAGTCGCCAAAGAGCGACTGGACCTGGCCCGGGATGCATCGGAGGGCTGCCTTAAGCGTCGGGGAGAGAGAGGTCCGCGCCAGCACGGCCTCTCTCGCGACCAACAAGCAGTTGAAGTGGCTTCTGGCTGCGCTGTCCGCCGCAGCCGAAAGGTGATGCGAAATCCTGTTAACTAGGTGTCGCATGAAAGGATCGCTGAACAAGCGAGGGTCAGGCTCTTGGTGCGCCTCAGAGCCCGGGTCCCCCGGTACTGGGATGGCACCATCGTCCTCCGGCCATAGAGCCTCCGCTCGCTGAAGGGGCATGTCCAAGTAGGTGTGTCCCGCCGTGGTGTGGAGGATGCCCATCCTGGCTACTCGGACCCATTCCTTTAGGTTCTTAAAGGAGATGGCGCCGGAAGTAGGGGGGGGCAGGTGGGGGATCAACCGACGGTCCGACTGGGAAATGCCCATCTCCCTGGTCACGGGATTGTCCGTAAACAAGGAGGCGACTGAGGGGTTCTTGGGTAGATTGGTCTAGATCTCTGGGCCGGGGGAGAGGGAGAGAAATTCGTCAGCGGGTGCGGCCTCCCTCCTAACGAGGTCTGGTCGCCACCGTTCTATCATGCGGACATCGTACAATGAGGTGGGGGCTAGCTCCTCGTCATCGTCCGCCTCAGGGAGGTACTGGTCCTGAGAGGGTTCATAGCACCCGTCTTCAGGAGGTAAGTCGAGGGGTGCCTGTAGTGTGTCCCCGGTGGCCCTATAATCGGCGGCCGGGACATCGTCCTGCCGATAGGACAGCGCCCGAGGAGGGAGACCAAGGTCGACCCAGGTAAGTGAGGCCGGGTGCCACATTCGACCATGTAGCTGGTCGTGCTGGGTGTTGGCGTTAAGCCACTGGTCTCTCTCGGGGGCATAGAGCCACCGGTCCCCGGGGAGGTAAACGGGCTGTGGCGGCCCTGGGGAAAAACCATGGTAGGTAGGCCGCACTCAAGGTCTGACCAGCGCGTTGGGCGAATGCGTGGGTCAGACATCCGCCGAGTCGTAGCCACGAGACCCTCTTCTTCTTGTAGGCAGAAAGTCCCCGGGGACCCGGGTAACCTGAATCACTGTTGGGGGGGGGGCTTGAGAGGCCGTGGCCTGTCGTCCCCGTCCAGGTCCGTGCACTGCACCATACACGTCCTTGGAATGGGCCTGGGAGGGCCATAATGGTATGGAGGAGGATGCGGAAGTCGAGCCCCCAACCCGCGAAAGTGCGGATTGGTCAGGATGCGGTCCCGTGTTCCTCCCCCTGGAGGAATATGTCAGGTTACCCTTGGTCCCGCTGGTAGATCCTCCCCCCGGAGGAGCGGGACCGCGGACGTTGCCCAAATGGGGATCCGAAAGGTCGGTTCCCCAACGTCCAATACCCCTAGGGAAGAAGGTGACGTTCGATCGGGGTAGGTCGACCGTCCTTGTGCATGGGCACGGCCGGGCCCATGGCGCGGCGTGCCCGCACGCCCAGGATTATGGACACCACCGAGGTCGTGCGTCGGGGTGACCATAAGGCTGCTTCCGGAGTCGAAGCGCTCCTCGAGCTCAGGTGTTGGCTGCACCTGTGCCCGGTGGGGCCGAGCGCTATGAGTGCACGTATCAATTTGGGGGGAAAAAAGAGATACGTGACTCATCAAGGCGAGTGACGGATGGTGATTCCATCCCAGATCCGTCACCCGTGCTGGTCCGCGGCTCGGCAAGGTGCCCCGGGGGCCGAGATTCGCGTGACTCAGCATGATAGTTAGAAGTCTCCGAGCGAGTCCGTAGGCTAGAGGGCAAGCTGGCCGATGGAGAAGGGGTGGGGGAGGGCGAATTCCGTTGGCTAGTCTTTGCTCGGCCGGGCCCCTTGAGGGGAGCCTTGCCATTAGACTTTCTGGGCAGCACCTTGAGGGGAGCTTTGCCCTTAGACTAGCAGGCAGATCAAATGAAAGGCATTTTGAAATGGTGGCCGCTTGCCTATCAGCCTTGGGACGCCGCGGTCGTGCGTCCGTCGGTTTGGTAGACGAGGAAGATCACGCGTCCCTTCCGCGGAGAAGTCGTCTCTGTCTACCCGAACCGTACGTTCATCAGTGCGAACGGATTGCTCCGAGATGGAATCGACCCGCGGGTTCTCCGGGAAATTGAGCGAACTCCGAGCAGTGGAGTGGCTCGACCCGGCGGTGTCCTTCACCATGTTGGGCACAGGTGGATAGAGCAAACCCGGAACACACGACCGCAAAGAGGAGACAAGGTGGCCGATCGAGAAAATCAATTAATCTCGATCGTCCGTGTGGTGTCGTGCAAAGTGCTCGAGAGATCGACTGAAAACTCGAACTACCCGTACACGCCACCGGTCGTGTGACTGGTATGGCTATTAATAGCAATCTCTACACGTGGAGTATCACTGTGTATAGGTGTGATAGTTCTTGGGCACTAAATCTTAATAAGCAGATCAGTGTCACACACCCTTACTCGAACACGTTCTACCTGTGAAGGGTAAAGAGTACAGGTGTGATAGTTATTGAGCCCTAAACCTTAATAAGCGGAACCAGCACAAAATGCGTGCTGAACCCGAGGCTCGGCAATATGGTGGGGGAACACGACCGGCGAGCGGTGCCGACGATCGCGAGTAACAAAGTCGCGAGAGTGCCGGTAAAGGAGACAAATCTTTAATAAATACGCTCCCGAGAGTGCCGGTAAAAGAGACAAATCTTTTAATAAATACGCTCCCACCAAGAGCCTCACACGGCAAAAATACTCAGGGTCTAGTGCAAGCCGGAACCAGCACAAAATGCGTGCTGAACCCGAGGCTCGGCAATATGGTGGGGGAACACGACCGGCGAGCGGTGCCGACGATCGCGAGTAACAAAGTCGCGGGAGTGCCGGTAAAAGAGACAAATCTTTTAATAAATACGCTCCCGAGAGTGCCGGTAAAAGAGACAAATCTTTTGATAAATACGCTCCCACCAAGAGCCTCACATTTGCAAGCCACAACTGAATCAAGTATAGAACAAAACACAGCAAAGTTAACACAAAGGCAAGTATAGGCGAGACAGAGCACAAGACTTATCTTGCTTTGACGGCAGGCCGAAGATGAATGACTTATAGGAAGTTGACACTGGCTTCTTCCGGGGCCGGAAGTGGGGTGACATCACGTGACTGTCTTATGACTGCATTGGCCACGGAAAAAATTCGGCCTGACAGAGCTGGCTAACTGCCGTTGAATGCTATGGTCTGACATGGTAAAGTATATGACGCCAAACAAAGTACTGTCATGCGCAGCAGAAGGCTACACTTACGCCGAGGGACAGAATAAGCGGTAATCTGTACAGGCCTGCTCCCTATAAACTTTGTCCCGGGGCCGTTTTCTGTACCTGTTTGGGAATATCGAACTGAAGCCCGGTGAAACACGCCACATCCACTCCATACTGGATACACCACAGTTCACTAGCCTTCAGGTGTGATTTTTCCTGTTGTGTTTTCTTTCCATGGTGGATCAAAGTGAATTTAGTTATAAATCACCTCAATGTTCCATATAAATGCCAACAACGCGCACAAGTTAGCACGTTTGTAAACAATTCCCACTAGTTTTGAGGGAAGGAGCTGTCTTTCAAATGAAAATTGTCTTGTTGTGTTTTTGACTGGGGCGTCATAGTAAAAACAATATTAGATAACTTCCCTTGGCAAGGGTTTTTGTGTTGCTTGTTTGTGTTTGTTGCTCGATGGGGTTTATGGCGTGTTTCACAGGCTCCGGATCTTCCTGAAAGACCAGAATGTCTGGCGGAAGAACAACTGGCGCTGTCGAACAGGTGGGCGGTTTAATGGACGAACTGTTAGATCTTCAACGTGAAAAATTAAAGATAACAGCAAGAAACGTCCAATAGAGGACCTGGACACATCGTTCGTAAAGACAGAACATCATCATCACTGTTCACTATTTGACGCTAACAAGAAAACATGACGTTACTGTGCAAATCGTATCCGAGAGATTTTTGTGGACAAGTTCGAACTAAAAGAAGGAATGTCTTTTGATGGAATTTCTCCGAGGAAGAACTCTTCCATAATACCAGATGCATTTTCTGCAGGAATAAAGTTAAATTATGAATGCAAAGTGAACACTCAAACGCAGAGGCCACTCCAGCACAGATGACCAGTAAGCATGTCAGAAAATGAGAGGAAGACGTGTACGACAACTGAAAACTGCAAAATCAAAGGAAACAAATCCGACAACAGGTTTTTGCCACCCGGTGCTTGTAAGAAAAGAGTGTTCACCAAATGATGACGACCACCTCTGTAAAGTCCATCTGGCAGGTCCAGCGTGAGCTGTGGACCCCTAACAGCGGTGCAGTGTGTCAGGCAGTGCAAATCCTTTCGGGGGAAGGGAGAAACTGTGTCACCGTTGATAAAAGTGTGAGGGATTGCAAAGTTTCACGTGCAAAACGAAATGTTTGCGCTGTGAAAAGCAACAAGCGTGCAGCATTATGTCACTGTCGCGACTAGGGCTGTGTAAGTGGACTGAAATCGCAAGCGGAAAGTTCTTGTAAGCTAAGAAACTCTACAAAATAATTACATAAGTGTACTTATACACTTTGGGTGAATGTGTCATGCAATGCCTTCAGTGGATATTGTGCAAATGGAGCTGACCTTCATTCGTTTTCGTGTGTCGGAAGAGCACCTGGCGCTTCTACCTTGCATGCTCCTGACGTGACGAACGACGTGAAAAATGTAAGTACATATACGTATGCATGTTTTGTATGGGTGTTTCTTTTTGGATCAACAACTTTATGTATTTATTTATCGATTTATTCATTGCATGAGTGGTAGTTTCTTATTGTTGGTGGGAGTTCTTAGCATTTTCTAAAAACGTATTTCATCTCATTTTTTGGTAAGACTTTTTTCTTTTTTTTAATCTGTCATCAAACGTAGGTGGATGGACACCTTTGTCCATGGATATTCACAGCGAAACTGTACAAAGTCATCCTTGGGTCTGTAAGTCTGTAGTAAACGTCTTATGTTGTGTGTCATGAATACAAGGGCATTGCGACATGTTAAAAAAGGGGGAGGGGAGGGGGTCGATTTTGAATGCAGCTGCGATCACTTTGGGTGGAAAGAAAAAGTTGGTCATGGATATGTTCCTTAAGTGCGCCTTTGGCTCTTGAGAAACTACCATACTATTGCTCATCTGGTTCGAATACGAAACTAACTTGCCATGAATTCTTGCACGTGATTGTGTGTGTGTGTGTGTGTGTGTGTGTGTGTGTGTGTGTGTGAAGGGAATATCACTGCATTGATAGCCTGTAAAATGATAGTTGTGGATTGACAGGATGTTTCACACCCTTTGCCGATAACGTCGGCAGTATGAACGGCTGTTATGTAGTTTCTAACAACACCTCTTGTACCGTTTAAATTCCTATCGGACGATGATAAAGTCATGATTTTTCTAGCAGGTATGTCAAGGAGGCTGATGATATTAGAGAAAAGAAAGTGCCTAATGTTAATAGGTAATCGTGACGGTCTCTACAAGTTCTTTTTAGGATTGAAGTGTGAACATGATGAATCAGTCAAAAGAAAGTTTGTCTGCTATTCACTCTTCCAAAGTTATACCGAGATGGACGGATGTTCGTGTCGGGGGTGATTAATTTTTTGTAGTGATGAAAAACCCACTGCAATGTATCTTACCCACCCGCCACCCCCACTGTGTGTGTGTGTGAGCGCGTGTGTACGTGCGTGCGTGCGTGCGTGTGTGTGTGTAGTGTGTGTGTGTATGTGTGTGTGTGTGTGTGTGTGTGTGTGTGTGTGTGTGTGTGTGTGTGAACTCCCAATCGCAGTGGACATATAGACGACAGACACTAGAAACCACGATTCAGGTTGGAGAGTGTTAACAGATAAACAAATAGAACAAACAAAGGAGAGTTTAACAGATAACAAATAGAACAAAGGAGAGTGTTAACAGGTAAACAAATAGAACAAACAAAGGAGAGTGTTAACAGATAAACAAATAGAACAAAAGGAGAGTGTTAACAGATAAACAAACTAGAACAAACAAAGGAGAGTGTTAACAGATAAACAAACAGAACAAACAAAGGAGAGTGTTAACAGATAAACAAACAGAACAAACAAAGGAGAGTGTTAACAGATAAACAGAACAAAGGAGAGTGTTAACAGATAAACAAATAGAACAAACAAAGGAGAGTGTTAACAGAAAAAGAAATAGAACAAAGAAACAAAGGACTACAGTTCCATTAGATCTTAATTTGAAATACTTATGATTTCTTTTTTATTGACGCGCGCGCGCGCGCGCGCGTGTGTGTGTCGTGCGTGCGTGTGTGCGTGCGTGCGTGTGTGTGTGGTGCGTGCGTGTGTGTGTGTGTGTGCATGTGAGATAGCTGTTGAAAAAAACAAACAAACAAAAGAAGATGATGATGAAGCAAAACTCTGCGACGAATGTGAGCTGTGGAAACTAGACACCAATTAAATGTGAAATACAGCCTAGCTCACGGGGGAAAAGAAAAGCTTTCCTTCTCAGACGGGATCATGTGGTGTTGGTTCTATTCCTCTGATCACAAGAGGGTGCGCTGCGACCGTTGTCTGCGCTGTGAGCATGGAACTATCATGTTGCACGGAGGAAAGCAAAGCTGTCACGTGCTTTGAGCAACTCCAACGTAAGCCGGAACAGTGACACCACGGGACGGGCATGTGAGGCGCGATCGCACGTGCGCGCGAGTGTCTGTCTGTCTGTCTGTCTGTCTGTCTGTCTGTCTCTCTCTCTCTCTCTCTCTCTCTCTCTCTCTCTCCTATCTCTGTGCACGTGCATGCATGCATGTGTGTGTATGCTTATACGCGCGCACGCGCTGGCTCGCGTGCGTGAGCGTATGTGTGTGCGTGTGTGTATGTCTCTCTCTCTCTCTCTCTCTCTCTCTCTCTCTCTCTCTCTCTTTATTATATATATATATATATATATATATGTGTGTGTGTGTGTGTGTGTGTGTGTGTGTGTGTGTGTGTGTGTGTGTGGTGTGTGCAGGCAGGCTGGATTTGCTTCTGAACAGCCTTTTCCAGCACCCACGTTTGTTTTCTCAGAAAAAAAAACAAAAAAACAAAAAAACTGGAAGAATGTCAGTTTTCTGGAACCTAGACACTAATTACTTTGAACTGTACCTGTAGCATGCTTTTCGACTGGTTCATGGCTTTTGTTCTTTTCGCCAGTCCCGTTATACGGTGCGCAGTGACATTATTTTGTCAGCACTGCGTGCATCAAAGGCTCTTGTTTCTCGGAACCATGCCAAGCGATCTTCATAGTTGTCAACTGTTCTTACTAGCCGTATCGCAACGGTTCCAGTGAAACCGTGGGAATTGCGTGAAAATACATGTGTACGCGCGTGCTGCCGTGCGTATGCACCCGCGTGTATGCTGTTGAATATGTGTGTATGTTCGTGCTTGAAGGGAATGGGGAGGGGGGAGGGGAGAGCAGTGCGCATATGTGCGTGCGTGTGAGAGTGCGTACGTGCGAACGTGTGTG
>CM065717.1:66150321-66155321 GCA_033310375.1 Conus canariensis
ACACATATTACTAACAACTCCTGTGTCAACTCAAAAACGTTTTGAAATTTTAGAGGAAGAAAACTGTAACACAGAAAAACAGAAAGTGTTGAATGCAGTGAAAGCAGTGCTGATCCTGGAGATAACAATACTTCCCAACACAGTTTGCGAAATCAAACACCCACACGACAGAGATCACCTTCGCAGGTGTTTCACGAAATCAAGATTCCTGACAACATTTCTTCAGTCCTCATTGGAGATTCTGTTTTAAGATTTATTGATCCAAGACGGTTAGGAACTGAAGAAGATCGTGTATTTAAACTGTGCATTCCGGGAATGACAATACAGAACATGATCCAGTGGCTTCATTCATTGCCCGATAAGCTCACCCATATCCACACATGATTGTTCATGTTGGGGTCAACGATTGTCCGGCTGGCCCAGTGTCTGCTAAACAGTGGACAGAACTGATTACTCTGTGCAAAAAATCTTTTCCGTCAGCTTGTATCACATTCAGTTCTATCATTCCAGCTCGAGGACGCCATGTTCTAAATAATGCGATCTCCCCCTCCAACAGAACCTTGCATTCAGCCTGTAATACATCTAAAATTAATTTGATTGATAATCATGACACTTTTATTACAAAAAATGGTGCTCCAAGACTCGCTTTATACAAAGACCCTGTCCATCTTAGTCTAAAAGGAACGGCAAAGCTCGCTGTTAACTTTATGAAGTACTTGCCACGTTTCTTCCGTTACAACTCTGGCCAACACTCTGAAGGGGATTTTCCACCTCGAAGACAACCCAGAAGTAATCAGCAAGCAGAAGAGCTTTCCGATGCCTTCCACAACAGACTACATAGTGGCAGGATGGACTCTAGTGCCGAACCAAATCGACCCTCTGGTAATAGTAGCAACGTTCCTGGCGTCCCATCCATCACTTCCATGGCCCACTATCCCCTGCTGCCATCCCGGAGAGGTGGTGGGCCATTCAACGACAGGCTGTATCCAGTTCATCCTGAGGGTCCTGATCCTGTACGTTCTGCTCCTGCACTGCAGCAGTTGGACGCCATGGACCAGACCGTTCAGCCTTCCTTCCACAGACTCCCCCAGGACAGAGGCAATCTGTCTGTCCAGGAAACCCATGGAGTCCCTTTTCCTTTGTGCTCCAACCCACACCCATTACCCATTCCAAGGACCTTGGTACCCTCTTACGCTACACCCGAACCCCTCGTCCCTGTATCCACCTTCAGTCATGGGTGACCAAACTGATACAGCTATCCCAAACCATCAGCAATTACTCCATGACCCGCGTGTAGTTGTGCCACTCCCCAATACCTGGTATCCTGAAGGTTTACCGACACAACCCGGACAATACGCCCTTCAGCTGATGAACATGGCATCACAGCTTTTTCACCAACAGAAACCTCAGTAACAGAGTGGTTGCATTCACATGGTGCGCTCTCGCGCGCGCGTTTATGTGTGTGTGTGGAGGGGGGGGGGGATTGAGAGGGGGGAGTGCGTGTGTACATACGTGTGTGCGTACACGGATGCGCGCACCTATAACACCTTTTTTATTTGAGTGTAAATCGTTTTTTCCCATGACAATCAACATCGATATATCAAGTCTGAACGTTAGTAGGGTGAATGTGTGTTTTTTAATATCGGACCTGGGAACTTGTGCCTGGTGACTAATTTTGGACCCTTGAATTTCGAATTTGGCGGAGTGCGATAATTTCTGTTGTACTTTATCTGATTTTCTTAATGCATTTTTTTCTGGTTTGAAGATTGTTGTATTTGTCTGTTATTCTGTTGTACATTATATATGTGTATGCTGTATATATATAATATATATATATATATACATATATATATATATATATATAATAATATATATTGTCCTATCTGAGTGAATGTGTGTATGAATGTTACAGATTATTTTATAAAGAATCTTTTTTTTTTTCCATTTTTGTCATTGAACTCAATTGCTGTTGCAGTATAGAAGATACAGTGTGTGCAGTGTGTATCTAGTAACGCTGAAGGCGGTGTTCACTTACCCGAACTACTTGTCCTTTCTTTTTTACTCTTTGAGCTTTTCTATAACTCAGATATACATTGCATTACTTGTTGTATATACACATTCTAAAACTGAAAAAAAACTTTTCTAGACTTATTGAAGTTATTCCCAAACGATCTGCAACATGTCTTTAACATTAGATACGTGGCCAATAAAACAAGGACTTCGAATAGGCTACTTGAACATTAACAATGCAACAAATAAGAAAGACGATATTGCAACTATTCTTCACAACAATGGTAACAATTTTCTTGTATTTTGTTTCGCAGAATCCCGTTTGTCCTCACAAATAACTGATGCTGATATGAATATGCCAGGATACCAGATAATTCGACTAGATCCACATAAACCCAAAACCACAGGCATACTATTGTATGTTGCATCTTCGTTAAACTACAAAAAAATGAATAATCTAGAAAATTATGACATTGAATCTGTATGGATTGAAATCAGCATGAAAAACAGTAAACCACTAATCATAGGATTTATATACAGAAATCCATCAGAAACTACAGACTGGCAAGACAAATTTAGTGTCCTTATGGATGAAGTAACGATGCTAAGTTTTGAAACTATCATTTTGGGAGATTTTAATATAGATTTAACGAAACCCAAACCCAAGCGGCATCAAAACTACACTTTACACGGCCTAGAACAACTTATTGACAAACCAACCCGTGTAACTGAACATTCAAGCACCTTAATTGATCACATTTACACAAACACAAGACAACCTATTATTGAAGTGTGTGCTCCACCATGTGGATGTAGTGACCATAATCCCGTTTGTCTTACTTGGTACAAAACCCGTGTTAAAGTTCCAAAGGTAGGGCATAAGATCATATATTATAGAAGCTTTAGAAACTTTAAAGAAGAAGATTTCCTTTCAGACCTTGCCACGGCACAGATGGACTACATATATCAAATAAGAGATCCTGATGAAGCAGCTGAATATTGGATCAGTACAATTACTTCTGTATATAACAAGCATGCTCCATTCATAAAGAAAAGAGTCAAACAAGAAACAAAACCACCGTGGATAACAAAAGAAATTGATATAGAAATTAATAAAAGAAATCATTCAAGCAATTTCGGAACAAGTAAAGAATTTCGAAAACAAAGAAATAAGGTAAACTCAATGAAACGAAAATCTAAACGCAATTACTTCCAAAAGATGTTAACTTTCTACAAAGGATTCACGTCAGATCTGGAAAGCTATCAATATGTTGAATAATAAACAAGTATCAAGAAGTCAGCAAATTCTTACAGACGTATCTGCAAATCAGTTAAACAACCACTTTGCAAACATCAAAGATAAAGTCATGTTACATGACAGGTCCAATGAAAATGATCTCAGCCACTTAAAACATTACCTTGATTCAAAGAATATTTACTTTCCTTTTACTCTCCAACCAATGACGGTATTGGATGTCAGTAAAAGTTTCTCATCTTTAAAACAATCTGGTGCACGAGATTTAGACGGTTTAGATGTAAAAATACTAAAAGTTTCATGCCCAATTATCTCTGACACGCTAACTTATTTATAAATTTGTGTATAGATAAACAAACCTTTCCTTTAAAATTTAAGGAAGCTAAAGTTATTCCTCTCCATAAATCTGGTGATACATCAAATCCATCAAATTATCGACCTGTTTCTATTTTATCTGCTTTATCTAAGCCTATTGAAAAGCACATGCAAAAGTCCCTCTATTCTTACCTTGCTAAAAATAATTTACTCAATGAAGATCAGTCTGGTTTCCGTGAAAATCATTCCTGTCATACAGCCCTCATACAGCTCGTTGATAGCCTTCTATGCAGTATAAACGAAAATAAATTTACTGGTATTCTTTTTATAGACTTTGAGAAAGCGTTTGATGTTATAAATCATCCTCTCCTACTGCGCAAATTAGAACTGTATAAATTAAATCCAGAATTCATTAATCTCTTGTCTTCTTTTCTATGTAACAGAAAACAAGCAGTAACAGTTAACAACAAAATGTCAAACTTTTTGCCTGTCAAATACGGAGTACCACAAGGCTCTGTATTAGGTCCTCTTCTGTTTTCTATCTATATCAATGATTTACCTTTTTATGTTAAATGTAAGTGCGAAATGTTTGCCGACGATACATCGCTCCATTCCAGTGATTCAGACACCCATAGACTAGCAAACAAACTACAAGATGATATTCATGGACTTACTGAATGGACCCAACTGAATCATATGTCCTTAAATGCAAACAAGACCAAATGTATGTATGTATGTGCTCGACAAAAACGGCAAAGAATGAAGTCAAAATTTCAACCATTGTTTATATCTGACAAACAAATTGAAGAAGTAGATTCACATAAAATGCTAGGTGTAATAATTGATAAGGATCTATCGTGGACTGACCATACGAAGTCACTGGGAAAACGTCTTTTAAAAAAATTACTTCAGCTAGCCAAGATTAAGAATTTCCTTGATACCCATTCTCGTAAGCTTTTCTTCTGTGCTCACATTTTATCAATAATTGATTATGCATCGACATTATGGGACAGCTGCAGTGAAACCAACTTAAAAATGATTCATCGAATGTACAAAAGAGCACTAAAATTAGTATTGTTAAGATCAAGCACTCTGACTACAGAAGATTATAAAAAACTTAATATATTAACTTTCCACAACAGACTTTTGTTCAATAAGGCAGTATGTATGCATAATGTTGTATACGGCAATGTTCCTAAAAAGATAAGCGACACATTTAAAACTAACATCCATAGACACAATCATTTTTTATCTATTCCTAGACCAAGAAATATTAAATCTAGTTTTTTATACTCTGGTGGAAATGTATGGAACAAGTTGCCAACACGCTTTAAAAGTATAAACAATAAAATCCAGTTTAAAAATAATCTGAAAAGGTATCTCATGAATGGTTCATAACTTACATTTTCCCCAACCCTTT
>CM065717.1:66160321-66162821 GCA_033310375.1 Conus canariensis
GTGTGTGTGTGTGTTGTGTGTGTGTGTGTGTTTGTTAAAAAGAGAGAAGGGGGAGAGGGAGAGGAGAGAGATAAAGACAGAGAGAGAGAACATAAAAAGCTATATTTGTGTGTGAAATGGATTGGTGTTTTAGGAGAGAGAGAGAGAGAGAGAGAGAGAGAGAGAGAGAGAGAGAGAGAGAGAGAGAGAGAGAGAGATGAAATGAAGTTTATTTAGATAGGTCAGATGTAATGTGATGTGATGTGATGTGTGTGTGTGTGTGTGTGTGTGTGTGTGTGTGTGTGTGTGTGTGTGGGTGAAGAGAGAGAGAGAGAGAGAGAGAGAGAGAGATAATTGCTAAATATGGCTCGTGTGTGGGTGCGGGGACAGAGAGAGAGAGAGAGAGAGAGAGAGAGAGAGAGAGAGAGAAGACGGGCAGACAGACAGACAGACAGTCAGTCAGTCAGTCAGTCAGACAGTCAGACAGACAGAGAAAGACAGAGACAGAGAATATGAAAGTTCTTTTTGTTCTTATTTTTGTTGTACTTGTTCTCCTTCCTCTCCTCCTCCTCCTTCTCCTCCTTCTCCTCCTCCTCCTCCTCCTACTCCTCCTCCTCCTCCTCTACCTCCTCCTTCTCCTACCCCTTCTTTTCGGTCAATTCCGTCAAGACGCATTTGGGCGCAGCCGTGAAGAACTAGCAGTGAAGAACTCACCTGCTGTCCACACCTCCGTCGGCTGTTCTTGGCCGTTTCCTGTCCATTGTGCAATGTTGTCAGTCCATCGGAGTTTTCGTTTATCAACCCATCTCCCTCCCCACACACCCCTACGGCCGCCTCTCCGTCCCTTCTCCCTTCTTCCCTGAACTGTTTACTGAAGGGTTGTTTTTTTGGCAAGTCAATCGGAAGTTAGTTGTTTGTCCACGACGCGAGCAGATCTTCAGATGGTCCGTTGTGCTTCGTAACGTATTTAGTGCAGGATGATCAGGAAGACCAGTGTCAGCAGATCTTCAGATGGTCCGTTGTGCTTCGTAACGTATTTAGTGCAGGATGATCAGGAAGACCAGTGTCAGCAGATCTTCAGATGGTCCGTTGTGCTTCGTAACGTATTTAGTGCAGGATGATCAGGAAGACCAGTGTCAGCAGATCTCCAGCTGCTGCCACCATCCCCTGTCCGTACTGTGATAGATCTTTCCGGGCGCAGATCGGCCTGACCAGCCATCTACGCACTCACCCCCGATCCCAGGATGACTAGATGGTCTTCGTCGTCTCCACGGACAAACAACAACAGCGCTCTTGTTCACCGGTAGAATGATCAATATGTTCGACGTTTAGTGTCTTGTGGAAACCCTTCCCCCTTCCGTTCCATGGCTTGAATTCTTTCTCTCCAGATGCGCTGCAGGGATCCGTACCGCACGTGCACAAAATGATGACGGAACATGCCAGTGTGTGCTTGTGCAGCCTGATCTTGTGGTTCGTGGAGATGTCATCGTCAAGTTTCAGTCTGGACTGAGAAGACAGAGGTTGTCTTTGCTGCCCTTGAGGAGATGTGTCTGGTCCACGTCAGTTATTGCTGATAATGGATGACCTGGAGGCGGACTGTTGATCAGGTCCTTACCTCCTGTCCGTTATAATAACAGCAGTGATTCGTGGAATTTAGGGACCGTAATCTGCTCGCTGCTGATCTCCATGCCTTTTCTTGCTGGTATTTACTTCAGTCTTTCAATCAACTAGTTTTGCGCCAGTTTTCATTTTCTTTAGCATTATGTAATTTACCCATCCATTGTAAGTTCAAATAAACAGCACATTATCAGAGTGAGTACGCCAGTACACCACACATTAGAACATAAACAAACCCAGACCCATTGTATCAAACTCCAAAACACTAAAATCAGCAAAAATATATCTATTTGTAAGGGAACATACAGACTATGCATGGTGTGTAAGAGACTGGTTGTTTAAAAAAAGAAAAAGGAAGAAAAAGAAAAACAAGGAAAGAAAAAGCTAGTTGTGGAAATTGTTTTTGGTCTTTTCTGCTTTTTGGTGCGTTTTTTGGCAGATGAAGAGAACAATTTGATGCACCCAAAAATGAAGAGGTGGATTTCGGCCTTAGGAGGAAAAAAAAAAGTCAATGCCTTAGGTGCTTCATTGATCCGACAACTGATGCCACACACACACACACACACACACACACACACACACACACACACACACACACACACACACACACACACACACACACACACACAAAAGAAAAAGAAAGAAAGAAAACCTTAGTTTTGCGGGTTCTTGTTCACCCCTGCCGGACCATCAGTGTCATCTGCAAAGCTGAGGTTCGTGAGAGTTGTTCGTCCACTGCTGTCTGCGCTGACCATGGTCTTCTAAGCGAATCTATTATGATGCCTTTCATGAATATGATGGAATGGATGGGGGGGGGGGGGGGGGGGGCACAGAATGCAGTCCCGACAAGATTCAGCAGCCTGTATTAAGCACTGCAGTGGTCGCTTTGGCCTGTGTTTGGAGC
>CM065717.1:66167821-66170321 GCA_033310375.1 Conus canariensis
TAATGGATTATGCAACGTTATTTTTATGTGCATCCCCCTTCTAAGGGGGCAAAACCTTTACGACTAATCATTTTTGTCTTATCTTGTCTTGTCTGTCTCTCTCTGTGTTTGTCTCTCTCTCTCTCTCTCTCTGTCTCTCTCTGTTCTCCTGTCTCTCTCTCTCTCTCTCTCTCTAGTCCCTGTCTCTGTTTCAATATATGTCTGTCTGTCTGTCCTCTCTCTCTGTCTCCCCCCCCCCCCTTTCTCTTTCTCTGTTTCTCTCTGTCTCTCTGTCTTTGTTTTTCTCTCGCTCCGTCGTCTGTCTGTCTGTCTGTCTGTCTGTATTCTCTCTCTCTCTCTCTCTCTCTCTCTCTCTCTCTCTCTCTCTCTCTCTCTCTCTGTCATAACTTGCTCTGTCATTCCCTCGCTTATTTATAGATCATCGAATCGAAAGTTGAAGTAACACAGGTTGAGTGTGCGTGCGTGCGTATTTTCGCTGAGAGTGAGTCAGTAAGCCAGAAGACGGCCAAACATACCAAAGAGGCACATAGGGATGTAAATCCGCACTGTCGTGCTTGTTCTCTCTCCCTCCCTTTCTCCCTCTCTCTCTCTCTCTCTCTCTCTCTCTCTCTCTCCTCTCTCTCTCTTCTCTCTCTCTCTCTCTCTCTTCTCTCTCTCTCTCTCATCTTCTCTCTCTCTTTTCTATTTCTGTCTGTCTGTCCTCTCTTCTCTGTCTCCCCCCTCTCTTTCTCTGTCTGTCGCTTTCTCTGTCTCTGTTTCTCTCTCCCCGTCTCTCTCCCTGTCTCTCGTCTCAGTATCTCTCTCTCCCTCTCTCTTATCTCCTCCTCCCTCCCTCCCAACTCTCTCTCTCTCTCTCTCTCTCTCCTCTCTCTCTCTCTCTCTCTCTCTCTCTCTCTCTCATACCTTGCTCTCTCATTCCCTCGCTTATTTATAGAGCATCGAATCGAAAGTTGAAGAAACACAGGTTGCGTTTGCGTGCGTGCGTGCGCGCGCGCACTCGCGCCCATGTGTGTATGTGTATGTGTTTGTGCGTGCGTGCGTGCATGTGTGTGAGCATGTGTGTGTGTGTGTGTGTGTGTGTGTGTGTGTGTGTGTGTGTGTGTGTGTGTGTGTGTGTCCATGTGCGAGAGCATGAGCATGCGTGCTTGCGTGCGTGCGGGAGAGCGTATTTTCGCTAGAGTGAGTCAGTAAACCAGAAGACGGTCAAACATACCAAAGAGGCTCATACGGATGTAAATCCACGCTGTCTTGCTTCTCTCTCTCTCTCTCTCTCTGTCTCTCCATCTCTGTCTCTGTCTCTGTCTCTGTCTCTGTTCTCTCTCTCTCTCTCTCTCTCTCTCTCTCTCTCTGTGCGTATGTGTGTGTGTGTGTGTGTGTGTGTGTGTGCGTGTGTGTGTGTGTGTGTGTGTGTGTGTGTGTGTGTGTGTGTGTGTGTGTGTGTGTGTGTGTGTGTGTCTTTTCTCTGTCTCTCTCTCTCTCTCTGTCTCTCTCTTCTCTCTCTCTGTCTGTCTGTCTGTCTGTCTGTCTTTCTTTCCACTCCTTCTCTTCTCGGTTCTCTCTCTCTCTCTCTGTCTCTCTGTCTCTCTGTCTCTGTCTTGTCTCTGTCTCTCTCTCTCTCTCTCTCTCTCTCTCTCTCTCTCTCTCTCTCTCTGTCTTAAATTTTTCGGAAGAGCATGGCAGTATGAAATCTCCAGATGTGAAGCAAACATTAAATAGGATAGTCTGGAGCAATGATGCAGCGCCAGTGTTTATTAATTCAATGCACTCTGAGGAATCTTGTAGAACATTAGAGCTGGCTGTACGTTTAATCGACTATGATATTGACAAAGCTTTGTCTACTTTTAATGATTGTATTAAGCGATGCGCTGAATGCATTAATAAGCAGATCAGCACTGGTGACAATGATACATCAGATGACTGGTACGATCATGAATGTAAAACAACAAAGAAAAATTTAAGAAAGCTTTACAGAACAGCCCGTCGAACAGGAGATCATGAAGATGAAAATGCTTTTTGTATCGCACGTAGAGAGTATAAGCATCTGTTAAAACGCAAAGAGAACGATTTTCATAAGTCGTTGTTAAATGAATTGTTATCTTCTGTGAATAATCAAAAGCAATTCTGGGAAAATGTAAATAAAATTTCATGTAAAAGAAAACACATTAGTAATGATATCACTCTGGATGACTGGTTTCAACACTTCAAAAATTTACTCGAAAAAGAAAGTGAAGCAGATGATGACGAATTTAATGTTGATGATAATGATAATTATTTTAATCGACCAATTTCAAAAGAGGAAGTTCTTTTAGCAATTACAAAGATTAAAATGAAAAAAGCTGCTGGACCGGATGGAATAATTGGAGAGTTGTTAAAAAATGCAGGTGATTGTGTTGCAGATTTCTTTGTCATATTCTTTAATGCTTTGTTTCAGAAAGGTATATTCCCTGACACATGGACAGAAAGTATTGTATTTCCTCTGTACAAAAAAGGTGATGTCAAC
>CM065717.1:66177821-66185321 GCA_033310375.1 Conus canariensis
CTACTGGGCTGGAGTGGAACGTTTTGTTTCTTCCGATGTTTGCATTCTCTGGTTGTGTGTGTTTGTGTGTGTGTGTGTGTGTGTGTGTGTGTGTGTGTGTGTGTGTGTGTGTGTGTGTGTGTGTGTGTGGAGAGAGAGAGAGAGTGAGAAGTGTCAAGTGAAAGAGAGAGAGGGGATATATATATATATATATATATATATATAGAGAGAGAGAGAGAGAGAGAGAGAGAGAGAGAGAGAGGTTTCAAGTGAAAGACACTTGCATATGAAGGGAAGGGATGTAATGACTTGCTGTTTAGTTCGAGCACTGTTTTTCTTCCCCCATATGTGCCTGCATGGCTGGAATTCGTCTGTAGCCCACATGTCTTGTTTACACACCTGTCTTTAACTGAGACAAGGCAGGTGGTGGATAGGGATGGTGGGGGTGGAAATGGAACGAGGTTGGGAGCAGGAGGAGGTAGGGAACTGCCTGTTTTTCGTTTGTCACCATGCTTTGAAGATAAAGCACAATTACAGAATATCGCATTATGGTCTTGATAGGTTGCTAATGGAGCAAGAGAAAAACAAACCCTAGATAACCACACTAAATGGTCACAGACAACAACATTTCTTATTTTATGCTGAAATGTGTGTGTGTGTGTGTGTGTGTGTGTGTGTGTGTGTGTGTGTGTGTGTGTGTGAGAGAGAGAGAGAGAGAGAGAGAGAGCATGCGCGCACACGCTGAGAAGCAGAAAGACGTCTTTTTCTTGTTCTCTGATAAGAAAGACATGGGTGAGTGGTATACGTCGACAGTGTAATTATGTTGATGTCAGTCACAGTTGTAGATGTGGAAACAAGATGTGGTATATAAGCTCTTTTGCCCATTAATTTTGGAGGTATGATCTAGATCGAAGCAAAAATCTGTCTGTCTGCCTATATGTCTGTCTGTCTGTCTGTCTGTCTGTCTGTCTGTCTGTCTCTCTCTGCCTGTGAGTGTTTGTGTGTGTGCGTGTGTGTGTGTGTGTTGCATGCATGTGTGTGTGTGTGTGTGTGCGTTGCGTGTGTGTGTGTGTGTGTGTGTGTGTGTGTGTGTGTGTGTGTGTGTGTGTGTGTGTGCACGCATGCGTGTGCACATGCGTATATGCTTATGTGTATGTGCGCTGAGAATGAGAGAGTATACTATGATGGAAAGCAAACAGGTAAAAAGGGTTGTTATCTCCTCTTATTTTTCATTTCTCCCTTATTCGCCTCAATGATGAAAATGTGTTCCCTGTTCATCCTTCCCATGTACCTCTCTGGTCATGGAGGGTTTGAAACTGAGAGAACGGCATGCAGCGAGTGGGGTGAGGAGGAGGAGGGGAGGAGGGGAAGTACCTACCGGGGATGGTAATAGAGATGAAGGGTGTTGAAAGGTTTGTGTCTGGGAGGAGGGTGAGGCGGTGGGTGGGGGGGGGGTACATCGAGTCTTCCCACTCCCGGTGTCCAGGATGTCTGTGTGACTCGGGCTCCCATAGTGTTCTCTCGCTGGAGGAGGCCCTGCCTGCCTCTAAGGAGGTTGACGTCGTTTATCCCCTCACTGGGTCGATAGTCAAGGAGGAGGTCGGGAGGAGGCAGGGAGAGTGGGAAGGGACTTTGAGGTGTGTGGATGTGGTAGGTTTGGGAGGAAAGGGAGTGCTGACTGCTGTTTGCCATAGTGATCTGGAAGTAGTGTTGCTTTGGTTTTGTTTCGTGTTTTACTCCGCAGCTGAGGCTCTGCTGCTGTCAGAGTCACCGGCACTTATCTTCTTCCCTGATATGACATGTGTCTTACTGAGATAGGTTTGTGTGTGTGCGTGTGTGTGTGTGTGTGTGTGTGTGTGTGTGTGTGTGTGTGTGTGTGTGTGTGTGTGTGCGTGCGCGCGCATGTGCGCATGAGCACAAGCATGCATGCATCCTCTAAATTGGATTCAGACAAAATGTTAAAAGTTTGTCGTTGGGTGACTTTCCTATTTTTCAAATATGTTTCATTCAAATTGTGGTCGTTACATACACCTAACAGCTAGAAAAACAAGCCAGCGGATGATGGTAGCCTTGTTTTGAATTGTCCTTGAATGGGAGTGAAATGACAGAGTGAGAGCACAAGTGTTTTTGTTGTGTTTCCTTTTCTCTCTCTCTTACTCTATCTCTCTGTTCGAGCGAATGGAATAGTCTTGCTTGACAGAGAGAACTCTGAGGGGCTGGTGGTACAAGGTAGAAATACGTGCAAGGGACGATTTATGGCCCAAATGGGAACGGCCTTGGCAAGCCACTGCTCTAAGAGCCTGCCATCACGTGGCCGGCCTTGTCGAGCTTTTTTTTTCTGTCGGGTTTTATTGTGATTGGCGATCGCCGGGGGGCAATCTAGATTTTATAGGGCTCTGGGTATTCTGTGTTTCCTCTTCTGGGCTGGAGTGGAACGTTTTGTTTCTTCCCATGTTTGCATTCCCTGGTCGTGTGTGTGTGTGTGTGTGTGTGTGTGTGTGTGTGTGTGTGTGTGTGTGTGTGTGTGATTGGCTTCTATTTCTGTCTCTGTCTGTCAGTCTGTCAATCAATCCATCTATCTGTCTATCTATCTATCTATCTATCTATCTATCTATCTATCTATCTGTCTGTCTGTCTCAGTCTCTACCTCTGTATTGGTCAGTCGGTCTGTCTGTCTGTCTCTCTCTCTCTCTCTCTCTCTCTCTCTCTCTTTTCTCATGCTCCTCTCTCTCTCTCGTGCTCTCTCTCTCTCTCTCTCTCTCTCTCTCTCTCTCTCTCTCTCTCTCTTATGTCAGCAACAGGGCGTGCATAGGCCTTCATGGATCTAGGACTAGGAGGGAGAGCTGAGGAGACATGGAAAAGAGGGAAAGTGTGTGTGGGGGTGATGGTGGGGTGGGGAAACAATGCCCCAGTAGGGTCAAAAAAGAGGAGGCGCGAGGGAGGGCAGGGAATGGCGCCCTAACAGTGCAGAATCCCTTGGCAGGACATCAAAAATGCATCAGGACATTCCAGACGGTTTCCAGTCTCTCTGTCTCCCTGAGAATGCTGCAGCCTGGTTGGCTTTGCTATTGATCTTGTGTGGTCCTGTCCGTCCCTTCGTCAAGGGTGTCTTGATCGTGTCACAGATTCCTCTTCATTCCCTGTCTGTCTGTCTGTCTGTCTGCCTGTCTGTCTGTCTGTCTGCCTGTCTGTCTGTCTGTCTGTCTGTCTGTCTGTCTGTCTGCCTGTCTGTCTGTCTAAATCAGGTTCTCATTCTGCTTTTTGATGAGAAAGGAGATATACATACATTGGGCATAGCAATGAAGATGTAATTCTTACTGTTCAGAGACGTAGTTTCACACTCAGTAACCATTCGAGTTTTCTTTTGTTGTTGTTGATTGGAGCATGAGCATTTTCTTGGTTACATAATTGGGGTGTTTTTTGGTGTTTGTTTGTTCATTGTATGATAAGGTACATTCATGTTTAAGACTCCAGATAAATCTAACTATTACGGTTTAGTCAAATCGTTAATGATGTTTAATGCAGCCAGAAAATGGGAGAGTTCGAAAAGGAGTTTAATGGTTTGAATGGGGGATTAAAAGAAACGATCAGTTGGAAGTTTCAGAGTGGAGATTTCTTTTCCCAATTTCTTTTAATTTCACTTTTTTTTTTCCCGAAATGACTGTATATATTAAATAGCGGCACATTTTCATAGACTTCGCAGGTGAACATTTGATTTGTTTGTACATAATTAAAGTCAAATCTGTTAACAGTCAGATTGGCTTAAAAACCAAATTCCTTGCAAGAATGTGTAAACTTAGATGTAAACAAATTGCTGCAATACTACTTTTATAGAAGAAAAGAAACTCTGTCGTCTTCATTCTATCCTGGTAAGAAGTTGTTTATTCGTCCCCTTGTCTGTTGAAAAAGAATTGTTAAGACCTAAAACAAGACGCACATATGAAAAAGGCGAAATAGGAAAGAGCGGGTGGGGGTGGGGGGGGGGGGGGGGATGGGAGGTTTCATGTTAATAGAGAAAGGCGCGTGTGGCTCTAAAATAACAAGGGAGTTGTGGTTCATGAACTTCAGTGCAACCAAGGCCTACTAAAAGAATAATCATCTTCTTCATTGTTATTGGTTGTGACTCTATTACACATATTCTTGGCAAACGCGACAATTTTCAGGAACTGTTGATCTACACACATAGACACACAGACACACAGACACACACACACACACACACACACACACACACACACACACACACACGCGCGCGCGCGCGCGCGCGCATGTGCACATGCACGTGCATGCATTGCCACAAATCCTACAACCATCACATCACTACCAACCCACTTCGCAATGCACTTATTACACGCACAACCAGTGAATGAATATCACTTCAAACGTTCAATAATTTATCGATCCCTATCCCTCCCCAAACCTACGTCTCTCATCCCTGTCCCCTTTTAATCCTCGAATGAACGAACACGCTAAAACATCAGTGGGGTGAAGGCAGCATCGAAGATTTCGTGGTGTCCTTATTTGCACTGGTTTACAAAAGCTGTAAAAGTCACATTCACACATGCCACACGTTGTCTGAAAGCCTCGTGGCCTTCGCGCCTAGACATCAGATAGCCCTAAATGCCAGCCTAAGGTAGTCTGCTGACATGAATGACAGAACAAGGCTTGTCCCAAAAACCCGAGCGTCTGAGCGGGATTTTGTATTTTGTCTGACATACCGTTTCCTAAAGCGAGGCTTGTCGTCTGCGACGTTTTGGTTATGCATTCGTACTGACCTTTTACCGAGGGTGAAGCTCAAACTGTGCCACAGGCGAGGCAGGGGTTGTTGTACTTGTTGTTGTTTTTTCCTGTCCGTCTTCCCAGAAGTCAATATATTACCACACGTTCTTGTTGTGTTTTTAGTTCGATCATTTCAGTGTTCAGGTTTAGGGGTATGAAAGAATGTATGATATGGTAGATTAGAGATGTACGTGGGTTAGGGGGTTGGTATGATTTCAGATCTCTCTCTCTCTCTCTCTCTCTCTCTTCTCTCCTCTCTCAATGACTGTCTGTCTGTCTGTCTGCCTGTCTGTCTGTCTACCTAACCCTTATTAACTCTGAGATTAGAAGCAGTAGGTTCATCAAAGCAGCATATGGAAATAAAAAGCAGAGTGAAGACCGCGAATTTGAGTCAAATAATTTGTCATTTTTATCAGTGTGTGTGTGTGTGTGTGTGTGTGTGTGTGTGTGTGTGTGTGTGTGTGTGTGTGTGTGTGTGTGGTGCGTTGTTTGGGGATGGGGTTTGAGTGGGGTTGGAATAGTATATTACACAATTAACATTGTTGAATGCAGCAGCCTGCGCCATGACAGCCCCATACGCTTGGCATTCATCATAGCATGAACACCAGACAGTCTTGGAAACTGCATAACTGTGCCAAATTTCACATTTTTTTTCCCCAAGCTTCCATTACAGCCGTTATCACAAGCTTTTTCCTTTTTCTTATTGCTGTGTGTTGTTTTTGTTTGCTTGTTTGCTTTGTATGTGGGGGCGGGGAGATGGGTGGATGGGAGGAGGGTGTGTGTGTGTGTGTGTGTGTGTGTGTGTGTGTGTGTGTGTGTGTGTGTGTGTGTGTGTGTGTGTGTGCGTAGAACATCGCTGCTAAAATACTTTTCTTTCATACCCGTGGGTCTTGGGACACATTAAAAATGGTGATTAATTTGAGATAATTGGGCATTTTGAAGTCATCAACTTTTTGGTTCGTTTCGTTTCTTTCATGTCTGAGCGTCTTGGAGTAATTGAAAAGCAGGATTTGTTTTATTTCTGGCAGAAGTGTGCGTCTTGGGGTCATGATGCTGCTAGTGTTTTTTGTTTTTTTCTCGTATTTGTCAGTACAAGAGTCAATTAGTCACTGGTCTTGTTTCGTTTCTTTCACATCTGTACACTTTGGAGTTGATGTGTTCTCAGTTCTGTGCATTCCAAAATCGCATGACGAATGTTAAACAGAAAGAAGATAGCAGGACAATGAGAAATGTCAAGGGTACAAAGTCAGTAAGTAACAAAGAAGTAAATGGACAAGAAAAAGGAACAAAGAAATGAGGGAAAAACAGTGAACGTTGTTTGGAGCATTTTTCTAAAAGTTGGGAGAAAATCTCTTGGGCAGATTGCTATTCATCACGAGATGGCCGTATGTAAATGGACGAGAAAGGCAGTCACGCGAACACGCAGCAAACATGCAGCGTTCTGTAATGTGACATTTGCAGCAGGGAAGAGGCCCGGTGCTCCGCCATGTATGTGCTGGTGGTAGCCTAGGTCCTGTGGACTTTCCTTCCACAATTTGCAAGGGAAAGCCACACACACACACACACACACACACACACACACACACACACACACACACACACATACACAACGCCACGCCGCGCCGTGCGCACGCACGCACGCACGCACGCACACACACATACGCACGAGCACGCAACCACACACCACCCCACACACACACACACAACACACACCACACACAGGCCGCACGACAGAGAGAGAGAGAGAGAGAGAGAGAGAGAGAGAGAGAGAGAGAGAGAGAGAGAGAGAGAGAGATGGTTATCTTGCTTTGATTGAAGAAACGCCTCCACGTTTTATAGTTCTATCTTAATGCTCTTGAAAACTTGAGTCGATATATCAGTGGACAAAATGGCAATCATATCATCCGCAAGAGTTACAATGAACCATGGCAATGTTCTGCAAAATGGGATTATGTTTCCAAGCTTTGCTTTGTTCCATTGTTGCTACAGTGCTTTAAAATTCATTGTGACCTGGTTGCGCTTCATCTCCAATCATTCAGGGCACATTATCTATCAAGGAATGTTAAAGACAACCAAATATATAGTACTGTCCAGATCACAAGAACTTTTTGTTTAACCCATTACCTTCAAATGTTCATATTTCTGTTGTGTGTTCTGTTGTACTTCCAAAAGGTATCCAAGGCACGTTCATTATTTCACTGATAACATGAACACGACGTGTTTCAGCAATGGTACTGTGTCTTTTAGCGCTTTAACTTCTGTAGTCGAACAACAAGAATTGTCCATTATACCATCTCCTCATGATATTACAAGATTCGAGCAGTTTCAGATCTTCTTGTCAAATTTAAGATTTGTCAGATTTATTCTCTCGCTGTGACATTTCAAGAACCCTTCATTTTAGACTGTTTTGTTTTTCCTAATCGATCATTTTGACCTCTTCTTGTGATATTTCACGATTTGTCCAGTCAGAACCCCTCACGTCAGAGTATAGGAGTTTTCCAGGTTTACTTTTTCTAATGCTATTGCAAGATTCGACCACTTTGAACTGTTTTGGTCAAACTCACAATATGTTCATGTTGGCATTTTCTTGCCAAACTACAGAATTTTTTTCATCTTGGTCTCTTCCTTTCCATTTTTAAGATCTGTCCATTCTTACGGCCGGTTAAAATTCGTCCATTTTGACTTCTTTTTGTGAAAGTATAAAATTTGTCCATTTTGAAGCCATCATATCTGTCGTCACTT
>CM065717.1:66197821-66202821 GCA_033310375.1 Conus canariensis
AAATGCGTGCATTATTTCTTTTTAATAAGCATACCCCTCACACCAGAGTGGTCTTTAACTAATCGCACTTACTATAGTCTCGTTTATGCATACAGCTACGCATGTAGATAACACATTTTGCAAGCAAATGATTCGGCCAAAGATTTTAACTGTCTTCTTGGTTTTATCATGTGCTTAGAGAAAAAAATTCTCTGTAATTCATTTCACGTTAGATGAAATAAATTTTTAACGTTGTACTTCATTATTTCTTGTTACTGTTCCTATCTGCAAACAGGAAACATGACATGTTTCTCCTTTTCTTTAAACAAATATACAAATATCACCTAACAGGACGTTTTGAAGTATGCTATCAGAATGCTCCAATATTTCATGAAGAAACTAAAGAAACAGACGTACACATGCGCAGTAAGAGAGACACGGAGACGACGTGAATCATTAAACTGACGCCGGTTCAAAATCTCCGCAGACGAAGGGATTGTCTTTTTGCCGGGAGACAGCACAGCCAGACGTCAGGTCGGCCACAGCACGTTTCCTTCACACGCACAATGGAACCATGCATAGACAGTATTGTATGTCAATGCTAAACACTGTAGGTATATTCGTATTGTTCATTCCCTTGCTTGATTATTTCATAAAAGAATGCATGCAGTGCGCCCCCCCTCCTTCTCTCTCCTCATGCGCTGCACGCGCTCAAACCGCGCACGCACGCACGCGCACACACCACACACCACACACACACACACACACACACACACACACACACACACACACAACACACTGGCACTTCCTCGTTATGCTTTCTACGAGTTACGTGTGTGTGTGTGGGGGGGGGGGATGGGGGGTGTATGCGTGTGTGTGTGTGTGTGTGTGTGTGTGTGGTGTGTGTGTGTCTGGCGTGTGCAACAATTATGAGGACATACTGATCTCTATCAAATTAAGATGAGTGGAATAATAGCATAGAAGTGTAGAAAAGGTGTTTAAATTATATTTGAATACTCAAAACATATCTATCAAATGCATGGGAGGTACAGGTGAAACACAACACTAGGAATAGAGAACAGAGTGCAAATGGGAAAATAATTATATACACAATGTATCTATATTATCATCAATTACATTTACTGGGTGAATGCTTTTTTTTCCCTACATGTTTTAATCCTTCTCCACACGTTATTTGTAATGTATGTTATGACCACTTCGCGTTTCACACAGACCCCAGAAAAAAGTGACTGTGTTCAATTGTTTTTTTTTTTTTTTTCTGGAAACTCTGTTGATAAAAGCCCATGTCTTGCATTTCATGAGGAAAAACAAATCAGTCAAGATAAAAGAGAAATGCACTCTTGAATGGAACAACACCTTGTGTCATAACTCGTCAGAGTCTAGAAACAATAGTGTGGTGTGTTTGATAGCGGGTGTGTTCCCCATACGCAATAGCTAGGTATTCAAAACATCGCTGGCACACAGAGTTGACCAGCCTTAGCGTGACCCTCCATCCATTCCTACTCCAGCAGCTGGCTCACCTGGTCAGCGTTGTTATCAAGAGGGTCCTTGCAGCATACTCAAGGACTAGGTTCACCTCAGGTGTGTTGTCACTGGTGAAAGCTCAGCAGAGTAGGCTTGATGTGGGAAAATTTGGATCTGCCGCCGCTGCTTAACATAATCGGTGACCACTTCGGTATGATGAAGGCCTTGCAATGTCACCTTGAAAAGTGGAGTGTGGCCCAGTTGCTTAAAGTGCTGGAACAGCAACAGGCTGCCAGATGTCATTCCTGCGCCACAGGCCTACGAGATGTGCATGCATGCGGTAACTTCCCAAATATAACATGCACTGCCAAATCGGTCATGCTCCAGCAAGCCCTGTCCAAAACAATCGTTCAGTTCTGATTTGTACACTTATATCCGACTATTGCCAAATGACAAGCTGAATTGATATCCATTAGCGAACAGGACTCGACTATTCTTCTCTTGTCCAGTGTTAGTGTGTTCCACACTAAACTGTGGCTGCTGTCTTGTGAGGCTGAGTAAGAAGTCGACGAACCACTGGTTTCCTGCCGACCAAGCCGTCCCATGTCAATGATTACGGACGGTCTAGCTGGTCACATTCCAGTTTGTCACAGCCCTCAAAGCAGCCCACAGGTCGCTAGAAGTGGAACATTGATAGCAGCACAAAAGTCATGCAGGGTTGGTCAGATTTGGGGCCCTCAACTATCTGCCTGGTGACCACAAAATGTTTGTAGTTTTTGGATGAGCAAGTGACTAATGGGAAGCATTTTGCCGGTTTCTTCCGCTTCGACCCTTTCTGGATCCAGGCGAAGGTCCATCCTCTACCTTCATAATATTCTTCATGACGGCATGTTGGTTTGCTGAACATTGTATGGGTACCTATGTGTGTCTTCGTGGGAAAACTCTAGAGCATTATTAGCAAGGATGTTTCATCTTTCACATGCAAAACTGAGAGGCTGCTCGCGTTGTCTGTTTCTTTAACCAGATAAGCATAAGTTGAAACTGATTTTTCAAGGGATACTGGCTTTTCTGGCTTTTCTTGTGCTGTTGGGTATGAATATGTCAACTGTCAGCAAACCGAAGGCACAGAACCATTATAAACTTAATCAAATGCGTGTATTATTATTATTTTTTTTTATAAACATACCCCCCCCCCCCAACACCAGAGTGGTCTTTAACTAATCGCATTTACTGTAGTTTTTTTTCATGCAGACAGCTACACATGCAGATAAAACAGTTTGCAAGCAGAATGATTCGGCCAAGGATTTTAACTGTCTTCTTGATTTTGTCATGTGCTAAGAGAAAACAAATTCTCTGTAATTTATTTCACGTTGGATAAAATAGATTTTTAACGTTATACTTCATTATTTCTTGTTACTGTTCCTGTCTGCAAAAGGAAACGTGACATGCTCCTCCTTTTCTTTAAAACAAACATATAAATATCACCTCACAGGACGTTTTGAAGTCTGCTATCACAACGCTCCAATATTCAATTAAGAAACTAAAGAAACTGACGTATACAAGCGCAGTAACAGAGACACGGAGACGACGTGAATCATTAAACTGACGCCGGTTCAAAATCTCCGCAGACGAAGGGATTGTCTTTTTGCCGGGAGACAGCACAGCCAGAGGTCAGGTTCGTGCCACAGGCACGTTTCCTTCAGCACCGCACAATGCAAAGCCATGCATAGACAGTTTATTGTTATTGTCAATGCTTAAACACTGTAAGGTATTATTCGTATTGTTCATTCATCCTTGCTTTGATTAATTATTTCATAAAAGGAATTGTGCATGCACGTGCGCTCTCCCCTCTCTCTCTCTCTCTCTCATGCGCGTGCACGCGCTCAAACGCGCGCACGCACACACACACACACACACACACACACACACACACACACACACACACACACACACACACATTGCCATCACTTCCATCGCCATTATACCATTGCCAACCCACTCCACAAAGCATTCTATACACACACAGACACACACACACAGACACGCACACACACACACACACACACGCATGCACGTACACGCATGCACGTGCACGCACGCACCCATGCACACGCATGCACACACACACGCACGCACACACGCATTCACGTGCACGCACGCACCCATGCGCGCGCACACCACACACACACACACACACACCACACACACACACACACAACACACACACACACACACACCCACACAACTTGCCTCATCTCACTACATTCGCACCCCCTTCGATTTTCCAACCTCATCCCATGCATCTCACTCCCCATGTTTCAACAAATTCCGAAATAAATAAACAAACAAATACATATACATATATAAGTAAGTGGAGGTGATGCACTGTCCCACCAAAGATTCTATGTCCTTATTTGCATTGGCCTTCAAAAGCTGTCAATGTCACATTTACGCTTGCCACACGTTGTCTGAAAGCCTCGTGGCCTTCGCGCCTAGAAATCAGATAGCCCTAAACGCCAGATCGAGGTAACTTATTTGCTGCCCTGAACGACAGAACGAGGCTTGTCCCACCCAGTGCCCGAACGCCCAAGCGGGATTGTGTTATGAAGTCTGGACGTACCGTTTCGGAAGGGAGACTTGTCGTCTGAGAAGAGTATAGTGACACGTTCGTACTGACTTCTTAATTAACGAAGGTGCAGTTCAAAGTGTGGCCACCGGAGAGGTAGATTTGTTTTCCTGTCTTTTTTTGTCATCCGAAAGTCAGTATATTACCACACATTCTGGTGGTACTTTGGTGGGATCAGGCTTTGAGGGGTTAGATAAAAGAAAGAGATGAAAGAGGAAAGAATCCCAGATGCATGTAGGTATATGGAGTTGGGATTACTTCAAATCGAGAGGATCTCTCTCTCTCTCTCTCTCTCTCTCTCTCTCTTCTCTCTCTCTCTCTCTCTCTCTCTCTCTCTCTCTCTCTCTCTCCTGTCTTACTCTCTCTCTTCTCTCTCTCTCTCTCTCTCTCTCTCTCTCTCTCTCTCTCTCTCACGCACATTCTTATTCTCTATCTATCCCCTCTGTCTCTCCATGTATCTGTCTCTCTCTTCACTCTGCCTCTCTCTCTCCTTTTCTACGCACTTCTTATTCTTACTTCCCTCTCTCTCTCCTGTATCTTCTCTCTCTGTCCTCTGTCTTCTCTACTTTACTCTGTCTTTTCTGCCTCTTCTCTCTCTGTCTCTCTCTCTGTCTCTTCTCGTCCTTCTCGTCCTCTCTCTCTCTCTCTCTCTCCTTCTCTCCTCTCTCTCTCTCAAGTCATATCCCAGTTTGACCGATCTGCCATAAATCATCTCTGAGATTATAAACAGCAGGTTAGCAAAAGCCATCAACATGCGTGTGTGTGTGTGTGTGTGTGTGTGGTGTGTGGGGGGGGGTGGATGGGTATGTGTGCGTGAATGTGTGTGTGTGTGGGGTGGGGGTGGGGGTGGTGGATGGGTATGTGTGCGTGCGTGCGTGTGTGTGTGTGGGGGGGATGGGTATGTGTGCGT
>CM065717.1:66207821-66210321 GCA_033310375.1 Conus canariensis
TACTTACAGACACGTGTAAAAAGACTATTCGTAGTTGCCATTTGAGCAGTTCAGTCCGAATGACTGACGGAGCAAAAGGGTTATCAGTCTCTCAGAATAACGTTTTTTAACTGCTAAGTGACACTGTGTGGCGGGACAGTGTCATAGCTACAGAGCATGAGAAGGTGTGCATACTAAGTGTGAGCTTGACTCCAGACATACGTGGTCGCCATATTGTACAATGGAAGTGGTCAACTGAAAACAATTGTTTTTGCTTTGGTTGGTTTGTACATACGTTTACTTTGTTCCACATTTTTTCCAGTTTAAGCGAACAATATATATCTTTTGCTTAGAATGACCAGCTCACATTTAGGAGACTGCCAATCAAATCCCTGTCACCAAATATAAAACAAGAGATGCAATGTGGTCATTGCTTTATATATGATGGATACATGCAGACAGCGAGATAGAAGGCACAGGGTGGATGGGTAAGTAGCGGGGTATGAAGATACAAGTACGGCAAGCACATGAAATGAAGTACTTACCACTAACAGTCGCAGACAACACAGCAAGTTATTCCGTCTGAAAATATATGTTGGCTAGTTGTTTCTTTAAATCCTAACGACACTATCAAATCATTCTTCCTCTGTGCCATTATTCCTGTACTAAAAAAAACATTCTTCCCATTCACACACACACACACACACACACACACACACACACACACACACACATGCACGCACGCACGCACTCACGCATGCACACACGCACGGGCGCACTCAGTTTACTTGTCACACACACACACACACACACACACACACACACACACACAAGAGAGAGAGGAGCTTGAGCATACTCATACTAACGCAACAACTGGCAACGGAACTGAGATATTAACAGACATACTTCTCTGAACATTTGAGTCAAACAGTAGCATTTCTGCTCGACATATTTTGTTATCTTCTGTCATCTCTCCTGGGACAAGGGGAGGGGGAGAGAGAGAGAGAGAGAGAGAGAGAGAGAGAGGAGCTTGAGCATAATTATTCATACTAATGCAACAACTGGCAACCGCACCTTCAGACAGAATTGTCAAACGTTTCTGTACAAAATCGGAAATGAAATGAGGCAGGGAACAGTGAACGATAAACAGTAAACAGGTGGGGTATTTTTTGCTCCCATAAGAAAACCTAACACAGTGTAACTTTTATTCAAGACTGGCACAGCCTTTTAAACTTGAATAAAGTCAGACAAATACACAGACGAACAATCTAATGGGGAAAAAAACAAGCGCAGGCCAACAACTGAACTGTCTTCATAGTAATGACTTGGCAAAGATTTGGACTTAAGGAGGGAGGGGGGGGGGGGGGTTGAAGATGGAGAAACTGGGAACCTGGAATTAAGAAAATATGTTACAGATATGAAAACTCTTCACAAGCTGCATACGGGAACCATCGCAATCCCTTTTGAAGGCAGATATATTTGTATTGCCTGCTCCGAGGCCTTTCGTCCGCTGGGTCGGAACTCATCAGGGAGACACGGCTGGTTGTGTCTGCGCTCCTGGCGTCAAATAGAGACACACCACAGTCCATAATACTGTGGTGTTCTCACCACCAAGGGTGCAAAAAAGAATCCAATAGCACCCCCAAAGCAGCCAGCGAAGAGTAGTAAATGAAACCAAACGAAAGTGTGGGGAGGAAAAAAGTTGCTGAAAAACTAAAGACATTATGCAAATAATATAAAATGTAGGGGACAATCTTTGAGCCTATATATCTGCCTTCAAAAGGGATTGCGATGGTTCCCGTATGCAGCTAGTGAAGAGTTTTCATATCTGTAACATATTTTCTTAATTTCATGTTCCCAGTTTCTCCATCTTCAACCCCCCCCCCCCCCCCCCCCCCGCTCCCTCCTTAAGTCCAAATCTTTGCCAAGTCATTACTATGAAGACAGTTCAGTTGTTGGCCTGCGCTTGTTTTTCCCCCACTATTAGATTGTTCGTCTGTGTATTTGTCTGACTTTATTCAAGTTTAAAAGGCTGTGCCAGTCTTGAATAAAAGTTCCTCTGTGTTAGGTTTTCTTATGGGAGCAAAAAATACCCCACCTGTTTACTGTTTCTGTACAACTTTTCCTATTCATTCCCATGGTTCGTCTGGACCGTCTCCTTTGGGTAAAAATAAGTTTTGCTGTCCAAGTCATTTTCTTTTTAGATATGCATCATTATTTGAATATTTTTGTTACGTTTATAAGACAGGGTAAGAGATGCTGTACTTGTTTATTACGTACAGGTATTAGTTGGACAGCCATGAGAGGCCATGTTAATGAAGAAAAAGATATGGAGATTTAGTTCTCATCACACAGTATCCATCTTGGCAATGCCCTGAAGATTTATAATGAAAGCGGAAGGGCTAGATGGACTGAGCTCCACCAATGTCCAATAGATTCTGATTTGCCTTTCAACCCCAATCTGCACCACAGATTCACCCCAAATCTTCAGGCGTTCATCTGACAATCACATTGAATCTTT
>CM065717.1:66215321-66225321 GCA_033310375.1 Conus canariensis
CCATTAAAGATCTACTGTCAAAATCATGCATGCTCCAGTAGAGAGCCCTGTCAGCAAATTGTGCGCTTGCTTATATCTTCAGTCTTCATCTGACCGTTGCTCAGTGACAAGTTCAATCGAGATCCACTGGTGAACAGGACTCTTGGCCATTCTTGGCGTGTTCACTAATGGTGTATTCTGTACCAAACCGTGTTTGCTGTCCTGTGGACTGAGTAAGCGGTGAACGATCTGCTGGTTTCCTGCCGACCAAGTTGCTTCATGCAAATGATTGTGGATAGCCTTGCTGCTCACTTTCAAGTATTTTTGTTCATGTACCTTAGATAGCTCACAGGTCACTTGAAGTGGAAAATCAGTGGCCTGTGGCATTCATGACAATCAAAAGATCCTGCTTCGGTGAAGTCATGCAGGGTTGATTGAATCTGGGGGCCTCGCCTGTCTGCCTGGTTGTCATGAAATGTTTGTAGCCTTTGGATAACGGAGCCAATTTTCTCAAACCCCCCAGTAGATCTAGGCCAGGGCCCCTCCTCTATCTTCTCATCAAATTTTCGTCATGACAGCATGGCTGGTTTGCTTAGCATTACACAGGCATCTATGCCATTCTTTGTGGAAAACTTATTTCGACCATTAGTAGGGATGTTTCAACTTTGAAGTGCAAAACTGAAAGGTCGCTTACGTTTTCCGTTTCTGTAATTGAATAAGAATATCGTTTTTCTTTTCAAAAGATACAGGCTTTATTTTCGGATGAGAAGCAATATTCGCAATCAGTTGTCTTCAAATCGAGGGCGCGGAACCTTTGCCTGTTCTGTACTTCTTTACTGTACTCATTTATGTAAACAGTGTGAATAGATCAAACATTTAACAAGCAGAGTCATGTGCTCACAGAAAACAAAATCTATGTACCGTATTGTTTCTGTTCCCTTCTGTAAAAAGATAGATTCTTCCCCCTTTCTTTCAACAAACATACAAATATCACCTATCTGCCTATAGCATGAAAATGTTCAAACGTTCAGGAACCTAAATAAACAAAGGCATACAGGCGCAATAACAGAGACATGAAGAGGACGTTAATCATGGAGCTGACGCCGGTTCAAAGTGGATGCCAGACGAAGACAATCTCTTTTTGCAGGGAAAGAGCACAGCCAGAGGTCAGATTCGTGCCGCCATCACGTTTCCTCCCTCTCCGAACAACGCACATTCATGCATGGACAGGTCGTTTGTCATCGTCAAGGCCTAAGCACTGTATATTATTACTTTTGGTATTGTTCGTTCATTTCTGTTTATGATGAGCTATTTTGTAGCGATAACACACACACACACACACACACACACACACACACACACACACACACACACACACACACACACACACATGCACGCACGCACGCACGTAAACACGCAATATTAAAACATTGGGGATACACAGACATGCACGCACACACCTACACACCTACACACACACACACACACACACACACACACACACACACACACACACACACACATGTTCACGCACGCTCGCACACACGCACGCACACACACATGTTCACGCACGCTCGCACACACGCACGCACACACACAAACAAACAAACACACACATGTGCACGCACGCACGCACGCCCCCCCCCCCCCCCCCCACACACACACACACATGCGTGCATGTGCGCCTGCACTGCAATCACCTCTACCACCATCACGTCATTACCAACCAACTCCACAATGCATTCCACATACACACAGTTTGTGTCATTTCCGAACACTCAGCCCCTCCCCACCCCCACCCCCACCCCCGCCCACACTTTTCCAACCTATGCTTTCCCTCCCTCCCCCACCCCATCCCCCCTAACAACTCCCCAAATAAATTAAGAGATGAATATATCGGTGAGTGGAGGTGGCGCACCCTTCGCATCGAAGATTCTTTGTCCTTATTTGCATTGGCCTACAAAAGCTGTAAATGTCACGTTCACACATGCCACACGTTGTCTGAAAGCCTCGTGGCCTTCGCGCCTCGAAATCAGATAGTCCTAAATGCCAGACTGAAGTAATTTGCTGCCCTGAATGACAAAACAAGGCTTGTCCCACCCACTGCCCGAACGCCCAAGCGGGATTTTGTTATCACGTCTGACGTACCGTTTCCGAAGGGAGACTTGTCGTCTGTGACGTTTTACTGAATGCGTTATTTTTTTTTCCATTTTTATTTTTTTGACTGCAGGTGCCGCTCGAAGTGTGCCAGAGGCGGCGACCTTTAGCTTTCTTTTTCTTTTTTTTCCCTCTCCGAATGTCAGTATAATACCACATATTCTGGGGGGGGGGGGGGGGGGGGTATTTTTTTGGTTCGAACAGGTGTTGAGGATTAACATTTAAAGAAAGAAAGAGGAAGGTAGGCAGATGTACGTGGGTGAATAGGGTTGGGGGAAAAAAACTCTCTCTCTCTCTCTCTCTCTCTCTCTCTCTCTCTCTCTCTCTCTCTTTCTCTCTCTCTCTGTTATTGAATATTTGTTAACACATACACGTACATACTCGTCTCCATTATCTCATGCCATTGGTTGTGTGTGTGTGTGTGTGTGTGTGTGTGTGTGTGTGTGTGTGTGTGTGTGTGTGTGGGTGTGTGGGTGTAGATGTTGAAATATTTTGCACGGTTATACTTATGCCCAGATTTACATTCCAACATTTTCTAATTTGCACAGCCTCCAACTCCTTCCCCACCCCTACAGTCACTTTTTCCCTTATTACGATACAGTTATCATCATCACCATCATCATCATCATCATCATCACCATCATCATCATCATCATCATTATCATTATTATCATTATTGTTGTTGTTGTTATTATCATTATCATCATCATCATTATTATTAATATTTTATTGTTGTTGTAATCATTATTATCATTGTCATTATTATTGTTGTAATTATCATTATTTTGTTCTATATAATGGCTCTCTCTCTCTCTCTCTCTCCTCTCTCTCTCTCTCTCTCTCTCTCTCTCTCTCTCTCTCATAAACCCAAAACACATTAAAATCTTTGTTGATTACGTTAGAAGCAATCTCTCGAAAAGCCCGAAATGAATTGTCTCTGAGATATCACAAACAGTAAGGTGGCGAGTGTAGCTCAGCGAGGTAAAGATCAATGCGCAGTCTGGAACAAAATTTAGGCAGTAATGAATTAATTTTTTTTTTCTAATTTCTTCACGCTTGTTTTGAGGGGGAGGGCGGAGGAGTGGGATGTGTGGGGTGTGGTTGGGGGATGGGGATGGGCTGCAGAGAGGGACAGGGTGTGTGATTCAGAGGGGGGGGGGGGACTAGATATTTCACAGTCAACCTTTGTGAGTGGGAGAGCAGCTCATGTGATGACAGCCTTGTCAGTCGGATATGTATCATAAAACGAAAACCATTTACTTTTGAGAAATGGATAATAATGCTAACCTTCACTCTGTGTTTGCTAATTTCCATTAAAGTCTGAATGACCGAATTCTTCTGTATTTTCGTATTGTTATTTTTCTTTTAAAGCGGAGATGGGGATGGGGATGAGAGGGAAGTAATAGGCAGTTGCTGGTTAGTTTCGTTTCTTTCATGCCTGTGCGTCTTGAAAACACTGAAAGGCTGGTTCGTTGATTTTCCATGCTTGTTTATTTCGGAGTCATTCAATTGCTAGTTTGTTTCGGTTTTTTGGGGTTTTTTTGTTGTTTTTTGTTTGTTTGTGGGTTTTTATTTCATATCTGAGCATCTGGAAGTCATTCGAATGCTTGCTTGTTTCATTTCATCAATAGTTGTGCGTCTTGGGGTCATGAGGGTGCTGATATATTTATTTTTATATTTTTGTTTCTATTTATATTTCTACGTGTCATCAGATTGCCCGGTTGTTTGGTTTCTTTCACAGCTGTCCATCTTAGAGGCATTCAGTTCTCATTCTTCAGGGGGGGGCGGGGGGGGGGGGGGGGAATGGGAATATATCATAGTACAAACAAATAATTCAAAACAAGGGAACGCCAAGCGACACGGAAAGAAATGACCAAACCAGCAGTCATCATTCTTGGTGTATTTTTCCAAAGTTCTGAGAGAGAGAGAATCTCTTCGGTGAGTGCTGTTCGTCACGAAACGGCGACATGTAAATAGACGACAAAAGCAGTGAGGTACGCACGCACCGAACATGCAGCACACAGTAATGTAACCCTCACAGAAAAGAGTTAGCTCAGTACTGCCTTCACGGATGTCACCGTGGTGGCCCGTGTTCCGTGAACTTTCCGTCGGCAATTTGCAAGGGAAAAAAAACAGAGAGAGAGAGAGAGAGAGAGAGAGAGAGAGAGAGAGAGAGAGAGAGAATTCGATTTTTTTTTTATTGATCAGTCAGTTCCAGGTTTTACTGTTATGCCATGACATTCTTCAAAACTTAGGTCGTTCCACTGGGCGCAAATGGCAATATCATTATCCTCAGAGCAAAAAAGAAAATGACACGTGGAATGTTTTGGAAAATGGAGTGATGTTATCAGATGTTGCCATGATACTGCACTCCGGCTACTGTGTATTAACATTCCATGTGACTTAGTCGCTTGTCATCGCCACAAACGTAGGGCACGTATTTTGTCCGTTCTGATGGCCACATAGAGAAGCCTGCCCACGACACCAGCAATCTGAGGGAACACAAGGAAAGGGGGAAAACAGAAATTCAGATGACAATAATGATGATGATGACGGCGACTTCTATGCTGCTGCTGCTAATGATGATGGTGATGATGATTCTAATGGTGATAGGTTGGAAAAAAATACTACTTGTATAGTCGGATTCATACACTAAAGAATTGAGATGGAACGCACATGCGTGTGTGTGTGTGTGTGTGTGTGTGTGTGTGTGTGCGTGCGTGCGTGCGTGCGTGCGTGCGTGCGTGCGTGTGTGTGTCTGTGTGTGGTGCGTGTATGCATGCGCGAGCGTGTGTGTGTGTGTGCGTGAGAGAGAGAGAGAGAGAGAGAGAGAGAGAGAGAGAGAGAGAGAGAGTGCGTGTCTATGTACGAGTGCGTGTATGTCTCTGTGTGTGCGCGCGCGCGCGCCGCGCGCGTGTGTCTGTGTGTCTGTGTGTGTGCGTGTGTGTGTGTGTGTGTCTGTGTGTGTGTGTGTGTGTGTGTGTGTGTGTGTGTGTGTGCGCACTATGCGTACTGTGTCAGCTACCAACACAAACGTCCACTGTGCGAACTGTGTCAGCTACCAACACAAACGTCCACTATGCGTACTGTGTCAGCTACCAACACAAACATCCACTATGCGTACTGTGTCAGCTACCAACACAAACGTCCACTATGCGCACTGTGTCAGCTACCAACACAAACGTCCACTATGCGTACTGTGACAGCTACCAACACAAACGTCCACTATGCGTACTGTGACAGCTACCAACACAAACGTCCACTGTGCGTACTGTGTCAGCTACCAACGCAACAAACGTCCACTATGCGTACTGTGTCAGCTACTAACACAAACGTCCACTATGTGTACTGTGTCAGCTACCAACACAAACGTCCACTGTGCGTACTGTGTCCGCTACCAATACAAACGTCCACTATGCGTACTGTGTCAGCTTCCAACACAAACGTCCAGTATGCGTACTGTGTCAGCTACTAACACAAACGTCCACTATGTGTACTGTGTCAGCTACCAACACAACAAAACGTCCACTATGTGTACTGTGTCAGCTACCAACACAACAAAACGTCCACTATGTGTACTGTGTCAGCTACCAACACAACAAACGTCCACTATGTGTACTGTGTCAGCTATCAACACAACAAACGTCTACTATGGGTACTGTGTCAGCTATCAACACAACAAACGTCCACTATGTGTACTGTGTCAGGTACCAACACAACAAACTTCCACTGTGCGTACTGTGTCAGTTATCAACACAACAAACGTCCACTATGCGAACTGTGTCAGCTACAAACACAAACGTCCACTATGCGTACTGTGTCAACTACCAACATAAACGTCCACTGTGCGTACTGTGTCAGCTACCAACACAACAAACGTCCAGTATGCGTACTGTGTCAGCTACTAACACAAACGTCCAGTACGCGTACTGTGTCAGCTACTAACACAAACGTCCACTATGTGTACTGTGTCAGCTACCAACACAAACGTCCTCTGTGCGTACTGTGTCAGCTACCAACACAAACATCCACTGTGCGTACTGTGTCAGCTACCAACACAAACGTCCACTATGCGTACTGTGTCAGCTACCAACACAAACGTCCAGCATGCGTACTGTGTCAGCGACTAACACAAATGTCCACTATGCGTACTGTGTCAGCTATTAACACAAACGTCCACTATGTGTACTGTGTCAGCTACCAACACACACGTCCACTATGCGTACTGTGTCAGCTACCAACACAAACGTCCACTATGCGTACTGTGTCAGCTATCAACACAACAAACGTCCACTATGCGTACTGTGTCAGCTACCAACACAAACGTCCACTATTTGTATGCGTACTGTGTCAGCTACCAATTCAAAGACTGTGCTGACTTATCTGTTAGAGTAAAAAGTAAATGTCAGCTGGAGTCATAAGGGCAACGCTGATTGAAATAGTAAGGGGTCTTCGGTGGTTGGCTGAAGTCGAGAGAAACCTGAACGACTGGATAACTGAGGAATAAAATGAGGAGAATTTCGACAGACGACACGCATCCAGTACGTGTGTGTGTGTGTGTGTGTGTGTGTGTGTGTGTGTGTGTGTGTGTGTGTGTGTGTGTGTTGTGTGTGTGTGTGTGTGTGTGTGTGTGTGTGTGTGTGTGTGTGTGTGTGTGTGTGTGTGGGCACGCGCGCGCGCCCGCATGCATCCTACCCTTAAAACTCATCTTCTCAAATTGCAAGATTCATTCATTTGAACCTGTTCTTGTGATATTACAATATTTGTCCAATTGCAAAGTGATCTGTTTGCAAAGTGAGGCGACTGCAGGCGGAATCTAAACAAATTTGATAAATCACAGTGATTGCTCGTTCATTTTCTTTGTCCTGAGCGTTATGTATCTTGCCTGAAGAAGACCTAAGCGGTCGAAACGCGTCGTGTTTTGTCTTGTGATTCGTCTGTCTACGTTTTTCGGCGGAGCCTTATAAAAACTTTTTTCATATATGTTTGACCAGTTTGAACTCATTCGGACCAGACAAAGATTCGTCCATTTCAACCTTTTCGTATGCAGGTATAAGACTACATCATTTTGAACTGCGTATTTTTTTCCCCCAAGATAGTTCACATAATAATACGAAAGGTAAGGTGAAGGTGGAAAATAGTAGAAATGTAAGTGAACAGGACATCAGTCATAGTTGAAGCTCCAATTACATTCTGAAGACAGCGGGTAACAAATACCTGAATGGCAGATATATATGTATGTATGCATACGGAGACGCACACACACACACACACACACACACACACACACACACACACACACACAGAGAGAGAGAGAGAGAGAGAGAGAGAGAGAGAGACAGACAGACAGACAGACAGACAGACAGACAGACAGACAGACAGACAGACAGACAGAGTAGGTATGAGGCAAGCTGATTGTATAATGAAAGTTAACACATTTGGTTTTTACAGGTTCTGTAAAATGCCCAGTGGGGTTGTGCCGGGCGGCATACTGACAGATTTAGGGGGTTATAATCACATCGTAACATTGTAATGTAGAACATCAGCAAGTGCTCAGAATTCAGACTGGGTCTGCAAACATCGTCTTATATGGGGCCATCTAGAAATGAAATCCACATACATTATTTTTCCCCCGAGGAATATACTCTTCAGTTGTACATCTGTATGTCCGCTTATTGGAGAATACTTGCAGTCTAGGAGATTTGTGTTGTGTTTTGCATTGATGTAGATGGTCTTTAGCAAAAAGTACTTTGAAATGAAAAACATGATGCATTTGTATATTTTTGTCACATCCAGCTGTGGCTTATGATTAAGTCATCCGATTTGTTAACTGTTCTGGAGAACAAGATTTGTCCAGTTTGTCATCTTGTTGAACTACAAACTTTGCTTATCTTGATCTCTTCGTTGCTGCTTGCATGATTCGTTCATTTTGAATTTTTCTTCTCAGCCTATAAATTTCGCTGACTTCTCGTGAAAGTACAAGATTTGTCTATTTTGAACTCTTTGTACCAAAATACATTCTTTGACGTTCTGGCCTCTTATTATCCAAATACAAGTATTAAATTCATTCATTTCGGCATATTTTTGTCAAACTTGAAAATTCGTATTTTTGTCAAACTCGAAAATTCGTCTGGTCTGGAACTTCCATGTGAAGTTACAAGCGTCGGTGTCCAGGACGGGGGAAATCGTGATGGTATTGCTTAAGTGCACTAAGTTGATGTATTATTAGTCAGGTTTAACACACCAAGGTTATCTTTGCACTCGTACACGCATATGCACACTCATGCGCCCACCAAACATTCACCTCTCTCTGGGAATGGGATGTCACGCATTCGTTTCCCTTCTAACACGACTGAGCACAAGAAATACAATTTCTATGCTATTTATAATCAAACATGAAAAATCCAATTACACAAAATGAACAAATCAATGCATAAAAGATCAATACTTCCTAATCCCGGGTTATAATAAAAATGACTTCTTACCTGGCCAGGTTTTCACACACAACCACGCTTTCACACCACACCACAGTTCTTGAAAAGTCTCTTCACGTCTTCTTCAGCACTGCTTGATGGTGAGGCCCTTGGTTGACTGGCTCCAGGTTTCAGGACTGGGTCTTCGTGGTCGTCTCTGGGATCTCGACGTAGAGCTCTTCTTCTTCGTCTCTTTCACCCACCTCTGGGCTTCAAACTTAGTTTTCTTCTCTTCCAGCTTGTCTTTTCCCTAAGACTTTGCTGTCTCTTCTATCTCCCAGACCACGTTTCTCTCGACCCGTTCTCTGTCCTGCCCACCCTTCTCTCTTCTCTCTCTCTCTCTCTCCTCTGCCTTCTCTCTCTCTCTCTCTCCTGGTGTTCTTTACCTTCTCGTTGTTCTCCCTCACTTTATATAGGAATGGAAACAAAGGATTCCCCTTCGGGCCATGCCTTTGTCCATGCTGCTTCTCAAACCCCTAGTTCACAAGTGCTGTGAATTCTCCATTCGCTACATTCTCCACACATCTGCATTTACACACATCCCTACCTAATTGATTAGCAAACAAACACTTGGCACCAGATGGACATCGAAAATTCCCGCCGACTTCGGAGGCCACTTTAACACAGTAATTATCTTAAAGAGGGCTACGATAACAACATCCACGCGCGTTCAACCAGCCTGACAATAGAACCAACCCAGTGACCCACGGCAATACCATCCGAACGAGTCCAAGACTCCTGCTCTTCACTGACTGTTTACAAAAGAACCTCAGCTGACTGAGTATTTAGCGCTCACTTGGTGCACCGAGGTCCTGGTGGTTACGTCCCTCTCCCCTTTCGCTGTCGGGCAGGTCCGAACTCCTTACTACCTTAGGTGCCATCTGTCACCTGACCGCTTCGTCCTCCTTGGCACGGTTCGACCGTGTGCGATGGGTAAGGCATACTTGTTAATGGTTCTATTACCTATTTGTATACTACGTACAACGTCCCTTTTTCCTCTAAGCGTTTAATGCCTTTTGTGAGAGGTTTCACGCCCTTGACAGTCGGCCATGTTGGGCTCTGTTTATCCAAACACAAGAGTCTTCCATTTTAGCATTGGGATTCTTCTCAAACTACAAGACTGGTTGAACAATGCAACCATGTTGAACATTTCTTGTCATCTAGACAAGAAATCGTCAGTCTGAGTTCTTTCCAGACTGTCAGATTGATCGTCCATTTAACCATAGCTAATGTAATATAGTCGGCCCTAATTTTTAACTTAATAACCTATCTAACATTTCCGAAACCTAACACAATCTAACCTAACCCCATCGAATGACCTTTCTGGTCTTCGTCAGGCAAGCCGAACAACATCGAAGAGCAAGCAATCATCTGTAACCTGAAATTGGGCG
>CM065717.1:66230321-66235321 GCA_033310375.1 Conus canariensis
CCAGACCCGGGTTCCCCCCGCCCATCCCACTTCCTCTGACGATGGAAACCTGACAATCGCCGACAATTAGTCCGGCTTTTAGATCCCCCATGCTTCGGTGAGCAGTCAAAAGAGGAGCGGGCAGTCGATGGCCGCCTCTCACGCACTCTTGCCGCAAACATGGAACATAATAGTCCACAGAATGTCCTCTGCGTAGTCGGGGGAGGCTGGGGGTTGGGGTTGGAAGGGGGGGGGGGGGGCGGCTGAGGTAGCTGTGAAGGGGGAGGGGAGGTGCAGTATGGCGGAGGAGCAGAAAGTGGAAGAGGGGTGCGGGTGTTATTAGGTGGATTCTTTCGGATCCGACAATAAAGCAAAGCCCCGCAGGTAGCGTGGGGTTAGTGCACGTAAAAGAACTCAAGGCAACAAGAGAGGTGTCCCTGGGAAGATTTTGTTAAAACAAAACAGAAATCACAAAAACCAGCCAACCAACTAACCAAACAGAAAAAATATGATAATTATGCAGATGAAAAACATATGCAGGCAAAATATGTACATATGTATGTAAATATGTACGTACGTACGTATGTATGTATGTATGTATGTATGTAGTATGTATGTATGTATGTATGTATGTATGTATGTATGTATGTATGTATGTATGCATGTATGTATGTATGTATGTATGAATGTACGTATTATCTGTCAATCCGTCGATCTATCTATCTATATATCTATCTATCTGTCTGTCTGTCTGTCTGTCTGTCTTCTGTCTGTTTGTCTGTCTGTCTAACTATCTATCTAACTCTCTATCTGTCTGTCTATCTATCTATTATATTGCGCGTAATGTGAACCGTTGTAGAAGGAACTGCCTAATGTAAACTTTGGGCAAGTATTTACATTAGGCATTTTAGCTCAGATTTCTGTTGGCGTATGGCAAAGATTTCATATCTGCCATTTTCATTTTAACCAATATAAGCACAAATTAAATTGACTCACTAGGTACTGACACTTTCTTTCTTTCTCGTTCTTGTTTGCCTGTCTGCTTCTTCCAAGTCATTAAAGAAACGGGTTCAACATTTTCAAAAAAATTCTACAATTTCCCCATGACAAATCAGCGACTTGTTACAACGCCAAGCACCACAAGAACTCAAGGCCATGGTACCAAGCAGAACGATTCGAACTTCCTGTGCTGACGGAAGGGGGATGACAGTGAGTGGGGAGATGGTAAATGGATAGGCGTGGATGGCAGTGTGACGAAGTGAGCGGACGGAAAGATAGACGGATGGGTGGATGGACGGATGTTGAGTCTCTGAACGATTGTGTGAACGGAAGGACACCTGGGTGGGTTGATGGAAGGATCGGCAAGTACGTGGGTGGAAGAAGACGTGGGTGGACCGGACGAACGGAAGGATGGCTACATGGCCAAGGAGATAGGATCAGACAGGCGACTGGATCGTAAGCTTGGCAAGTGGGTGAATGCAGGGGGGTAGGGGTGGGTTGGTGAATGAAACAGTAGTGGCCTAGGTGGATATATGGGTTAATGGATGGATAGTGGGGTGGGTGGAATGGATGGAAAGATGGATGGTTGGGTTGCTGGAAGGAAGGAAGGATGAAGGATTGGGTAGAGGTATTGTTATGTGACTGAACGTGAGAACAGTTGGGTTTTTGAATGGAAAGGTGGGTAGCAAGGTCAATGGAGAGATGGTTAAGTGAGTAGAGAGAGAGAGAGAGAGAGAGAGAAGACAGACAGACAGACAGACAGACAGACAGACAGACAGACAGACAGACAGAGAGCTGTTTAGTTGGATAGTGGAAGGAAGTTTGAGTGGGTGGTAGGAAGAATGGGTCAGTGGGTGAGTGAAAGTATAGGTGGGTGGGTGTATGGAGAGACGAGCGCACTGGTACATAGGAAAAAAATATGTGGATGGATTAAATGAATGAAGAGTGAGTGTAGGTGAATGGGAAACCATGTGAGCGGGTAAGTTGAAGGGTAGATGGCTGATTACATAAAAAAAGATGGGGGAGGGCGCGATTCTTGGCATACGTGGTCGGGTGGATAGAAGATAATTGGCAGGATAGGTTACAAGATGACTGAGTGGGTGGATCATAGAATGGGGATGTAGATGGAAAATGGGAGAGTGGAGGAGGGGGGGGGGGTGGGGGGAGGGGGAGGGAAGCACGGATGGGTGAGTTGACGGAAGGATGGGCGATGGGAGGGGGGTGGTGGTGAATGGACAGATAGGCGAGTGGAAGGAAGGATGGACGAGTGGCTGAATGGGAGGAAAGATGGATGGGATAGTAAATAAAATGAAGGATAGACAGGCGAGTAGAAAGCTGGGAAGACAGGACGAATGGATGGGTCAATGGAAACAGGGATTGTTGGGTAGTTGAGTGATTAAATGAACGGATACGTTCTTTCCTCGACCCGGTATGAAAATCACTCACACCTCGTCCAGTGAATTAGCTTTACAGGGATAATCTTGGTTGACCCGGGGTCAACCGTGAAGCACGAGTGTCGGATACCAAGAGCTGGGGGGGGGGGGGGGGGGGAATCGATATGGCTAGACAACTCTTCCTGAGTCGTCTCCCTGTCCCCGTGTGTGGCCGGGCAAATGAGTCATGGCACTGACCTGATCGGCAGGTAATGGACGTGAGTCACACAAGTAAGCACTGGTACTAAAAGTGAAAAGACTGCCAGATGGTTTGCGCGTGCGTGTTGTGGTGCGTTGTGTTGTGTGTGTGTGTGTGTGTGTGTGTGTGTGTGTGTGTGTGTGTGTGTGTGTGTGTGTGTGTGTGTGTTCTTCAGTTTAACGTCTTTTCACCATTGGTGTTATGAGACGGAGGTTAAAAAAAAAAGTTGGGTTGTGTGTGTGTGTGTGTGGGGTGGCGTGTGTGTGTGTGTGTGTGTGTGTGTGTGTGTGTGTGTGTGTGTGGTGTGTGTGTTCTTCAGTTTAACGTCTTTTCACCATTGGTGTTATGAGACGGAGGTTAAAAAAAAATGTGTGTGTGTTGTGTGTGTGTGTGTGTGTGTGTGTGTGTGTGTGTGTGTGTGGTGGCGTGCGTGCGTGCGTGCGTGTGTGTGTGTGTATGTGTGTGTGTGTGTGATCTTCCTCCCTCCCTCCCCTCTTCCCTCCCTCTCCCTCCCTCCCTCCCTCCCTTCCTCTCTCTCTCCTCTCTCTCTCTCTCTCACTGCTATCACCTCTATGATCTGTCTGTCTGTCTGTCTGTCTCTCTCTCTCTCTCTCTCTTTCTCTCTCTCTCTCTCTCTCTCTCTCTCTCTCTCCCTCCCTCTCTCTCTCTGCTATCACCTCTGCGATCTCCTCTCTCTCTCCTCTCTCTCTCCTCTCTCTCTCTCCCCTCTCTCTCTCTGCTATCACTTCTACGATCTCTGTCTCTCTTTCTCTCTTCTCTCTCTCTCTCTCTCTCTCTCTCTCTCTGTGCTATCACCTCTACGATCTCTCTCTCTCTCTTCTCTCTCTCTCTCTTCTCTTCCTCTCTCTTCTCTCCTCTCTCTCTCTTCTCTTCTCTCTCTCTCTCTCTCTCCCCCCCCCCCCCCCCCCCCCCCCCCCTCTCTCACGGGACAGTTCCTTTCATGACAAGCTAGTGAACGTATCGAACCAGTTCCCAATACTGAAACATCAAATCATACCAACGGGGAAAAAAATCACAACGCCATGGTCTAGTAGCCCAACTTGGTTTTCTTCGCACAACATCAACATGTTTTCGTACTGTGGTAGCATTTCTAACGTCATCCCTATAGCAACAGACTGCCAAAGTCAATAGTGGACGCCCGTCCCTGTTTTCCACCCACATGGGATCGTTGTTATATGACCTTTCGTTATGAGTTATGATCACTTGAGCAACGACTGATGCATATTTCCACAAACCTCTTCTGTCATGAGTCAGAGTTACCATACCGCTGAATATCCGATTTTTTCTTTTTTCCTCAGCGAATTGTTTCAATCCGACCGCAACATTACTTTTGAGCTAATGTCAACAAAACGCCTGTTGAGATCGGGTACAAGATCTAGTCATTTCAATCTTAGGCCTTTTTGTAAAATATGTTAACAGCGCCGCTCCGTGATTAAAAACAAAATCTCATCACTTCAGAACATTCCCGTTAAAATCGAGGTCAAAACGTCGACTGCACAGATATCATGTAATGGCGGTAATGTTGAGCTTTTCCCCTTCAAACCATCGCGAAACAAGTGTTGTTCTTCATAACAGTCATCAGACTGATCACCAGATAGACTTTTACTATTGATGGCTAGTTTGCTGTGAGGAGAGACTTGAGAGGGACCTGATGAGCGTAATCGATCACGTCTTGGACGGACAGCACTTCTGTATGAACGCCACAACATGTGGCATAAAGACATTCGGTGCCAGGCCATACACTACAGTGAAAACAGAACATTTTTCTCATGCCAATATTAACGAATTTCTTCTCATGACACTGATGTGTCATCATTACTCCCAACACTAAAATGTGTTAGTTAGGACGTCTGTGGGTGCCCACTGCTGTGGAGACAGGAAAATGGCTACCTAATAATGAAGTAAGAAATGGGGTTTCTGCCTATAGCTGGGCATGGAAAGACTTTTAGTTGAATCGTAAGGTACAGAAGGACGTTATCTTGGTTGTGTCAAATCTTTCTTTGTTTTATTTTAAAGAGTGTTAAAGCTTCAAAATATGACCCCGAAATGAAATACCCAAACAGCGACAACTTCTGTTTTGAAAATTAAAACTTTTGTCAAAATTTATATAATACAATGTCGAGAACAGGCCATGCAAAATTTGAGGGCTACATCTTTAATCATAGACGAGCGAATTCAAGATGAATTTGGACAGAGTGTTACAGAAACGAAAAGCTGAAAAAAAAAAAAAAAAACCCAGACAAAAAAGACCACGAAACTTACTTATAAACGGCATGTCTGCTGTAGTTACGGCCAATTGACATGAAAGGCCATTATCCAGATACACCATGCACCATTGCATCAGTTCAAATGAATGCTATGCATCCACA
>CM065717.1:66242821-66250321 GCA_033310375.1 Conus canariensis
TTAGAACCCATGTTTACAACGCCAGAATCTGCTGGTGTCAGAAGATGATGCCTTGAAATTCATGGGAGAATCTGCTGGTGTCAGAAGAGCCTGAATGGAATGTGGAAAGCCATGAGCTGGTGTCAGAAGAGGAGAAATGTGCAGTTAGACCGATGTTATACGCCAGAATCTCGTTACGCGACAGCACACGAGTTATTTTTCCTTTAAAAAAAAAAAAAAAGGTTTGAGAATGAAAAGCATTGTTGCTAAGGCAGAGCGCTCTTGCCGAACTTTAGCAAAGCGCTGTGCTTGGCCGACTCCAGGTTGACGTGAATCAGGGGAAAGGCAAGGGGAAAAGGAGCTTTCCTCCCCACCCACCATCTCCCCCAGCTTATGGTATTTCGTTCGGCGACCAAATACCCCAACGTTTGGTATATTTATTACTGGTAATATGATATCGATATTATCAAGCAATCATTTAGTCCGTAGTTTGCTATCACATCATGAACTAACCACACGATCAACACACACACACACACACACGCACACACACACACACACACACACACACACACACACACACACACACACACACACACACACACACACACACACACACACACACACACACACACACACACACACACACACACACACACACACTCTCTCACACAAATTTCAGGTACTGCCGAAAAGACTTGCCATCGATGTTCTCTTACATTGCGAGTCTGTTTCTGTAACGACATGTCAGTAATTAGTGTGAAATTTCCTGTTTGTTGGCTGGTTTTTCGTTTGTTTGTTTGTAACTTTTGATGTCGTCTACCATGGATGAACGCTTGCGTAGTGACAATCGACACAAAATTCTACACACATCCCAGAATAACACAACAGTACCAACATTACACATAAAGTACACGTGTTAGTATATTCAGCCCTTTTTTTTTTTAAGGTAATGACTTTCATTGAACGAGTTATTTCCCAGACATTCAATTCTTCGTTGCTTTTCACGTCAGAGATTTTCTACGCAATACATCTAATGATTTGGACAGGTAAAGGGGATATCACCCCCCCCCCCCCCCCCCACACCCCACACACACACACGCAACGATCAAAGCTATACAGTGCATTAAGGTCGACGATATATGTGCTTCGCCCATGTACGAAGTAGGCGTTGTTGTTGGCAATACATGATGAGTACCAGGACACCTCTGTCAATACAGGTTTATATGACGTGTGACACCACTTGGCAATCGGTTTTCTGTTCGGCAGTCTACACTATCCTCGCCGTTAGAAACCCACCCACCCACCCATTTACCCCCATCCACTGACCAAACTGGTGCTGGTGGTATTTGGGTCTGTAACACTAGTAGGTCAGAACACCATCCTGGTGGTGGCACGGGTCACAGTTGTTGACGCCCGATTAGTCGGGCGTGACAGCGGGGATGGGGGTGGGGGCCGCCGGGGTCACGTGTTGTCGTATCATCATTAGTCATACCACGATCTATAACCAACTGTCAGTGAGGATGGTTATAATCTCGACCTTTTCAACGGGGCTTTCTTCCCAGTCACACGCTGCGTGACACTTGGCAAACCGCCAGTGATCATTGGAATCATTATGATGACGATTATTATCATTATTAGAGGAGCCCGTAGTCAAAGGATGAGAGAGCGCCTGTTGTGCCTGCGGAGATGATGGTCGTCAGTTCGAACCACATGTAGGGTCGGGGTTTTTTTTTGTTTGTTTGTTTTTTGTTTTTTTTTCGGCTCGAAAGCCCCATCTGTCCAGGCAGCAGGAAACGAGAACCTGATTCAGTTCGGGCAAGATGGAAGCCTGCGGAAGGAACGAACGCGCGTGCGCGCACGCACGCACGCACGCACACAAACACACACACAGTGACACACACACACACACACACACACACACACACACACACACACACACACACACACACACACACAAATAATGTTCATTTAATTTTCAGACAAAGAACACACGTTGCTTTTACCACAAAAGGGCGTTTTGTACGGTTATTCTTGTGACAGTTCCAAATAGGGGGTAGCACTCTCTTGATAAATTATGAACCGAATTTCCATTGAGTGTGCTTTTTTCCCATTCTTCAGCACTTTCCGAGTGTAGTTTGACTTCGCTGATTATTACGTTTGGGGATAAACTTTGCCCAGAACAATATTAAATCCAGTCTTCTGTGCCAGAATACTTCAACATTAAGTGATATTCTCGTAAGGTTACAGACTTTTCGTTTTCCCATGTAGAATCTTTTCTAATACTAGCCAGGGCACCTAGGGTATAGACCGGATCCCTCCAAAATTTTGTGGAGTATTTTTTTTTAATGAAAAAGCAAAATGTTTCTGTCATACTCGGCCCCTCCATTCTCGTTAGAGTATAACCGGTAACTAAAATTTCATGACATATCTTAAGATGGAAATACCCAAATTTCAATTTTTATCTTTCTTATGTTTTTCGACATCAACTACCCTGTGAGCTTAAGAAAGGCGTTTATATATTCAAATTGTTCTGGAGTGTATTTGTGTGTGTGTGGTTGTCCTCCTTACAATACACACGATTTGTTGGACTTCGGTACTGTTATCCCTGCAACTGTTTCATTTTGTTTTCTTGTATATTCTTTGTTGGATTTGGATGCAGCTCTGATAAGCCATGCAGTTCGCTATAATTTCAATTATTATTTTGGTTGTGAACATAAGTTCAAATCTTTCTTTGCCAGTCTTACTAAATGATGAAGAATGTACCACTGTTTCCCCTACTAATTGTATTGTTCAGATTATATTTTGGTTAGATTGTCCTGATTTAGAAACAGTCCATATCTTAATACGTGCTTTGGAACACCCCACCACACACACACACACACACACACACACACCACACACACACACACACACACAAATACACAAACGCAGGCATGCACGCACGCACGCACTTTTCATTTCTACGTTTTATAATGAGAGAGCCTGTTATTTTTCTTAACTCATTGCTAAAGAATGCAATTTCGGCTGCTCTTTCTTTGTTGCAGTCCAGTTCGATCTGTGGACTGTATTTCTTTTAAACCATGTAAACATGCCACGCACTGAACTTGTCATCTCTTTGAGCCAAAACAGTTTACATTGTCTGACTCTGGTCAAAACACTTGAATCATTTCTTGTACTTCCCGCGCGTGATCGCTTTCCTCAACCAAAACAGTTTCGAGCTCAAAGCTATACGTATGGTATTCCTCTACCGCCAGTTTTGACTCCTTTCAACTGACTACATCTTTTTCACACGGCTTTTCCATCCTTATCAGTTCGAAGCACACGATCTGGTTTTTTGGGTTTTTTTTTTTTTTTTTTTTGTGATTGTGTGTTGGGTCTGGTAAAAGAATCAAAGAAGGAATCCGTTTTGATTACGTGAGGGACTTACTATTGCTACTGGAGAAGTGTCGGGTTTCGATGTTCTGCTAACTATGGGGATGTTGTTACGAGTGCTTCATATCACCACGGTTTGCGCTGATGCCTTAGTGTTTGCATATTCATTCCTTACGATGGCAGGCATCTGTGGCCATTTTTATTCCCTGACGATGTTGCTCTCTGTCTCTACCTCTGTCTGTCGTTGTGTCTCTGTCTGTCTGTCTGCCTCTGTCTGTCTGTTGTGTGTGTGTGTGTGGTGTGTGTGTGTGTCTGTCTGTCTGTCTGTCTATTTCTCTCTCTCTCTCTCTCTCTCTCTCTCTCTCTCTCCTCTCCCTCTGTGTGTGTGTGTGTGTGTGTGTGTGTGTGTGTGTGTCTCTCTCTCTCTCTCTCTCTCTCTCTCATCTCTGTCGCTCTCATTCTGCTGTCCGGTACATAGAATACTGATCAAAATGGTCAAAATTAGAGGAAAGCAGATTACCCAGAAAAGCATAGAAACTGTTGTATGAATCACTACGAAAAAGAATTTATGACTTTTTTTTTTTTTTTTTTTTTTCAAATAACGAACCATCAATGACAGATGGCAGAGATGACAGATTGGTAGAGATGACAGATGGCAGAGACAGCATGACAGCGTTCAAAACAGCGAAAGTTTGACATGTGTAGAAATCTTAGTCGCATGCTTGAAAAAAAAAACTTAGTAAATCTTAAAGTTGATATTGAGTTTGGGAATGTTGTCTTTGAAGTGCTCGTCTATTGATACAGAAACTGCAGTTCTACAGACCTGGTCGTTCCATGGTATAAAGGTGGTAATAAAGATCAATTGCATTCTCTTCTGTGATGTTTAACACTGAGAAAATTTACCGAGAATTCAACCCAGCCAAATATTATCGAGAATCATGCCGAATTAAACTGCATATTGATGTCATTTACAAGAATTAATGTTGTCTGGAATTCGTCGTTGTTTTTGTATCAAGCACTAAGTTTCAGAGAAATTGCGACCTCATAATATTGTAACACACACACACACCACACACACACACACACACACACACACACTTTCTCTCTCTCTCTCTCTCTCTCTCTCTCTCTCACACACACACACACACACACACACCACACACGCACACACCACACACACACACCACGCACGCACGCACGCACCACGCACGCACGCACACACGCACACACGCACACAACACACAACATATCTCTCTCTCTCTCTCTCTCTCTCTCTCTATATTATATATATATTATGTATTATACATATAATATGTATATATATAGATAGATAGATAGATAGATAGATAGATAGATATATAGGTAGATAGATTGATGGATGGATGGATGGATGGATAGATAGACATAGATATAGATATGTTTGTGATATAGATATGTCTTTATACATCTTTTCATATGATTAGATCGCATAAGTTTCCACCCCCACTCTTCCACCACTGTTTCTTTATTTGTAAATTCTTGGCTTTTTTATTCACTTATCCCCTTCATGAGAGGCTATGGCCTATAACAAATAAAATCTCTCTCTCTCTCTCTTCTCTCTCTCTCTCTCTCTCTCTGTATGTGTGTGTCTGCGCGCGCACGCGATCGTATGTGTGCAGTGTGTGTGTGTGTGTGTGTGTGTGTGTGTGTGTGTGTGTGTGTGTGTGTGTGTGTGTGTGTGTGAGAGAGAGAGAGAGAGAGAGAGAGAGAGAGAGAGAGAGAAGAGAGAGCGCACAAGCGCCCGCGCTGTGTGTAGCAGACCGCTTTCCCTCTCCACGGAACTGAATTTCAATAGGTTATGGGTATTCCATTTTCAAAGTTTGATATGAACGGAATAGGAACTCTGTTTCTTTGTAAATGGTTACGATGATCTTGGAAATGAGAACCGTCGTTCTTAATGTATATAATTATGTATATCACTTAAAGTGGTTGATCAATATAACCAGTGACTTCTCTCTCTCTCTCTCTCCTCTCTCTCTCTCTCTCTCTCTCTCTCTCTCTCTCTTCCTCTCTCTCTCTTTTGTTTTCCTCCTTCCTCCTTTTCTTGTCTCTTTTGTATCCTCCTCCATCTCACTGTGTTATTGTTCTTGTTGGCTATTGTTCTTGGTTGTGTTGTTGTTGTTGCTGCTGCTGCTGTCGTTTGTTGGCAATGATTTTTTTTTTTTTTTTTTTTGTCGTTGTTGATGCTATTGTTGTTGGTACTGTCGCTGATCGTATTTTTGTTGTTGTTTTTGGTAATATTCTTTCTGTCTGTCTTTTCTTTCCTTCTTTTCTTCCTTTCTGTCGGTCTGTCTTTCTTTCCTCCTCCTGTTCCTCCTTCTCCCCCATCACCCTCCTTCACCCTCTCCCACTCCACACCCCCTCCTGGTCCTCCATCTTCTCCCTCCACATGGCTCCCCCCCCCCCCCCCTCCTTGTCCCCCAGTGCCCTCCTCCTTTCTCCTTTCTCCCTTCTCCTTCCTCTTATACTCATTCGCTTTCATTAATAATGTTTAATGCATTGCGTTTTTTCTCCTTATGTTGGAAGGTATTTGAAGTTTGAAAGGTCTGTCATGGAGGGCGAGATAAAATAAAATATGAAATTGAACATGAAATGAGGGAGGGAACAGTAAACAAACAAGTAGGGTAACTCTTGCTCCCATAAGAAAACCTAACTCAGAGTAACTTTTATTCAAGACTGGCACAGCCCTTTAAACTTGAATAAAGTCAGACAAATGCAAAGACGAACAATCTAATAGTGGGGGGGAAAACAAGCGCAGACCAACAAACCCTCCAGTATCACAGTAATGAAATAAAACAGATTTCAAGTGAATGATAGCCAGGACGCGCGCACGGACTCGCAGATGCACACACAGACGAATCGTCGACAGCCGAAGAAATGTAGACATGTTGGGGCTCTATAAATGTTTCAAAGCGACGTGATCACGCTCTCGTGCACGCGCGCGCGCGCGCGCACACACACACACACACACACACACACACACACACACACAACTGCCCGCGCGCGCTCTCATACACACACACACACTACCACCACAGCCACCATACAAACACCACACCATACCACACACACACATGCATACATGCGTGCGCCCCACCAACACACACATATGTATACATGCACGCGGCGCACACACAACATTAACATCACCACACACACATTACACCATACCATAACACACACACACACGAACACGCGCGCGCGCACGCACCCTGTCAGAAGGGGATTAAGTGTGCTTAAATTAGATACAGGACAGAGGTTAGCCTAACTCACTCCATTCAGAAGGAACCATTCATCTTCAGTCACAAGCAGACAAACGCGTGCACGCGCATTCTTGTCTCAATAACCAACTCGGAATATGGTTATCTCCAATAAGAGGCTTCAACGTATCATTCCATTCAATTTAATGTTTAGTAGCCCTTTCTTATGGAAATATAACATTCATCACAGGCCCCCAGGGCCATCAAATTTCCCTTGAATACAGTCACAGGCCGTCATAGGCAATTTGTACAGCGTTACCAATGACTTTTCCATCACAGGCTCCCAAGGCCTTTTTCAGCCACCAAGGTTCGCTTGCAGTCAAACCGATGATTGTCCAAACCCTACCTCGCTACTAAATGTTTCTAGAACTCCGTCTGTGCTGGAGTCTGTTTCTCACACGGTGTCAATCTCAAAACGATGCACTTTACCTCTAGGCCTAGGCTTGAAACCGAAGATCCGTTGACAGATGTTAGGCCTATCCGAGTAAAGAAAATGTCAGCCGTCAGTTGTACTCTCAGTGTAGGACTTAGTTTGACGTCACAATAGTTCTACTGGGTAAATGACGCCTTATACATGACGTCATTTACCCGTCATTTACCTAATCAATTTTTTTTTGGACGTGGTATAGGCTAGCCTTTAACATACTTGGAGAGCATGCGTCGACTTGACTCAGTGTCAACTTAAAAATCCTATTCGTGGAGCGTCAATCATGTGTCACATGATTGTAGACACATCACACACACACACACGAACACACACACACACACACACACACACACACACACACACACACACACACACACACACACACACACACACACACACACACACACACACACACACACA
>CM065717.1:66267821-66270321 GCA_033310375.1 Conus canariensis
GGACCACCGAGATCCCTTTTGTCCTTTCACGTCAAGTGATGACAGCACGCTTTTGCATCTGGGTTTAGACTCCTTTTGCCATGCCAGATCGAGCAAGACCTTTTTCCAACACGTAACGGCTCATTAACATTAACAGCCACCGGTGCTGTTTAACTCTTTCGTCCACGCTAGAGAGAGAGAGAGAGAGAGAGAGAGAGAGAGAGAGAGAGAGAGAGAGAGAGAGAGAGAGAAGAGAGAGAGAGAGATCAAAATGATGATGAGAATGCATGGCAGTGCATACTCAGAGGAAAGCAGAAAGTTTTAGCAATGGAGAATCAAATGTCTGAGGTTCATGGTGCTCGCCATTCGAGTTTAAAAAAACCCTATGATTTTGTAGAAAGGTTAACTAATTGGTTTGATGTAAATACAGCAGAAAGCAAATTACCGAATTAGAGAGTCGTTGTGTTAATGTAATCCAGTTCAGGGCTACAAAAGCTACATTTTTCGTCCACGAATATAAATGAAGTATATATAACTTGGTACAAATCAGCAATGCCAGACTTAATTATCATGCTACAATATTCTTGTCGCCAGACAATAAAAGCACGGATTTCAACCTGTGTTTTAGGGCTGAAGAAAAACAGGGTTGGTGTACCAAAGTTCTAACAGGGTTGGACCAAGGTATTGTTAGAAAAGAGAACGACTGCTGAGCATGGTCGTGATAAGGCGTGAGTGATATTAGATCGTACTTAAAGTAAACTACCCAGTGTCACGGGCCTTTGCGGTCGGCTGGGCTATAAGCAACATTACCTTACCTTACCTTCAGTTTCACGACTACCCGCTCGCTGATAAACGATAGACGGTGATTTGAACACGCCTTCAGTCCAGGCTTTGGCATTGATCACTGGGGTATTTTATCCTAATTTTCAGGTCATTTAAGTTAAAACAGATCAGTAAAGTCAGCTCCAATGAGTTATGTCAAGAAATAGAAGAATGTCACACGACGAATTATGCGCGTAGATACAAATGCGCATCTACATTTATCCACGACATATTCATGTCTCAGATGCTGCGTGAGAAAGCAAAAGAGGACGGGAAGAGAAAGAAAGAAAGAAAAAGAGAAATAAAAAAGGAAGAGAGAGAGAGCGGAAGAAAATTAGGTAAAACAAACAAAAAGACTGAAAGAAAGAAGGAAAGAAAGAAAGAAAGGAAGGAAGGATGGAAGGAAGGAAGGAAGATAGAACCCCCCACCCTCTCCCCATACATAAACGCAAACATTCTCTCTCTCTCTCTCTCTCTCACACACACACACACACACACACACACACACACGCTCTCATCTCTACTCTCCATCCTCCTCCATCGTCTCTGTCCTCTCTCTCTTCTCTCTCTCTCTCTCTGTCTGTCTCGCACACACACACACACACACGCACACCACGTCTCTCTCTCTCTCTCTCTCTCTCTCTCCCCCCCCCCCCCCCCCCCCCCCACACACACACAACACACACACTTGTTCACACAAGCTTGTTCCCCGTCCCTACACATTGTGCAAACCAGGCTCAGAAAGGTCATATTATGGATGCGCACGGGGAAGAACATGGCTTGCAGATTGGCAGATCACAAAGCAAAACAAGACAAGGTCAATTGGAAAACATGATACATAAGTCCCAGAGAGCACGATTGTTTGCAAATCAAGAATCCTCGGGAGAGTCCCTACGACCTAGTTGCAAACAAGATCGACATTCTTCTCGTTCTCCTAACATTCCCCCCCCCCTTGTCCCCCGCCTCTGTCTGTCTGTCTGTCAGTCTGTCGGTTTGCCTGTCTGTCTGTCTGTATGTAAACTCTTTAACTTTCTGCTTGACACCGGGAGTTATCCTGAGGATTGGAAAGAATCCATAATATTGCCCTTGTTTAAGAAGGGGGAGGTAAATGATGTAAACAATGAGAGGGGTATATCTTTGTGCAATATATGCAGTAAACTTTATAGTTCCGTTATTAATAATCGATTACATGAATGGATATCTCAGAATAATTGAACAGGAGAACATCAAGCAGGATTCAAGAAAGATTACTCTACAATTGACCATATGTTTAGTTTATTAGCCGCAGTTTAGAAACAATTTGTGAATAATCGGAAGTTGTATGTTGCTTTCCTAGTTGCAAACAAGATCGACATTCTTCTCGTTCTCCTAACATTTCCCTTCCGCCCCCCCCCCCCCCCCCCCCCCCCCCCCCCCCCCCCCCCCCATTGATTCAGTTTAACGGATATTGTTTATGGCCTGTTTTATTGAAGATTGGAATTAAAGTTAAACTGTACTGTTATGTAAGGAGTATGTATAGTGAAGTGAAAGCTAGGGTCAGATCTGGAGCAAAATTATCAGATTATGTCATGCGTACCAGAGGAGTTAAACAAGGGGACGTCTGCAGTCCAGGTTTGTTTTCCTTGTTCATAAATGAACTGGCCTTGGAAATTATTCAAAATGGAAGGCATGGTGTAACTACTGACCTTTTGGAGATCAT
>CM065717.1:66275321-66277821 GCA_033310375.1 Conus canariensis
TAGCTGTAATCTAAGAACGAAAGCACTACAAATAATGTCAAGCGTTAAAAAGGGATCGAAACCTTTTTACAGCACTCTCATCGACAAAAATAACAATATTTGATATAAGCTCCTTTGCAAAATGGGAAAATAAACTAAAAATTGTGGTAGATTGGGAAACAACAATGAAACAAGTGAAACAAATTAAAGAAATTAAATTAAAATGGTTCCAAATAAGAATTTGTCACAATATTTTGGTTACAAATTGTATCTTAAAGAAGATGGGAATTCTTACCACTGATCTGTGTACATTTTGTGAATCCGAAACCGATTCAGTTCAACACTACTTGTGGCAGTGCCAGCTTGCGAAACATTTCTGAGGGGAACTGGAAAAAAACATTAAAAGAAAGATGTGAACATTGCAGCAGAGTTTAATGTGGAGCTGGTTCTATTCGGAAATGATGAGCATACAAAAACTGATGAGGTTTTTGAACACATTATCCTATGGGCTAAACATTATATATATAGATGCAGAATAAACAAAATAAAACCTACTGTCAGTCATTTCTTGAGAGAACTTAATAATATATACAGGGTTGAAAAATATATGCATTATTCAGAAATGAAATACATGGAATTTGATAGAAAATGATACCCTTATGAAAAACTAATTGTTAGGTCTATTGGAATGAGTTAGACGAGGAGGGAAAAAGATAAAGAACGAGCAAAAAGTAGTCGGGGGTAATAAGTAGCTAATGAAATTTATGAAAATTTGTGTATACATGTGAAAACATTCTGACTAACCACTTTACCCTATTTGGACAGGCATACTGGACGTATTCATTCCTCGGGTGCCTCATGAATGAGAAAGAGTCAAGGTTGTACGCTTGTGACCTTTTTTCTTTTCTTTTATTCTTCGTTGATTATTGAATGGACTATTTGATTTTTGTTCATGTGTTTATACTTTTTTTTCCCTTTTTACCCCATCCCTCCCTTGATTTAGTGTGCCCATTTGTATGATGTTTATTGTATGTTATGTGATAGTGTGCCCATTTGTATGATGTTTATTGTATGTTATGGTGATAGTGTGCCCATTTGTATGATGTTTATTGTATGTTATGGTGATAGTGTGCCCATTTGTTGATGTTTATTGTATGTTATGGTGATAGTGTGCCCATTTGTATGATGTTTATTGTATGTTATGGTGATAGTGTACCCATTTGTATGATGTTTATTGTATGTTATGGTGATAGTGTACCCATTTGTATGATGTTTATTGTATGTTATGTTGATAGTGTGACCCATTTGTATGATGTTGATTGTATGTTATGTTGATAGTGTACCCATTTGTATGATGTTTATTGTATGTTATGTTGATAGTGTACCCATTTGTATGATGTTTATTGTATGTTATGGTGATAGTGTACCCATTTGTATGATGTTTATTGTATGTTATGGTGATAGTGTACCCATTTGTATGATGTTTATTGTATGTTATGTGATAGTGTACCCATTTGTATGATGTTTATTGTATGTTATGTTGATAGTGTCCCATTTGTTGATGTTTATTGTATGTTATGTTGATAGTGTGCCCATTTGTGTGATGTTTATTGTATGTTATGTTGATAGTGTGCCCATTTGTGTGATGTTTATTGTATGTTATGGTGATAGTGTACCCATTTGTATGATGTTTATTGTATGTTATGTTGATAGTGTACCCATTTGTATGATGTTTATTGTATGTTATGGTGATAGTGTACCCATTTGTATGATGTTTATTGTATGTTATGGTGATGTGTACCCATTTGTTATTTTATTGTATGTATGTTGAATAGTGTACCATATTGTGTGAATTTTAATTGTAATGTTATGGTGATAGTGTACCCATTTGTGTGATGTGTTATTTATGTATTCGATATGTGTGCCATTTGTGTGATTTATTGTATGTTATGTTGATAGTGTACCCATTTGTATGATGTTTATTGTATGTTATGGTGATTATCCCTTTTGTTATTAAAGTTGGAAAATCATTTAAAAAAATAGAGAGGGAGAGCATAAGACAATAGAATAAAATATGTCAGAGACAACGGTGCAAGTATGTCGCAGACAATGGACCCTTAAGCATGATGTGAGTCCTGTATTTACTGATACATCTCACGAATAAAAGACGGAATTTAAATCAGCATTGCATTAAGCACTTCAACAGTCAACTATCCGGAACAGAAACATGTTTTCTTTTAATCTTGAAGATTGAACAAAGCTCGTTTGACAGAGAAAAGACGCTGTTTGCGGAGGGGGGGGGGGGGAGGGGGGAGGAGGGAGGGCGGAGGGAGGGAGGGGGAGGGGAATTGGGGGGGGGGGGGGGGCAATCGTCTAAAAACTCAATGATAGTATCATGGTAACATCTTTGGGGGTCAGTTTGCCAGAAACCTGCTGAAAGAGGAAAAGATGAGGGGGGGGTGGTGGGGGGGGGGGGATGAATATGGGGAGGCCAGTGGTGCAGAACACCAGAAAATTATTT
>CM065717.1:66285321-66287821 GCA_033310375.1 Conus canariensis
AGACCTATTTAATGACGATCAAGGATAGCTACATTTCTTTGTCTGGGCTGTCGGCGCTTTCCGTAGCTTGCATGGGTTTGCTCTTCATTCAAAAAACGCGATTTGCTCTTCCCAGCCGTCCCTTCTGTTCACGTCTGCTTGTCGAGTGTTTTGCTTTAATCATTCTGGTGGGTGTTACGCTGGAGACATTGAGATTTCATCTGGGAGAGTGATTAGGTGTTGTTGTTGGGCTCTCTCTGTCTGTCTGTCTGTCTGTTCTGTCTCTCTCTCTCTCTCTCTCTCTTTTTCTGTCTCTCTGTCTCTGCCTCTGTCTGTCTGTCTGTCTGTCTGTCTGTCTGTCTGTCTGTCTGTCTTCTCTCTCTCTCTCTCTCTCTCTCTCTCTCTCTCTCTCTGTCCTCTTCGCTCATTTCCACTCTCCCTCTGTGTCTGTCTTTCTCCACATGACTTGGTCATACAATAATAATTTCATCAAGCAATTCAAGACAGAGACAGACAGACAGACAGACAGACAGACAGACAGACAGACAGACAGACAGACAGACAGAGACAAGACACAGCCAGACAGATAGATAGACAGAGGCATAAAGGAAAAATGAAAATGTGAAAAGAAATAGACAAGACAGAACATGAAGTTAGAGAGATAGATAGCAGAGTAACAAACGTGGAATAAAACCAGTTGCTGTGTCCTGTGTTAATGCTTGTGTAAGCTGAAGCAAAACACAAGAGAGCAGGTACTGAAGAAGGGAACACAGAGAGACAGAGAGAGAGAGAGAGACAGAGAGAAGAGAGAGAGAGAGAGTGGGGGGGGGGAGGAAAGGAGGGAGGAATATATACTCTAGCTCAGAACTAATTACTTGATTGCTCAAGACATGTGAACGAGCATGCGTTGGAAAAAAAATGCAAACATCAACCGTGCAGCATGTCAGGGACATTACAGCCATACTGATGATGAATGGCACATGCAGCAACAGCATTAAAAGGCCATCCTCATCATCTAAATGAGCTTCCAGGAGCTCTGACACCAGTATCTAAATGAGTTATTGACCGGCAGTTTTTGTTTTTTATTTGTCTTGGCAGATCAAGACATCCATCTACACCAGCCTCGTTGTTTTGAGTGGACAGAGATACCTGTGTGGATTTGTCAAAAAGAAAACAAGATGTGTTCAACCTTTTACTGTTTCTGTGTGCAAGTGAAATATAGACCCTAACTCCAAAAAAAATCGAAAGAAATATGGATCCCGACGCCAGAAACTGAGGGAATCACAAAGAATCAGACGTGATACACTTTTCACAACAGGCTGTGTGAAATGACATCTTAAATCCACTTTACAAATTTGAGGCTCCAACAAGATACCGTATAAACTAATCATACTTTGTGTGAATCGTTAACACATGGACAGACAGTTACTATGCTGATACAGTTTTGTTTTGTTTCATGTTTCAGCCATTTGCCATGAGATCATACCAACGCTTTTACGGCATTACATGTTCCATGTTCCGTATATGCTTGTCAAAAAAGAAAAGAAAAATAATTCATCCCAAGCCATTTTCAGAAATTTGACGGTAAAATCTGTTTTCACATATCTGTACAAGGTTGCTGTAAACTTCTTTTGTATGAGGTCAAGTAAACCTCTCAACTCTTAAAGAACATGTTTGATTATGAGTGGTTCATCATTGTGTATGCACCATTGAACCTCCTCAGTCTTTAATGGGTTACGAGAGTGTATAAAGGAATGACTGTTTTTTTTATATAATCACGCTTAACCTTTTGGACAAATCTGTAGAAAAGAAAGGTTAATATCTGTTGTGCGTGTACCTGCCCACTTGCCAAAGTTTTCGAACTTTGGGTTGAAGATTTACAGAGGAGCATTCCTGTTCAGCTTTTTTGTCACTTTTGGTAAAACGATCGGCCACTTTAATGCCGCTAATACCTAGATGATCCAGGAACCCATTGCCCCGAATACCTACCTACCTGACCAAGGTATCAAAGCGAGAACAAGGTTGTGAGCCATCCGATTCAGAGAGATGCGAAATTCAAACACGTGGGAGGAATACTACGCAAACAGAATGAAATGTATTATGTCTTAGACACCAAACGGTTTAAAACATGAGTACATCTTGACTAACACAAGTCATTAATATCATAATTATGATCGCTAAGTGTAATCATGATTCCATCAAGCACTAACATCTGGTTCTGTTTGAATACACAGCATGTCTTAATCTTGCAAATGCAAAAAAAAAAAAGAAAGAAAAGAAAAAACAACTCTTTTAAGTCAAAACAAGAAGAAGAAGAACAACAAAAACACCAGCAGCAGCAGCAGCAACAACAACAACAAAAACAACAACAACAACAGCAGCTGCAGAAACGAAAGGAAAAGAAGCTTTAAAAGTGGTATTGTAGCAACAGAAACAAACAATGCCACTGGTGACATCTTTGGGGGAAAAAAAACCATCAGTGTTTCCATAAAAGTGGCGAGAGAAGAAATGGGATGGCATC
>CM065717.1:66297821-66300321 GCA_033310375.1 Conus canariensis
CACAGTGTCGATGAGCATATGTTTTTTTAGTATAAAGTTTGAACAGAACTGAAAATGGAAGTAGTGTCTTTCATATAATGCTGTATTTGTACGTGCCATCGAGCGGAAGAATGATGAACCGTGTATTTTGGGAAAAAAGACCAGCAGATTCGCCCTGTCTCTTTTTGTGTTCAGAGTTTGAAAGGGCTGGTGTCGTCTCAGTAAATGAGAGACGTGAAGCAGGTGTAGGCACTTGGAGGTAAGGTTTTTCTCTGAAACAATGCAACATGTCTGCTTACAGCTAGCTGCCATGTTGTAGTGTTAAGTGTCGAGAGCTTACAGGATGGGAGGTCGTTGGAGTCATTTGAAGTGTGTTTATTTTGGGGGATTGTTCGGCGCCTACGAAAGATTAACTGTTCTGTGGGCTCCAGTCGGAGAGACTGGAACCACACAGTCGAGGTTCCTCCACTGAATGGATACAAATCTGAGAGTATTGCTCCCATTTTCTGATTGATGCAGCTGGTGTCTGTATCCCTTGAGCCTGGTTCATAGTTCAGGATTATGGAAAGACGCGTAAACTACAGTCTGGTCTGTATGGTCTTTTTTCAAAGAACTGAACGTTTGCTCGAGTCAATGTCAATCTCTATGACAATGGATATAGCACATCATATTTTGTTCAAAAATTGTGTGTGTGTGTGTGTGTGTGTGTGTGTGTGTGTGTGTGTGTGTGTGTGTGTGTGTGTGTGTGTGTGTGTGTGTGTGTGTTAGGGGAGAGAGAGAGAGAGAGAGGGTTACAACACATATAGACAAAACATTTTCAATTGATGGCACCTCAGCACAGGGGATACAGTGATAGTGCCTGATTGCAGAGAGTCCATTGTCAAAAGCCAATCACAGGCCAGGGACCAGACACACATATCCTCCACAATATCCGAGGATATGATTGTGATGTGTCCGTGTGAACTGAGGTGGACCATCAGACACAGGGTGATAACATGTCTGTGGGTCAGAGTAAAGAGTTGGTCTTGCTTCTTGGATTGCTTGTAGATGCGGTGATGCTTTGCTTTAATGGCTGGACAGGAGATGACGCTCACTGTTAAACCTTAATGGAGCTTCCCACAGTGATGTCGTATTCGTATTCGTCAGAAGGCAGTCTTGTGGTCATCTCTCTCTCTTTCTCTCTCTCTCTCTCTCTCTCTCTCTCTCTCTCTCTCTCTCTCTCTCTCTCTCTCTCTCTCTCTCTCTCTCTAAATGGTATAACAATCTTCAGCGCAATCCAGCTGTCGAGTAAAAAAAAAAGTCTGTCCATAAAGTAATAGCAATTGCATAATGCAAGGGAAAAAAGGCCGGACCACAAAGGTCCCCCCTCCAACCTCCCCCCCCCCCCCCCCCCCCCCCCCACCCACTCTCCCCCGCAACTCAACGCAACAGGTCTCATCAACATTCGGTGGACAAATCACTGCCTTTTTGCTCGGGAAGATCAGTTCGTTTTAGATCATCACGTGGCTTTTAGTTTTCCGGGAGACTGACGTTATGGAATTGCATATTACCAGAAAGTCCCAAGTGGCAAAAAACGATAGTTCCTCTTCATGTTTGGATCATTTGTCGAGTTTACAGAAAATCAAGCAATCTGTATTCTCCTTTCGCATTTCAGAGCATCTTGCTCTTTTTTTCCTAACTGACTTGATCACTGACTCAAAAAGTCTGTCCTGTAGGAGAGGAGGTGGAGAGATGGGTGAGAGGGGGTGGGAGATCTAATGAATGTATTCATAACACCCCTTTTTTTATCATGATCTCAATTTCAGACTAGAAGGGCACAGAAGTAGTATAGACGCCCACCAAAAGTCGACCCCGGATTCGCCATTGCTTTCTCCGCCATGAGAAATGATAAATATAAGAATGGAAAGAATCACTTCTCATGCTGTTTTCTTTTAAACTAAACTTAACTGCGGAAAATACTGAAACGCCAACGTTTATATCAGCAGTTTTGATACTTCATTGATAAACGAAATGATATGAAAATGAAAAGTTACAAAGGACATATCAATGTTGAGAGAATGTAGGAACAGGGTGTCCAATGTATAAGAAGAAATGTTTCACAGCCTTAAGGGTGGATTTTCAGTCTTCAAACTTGTGGTTGTATTCATGAGCCCAGTTCTGCTTTAGGGAACAAAAATCGTGGAGACGATGACGCGCAACAATACCACATTTGAAAATGAGGTGTATATTCAGTTTGTACACGACATCAGTCAAACAGTTAAACGAAATGTGCATTTGTCTGTCCTGAATAACTTAACCATAATGATATTCCTTCTTTATGTATGTTATCATAACATAGCGTTGTCAAACTGAGAGAAAAAAGAAATAGTGGACATGAAATGCATTTCGTTGCAATGCGTGTATATTCAGCATTTTGGTCATGATATATTGAATTTATCAAAGATATGATTAGAAAATTAATGTTTTCATCTATTTTGTTGGATGTATGTTTATTCATGTGTTTGCGTATTAACTTGTATAT
>CM065717.1:66305321-66310321 GCA_033310375.1 Conus canariensis
ACACACACACAACACACACAAATATGAATACATAAAGAACACTGACAACACGATACGTAAACACAGCCAGAAACAGACAGGAAAACAAATACATAAACACCCTTACATCAGCAGTCGTAAACAAGAAAAAAAACCTGATTCTATTGTATCAGTATAATAGCTTGTACTGTTACAACAAGGGCTACAGTCCATTGTCAGTCTTACTATACTAATCTCGCACGGTCTTCTTTACACACTGACCTATCCCTAACACCTGCCCCCTTCCACCCCAATGCACATGCAAACGAGGGAAGGAGAGAAAGAGAGAGAGAGAGAGAGAGAGAGAGAGAGAGAGAGAGAGAGAGAGAGAGAGAGAGAGAGAGAGCAGGGGTTCGGGACAGAAGAGGATGCTGGGCAAACAAAAAAAAAATAAATAAATAAATTGAGCAGTCATATTTTTATATTACCACTCAGGTACCGTACATCCAAAGTATGGACTTTGCATGTAATTGGCGCATTACGTTTATATCGGTAATCTTCCCTCGGACAAAAATACAACTGCAACATCCGTCAAATAAGTATGATATCTAATCACAAAAGATGCAAACTACTTTTTGATTTTGTGGTCAGAGAGAGAGAGAGAGAGAGAGAGAGAGAGAGAAGGTGATGATGATGATGATGATGATGATATTGGGGATAAGTTCGGGGAAAGAAGGAAGAAGACGATATAAATTCTTTTATGTTCCAAGATGGTGAAAACAAAAACAACATGAGAACGATTCTGGTCCGGTCCGTGCCACCTGTAAAGACTGCCCGAGTGAGATTAGAAAAGTAGTTAGACTCAGAATCAAAAACTTACTTTGAGAATATTTCGACATGGTCGCCCTGTCTTCTTCAGCTCACAGTTGCCGTTGTGGCAGCGAGGCCTGGTGGGGCGACTTGTTGTGTGGGGTGAACAGTTGCCCAAGCGAGGGCTAAGAAACGCATCAAGCCGTGTTAAAAAAAAAACAACTAGAAAGGTCTGTGAAAATGAACAAATTAAAAACACACTGACCCCGCCTCTTCAGCGCGCGCGCGCGCCACATACACACGCAAAACACACACGCACGCACCCACGCATGGACAGTAAATGAAAAAGAAAAACGAAGAAACGCCGACAGAATGAACAATTAGTACCGAATGACATTTGTTTTTAAGTAAATGACAAGAAATCGTTTTAAGGACGTATGAGGAAAGAGATGGTGGTAGAAAGAGGTTGACGTGTGTGTGTGTGTGTGTGTGTGTGGTGTGTGTGGTGTGTGTGTGTGTGTGTGTGTGTGTGTGTGTGTGTGGTGTGTGTGTGTGTGTGCGCGTGCGCGCGCGAAATTGAAGCTTACTTTCATCAAATATTTACATAATCTTCTCACCACAAATCCCTTAAAATGAGTGAAATTCTTCTAAGAGTAAGTTGCCTCACACGTCATTTAAGCAGTCATCTGTTTAATACTTGCGTCTATTATTCCATGTTATTACATATTTCTGAATTCAGAAAATTTCCTCAAGGGAACGTCAGTGCGGAAAAGACCGTCAATACTTTCCAACCGTTAAACGGTTTGGTGCATCATAATTATCTTGAATTTGCTTACTTTTAAAGTTGTAATGGGAATTAGTGGTGACTTTTACGAGGAATACGAGGAATACTCTTCGGGCGAGCCTGTTTTCATATAAAAAAACTGTTTCTACAGAACTTAGCAATTACCTCCATTCAATGAGATAAAGCATGCATAGGCTCGAGAGCTTGATTTGGGATTTCCTGTACAATGCAAGGCAAAAGGAATATTTTGATAAATGATTTGATTTTGAGGTGGCTGTTCATTAGACTTCGTTACTGGAGTGTATTCCGACCTTAATCTTATACTGAGCAGTTCAAACTTTATTTGATGATTATTATGGTAAGACTAAGTAGTGATTTGTTAATTCAACGGATGAATGTGCTTTGTCTAGAAATCAAATCTGATTTATAAGTGTAACAATGTATGAAAGTACGTTGAATATGGTCTACCTTCTTATAGGTGTAAAGTTCGCAAAATAAACGCGCAATAGGAGTATACTGATAAAATCTGACTATGTAGTTTGCGTTATATGTTACAGTCTTAGAACGTTGTTATTGTCAAGTCGTTTCAGCTATGCGAGACGGATGTTACTGTCTCCGCAGAGAAAACTTTGTTTCATGGCTGTGGAAAGAAAGAGTCGTGAAGCTTACATGTCGTGCTAAGATGGCTTTTTCCGCTGCCATTTGATGGCTGTAGTGATGGTGTTGTTGCCATTCTGATAATCACCTGCCTGGAGATTCTCTTATGCTCTTCTTCTCTGTCTCTCTCTGTCTCTGTCTCTGTCTGTCTGTCTGCCTCTGTCTGTGTGGTTGTCTCTCTCTCTCTCTCTCTCTCTCTCTCTCTCTCTCTCTCTCTCTCTCTTCTTCCCTCTCTCGATCTCTCTCTCTCTCTCTCTTTCTCCCTCTCTCCCATTGCTGTAGGAAAGAAATGCCGTTGTCTTTGTTGATACGTTTCTTTGTGTAAATTTGGGATAAAATCCTAACTTTTGTTCGGCACCACTTTTGTAGTTCTTGTCGAGGAAAACGGTCAGACCGGATTCTGAGTGTTATGCGTGTGGCAAAATGATGTGAGATATCCAGCAATAAACGTCACGGAGTACCGGCACTGCAATAAGAATTCTAGTCGCTGCAAAGTCGATGGCTCCGTTAAGGCTTGCCGTAAAATGATACCGAACCATTTGTGATATTTGGGCTGAGACTAACACATCCATCGGCTGATCCAGACTGAGAAACGTTGTACAAGAAACAGCTATCTAGAATCCACGCGCCATCTGTCAGTAGTTGTGTTCTATGTTCAAAGGCCGTGTGGGTATGGAAGAAAAGATGTTTGCTTCTTCGTGACTATAGGAGTTATATTAAAACTAATAGTACTTGAATATCATAGTTTTACTGTTATGTAAAACTTTCTTGGATCAGAACGCTTAAATTTCAAAAGTTTTTGACTATCGTAAAGCGCTTTTGCGTCATAACTGGGATCCAGTAAGCCGATGAATGCCATTTGATTTCCTGACATTTCTGGACGTGAAGATAGAAGACATCAACATCTGTGTTGGATACGATAGAAACGATGCATCTTCATTTTTCTTTAATGCATGCGCTATACAGTAAGGGTACTGAAACTCGACCACGGAGTTACCATGTTATGCCGTATACAGCTTTAATGGAACTGACAGGGGAAGCAGCTCGTTTACATGATGCCCTAATAGTTTGTACCGGCATGTCGAAGAACAGTGAATAGTGTAAGTGTGGCCAAGACAAATCTGCCCTGTCTGTTTTAGTCTGCAGTCTGTCTGGAATGACGCGTTCTCATTAAATGAGAGAAGCGGAACACGTGGATGCACTTCTTGGAGGCTACGTTTACGGATTTGATTTTTTAAAAAAATGGCGACTCATGTCAAGCCTCTTGGGGTATAATGGTTAGCTTGAAAGGTATCGGAGCTCGGAGGTTATGGATTTGAGTCGTCTGAGAGGCGCGCGCGCTCGCGTGCGTGCGTGCGTGCATATGTGTGTTGTTGTTATTGTTGTTGGTGTTGGTGGTGGTGGTGTTGGTGGTGGTGGTGGTGGTGGTGGTGGTGTGTTTTCGACTCGTTCAAATGTTCAGTGTGCTGTGGGGTGGGAAGGGAAGAGCCAAGCCACACTGTCGCGTTCCATTCACATAATGGATGCATCCCTGCGAGTGTTGCCCGCATTTCACTTACCAAGACTACTTGGGATTTTATCTCCCGAGTCTGGTTGACCTCAGAATATGTTATGAAAAGGAGCGTGGAGTTCAGCCTGTCATGTAGTGTCAGGCCTTAATGGTGTCTCTGTTATCATCCTCACCCTATTGATTGCTGTAAAAACGGCCCATTCTAAAGTCTTTTTAATGGTGTCTCTGTTATCATCCTCACTCTATTGATTACTGTAAGAACGGTCCATTCTAAGGCCTTCTTAATGGTGTCTTTGTTATCATCCTCACCCTATTGATTACTGTAAGAACGGCCCATTCTAAGGCCTTTTCAATGGTGTCTTTGTTATCATCCTCACACTATTGATTACTGTAAGAACGGCCCATTCTAAGGCCTTTTCAATGGTGTCTTTGTTATCATCCTCACACTATTGATTACTGTAAGAACGGCCCATTCTAAGGCCTTTTTAATGATTCTTTGTTATCACCCTCACCCTATTGATTACTGTAAAAACGGCCCATTCTAAGGCCTGATGTCTTTGTTATCATCCTCACACTATTGATTACTGTAAGAACGGCCCATTCTAAGACCTTTTTAGTGGTGTCTTTGTTATCATCCTCACCTTGTTGATTACTGTAAGAACAGCCCATTCTAAGGCCTCTTTTGCGCTGCTCTCGTGAAGACTGCACTTGCTATTTTCTCTCTCCATCCATGCTCATAGTGAGTTAGTATATCGTCAAAATTCCAGTGCTGTCACATCCTGGATTCCATGTGTTGATATTTCAGTGAAAATTGTTGATATGTTGTTCATGCTTTTTCCATTTCTGTACTGGATTTTTATATGATCCACGTCAGAAGAACGCTCATCTTGGTACCACGAAATCTTCGATAAAGCAGTTTGTGACAGCAGACCGCAGAATCACCAGTGTGGAAACTTTAAACATGTGATGTGAGTCTGCCGTGTCCAGTCCTTAGTTTGAAAAAAAGGTCGTCAGGTCTTCACCGGGTAGGAAGTAGTAGGCATCTCTTCTGTGATAGCCAGCGTGTTGTTGAAGCCATCTTCTCGTATGTTTATTCTTTCAGAGTGGAAGGGTGCTTCAACCCAGTCACGTACCAAACTTATTGTAAACGGAATGACAAATGAGCCAGTTTCCTTTTACATCAAAGAAATGTTTCCTGACGTATTAGAAGTGGGATTGTCACACATACCTACAGACTTTGAAGTCGGAGATCAAAGTCAGTAAGAGTAAAATAAACATGGA
>CM065717.1:66315321-66317821 GCA_033310375.1 Conus canariensis
GAAAAAAATGCAAATGCTTGTTGAACAGACCACGTACTATTTTTTTTTTTACGATGTTTGATTTAAATCAGTTCAGTAGCTCTTGCGTAATCTTACCGACAGACAAATAAGCAATGAAACATCTGTGAGTGAAAATAATCTCATTGGCAGGGGTAAAAATCAAATTGTGAGGCAAGCAAGAGATAGGATTTTCGCTAACAGAATAAAACTATTGGGTCTTGTGAAGACGTCGAGAGACTATCTGTGTCATGATGAAGAATCACCCATATCGATACATGTTCACCGTTTGATAGCGCAGTGAAGTCACCAGAATGTTCTACATCAGCTTCTAACAGAGGCTTCCAAATCCACGAAGCTAGTTCTGTAAAATACATACTTCTTCATGTCTTTGTCATTGATCCGTGCACATATTCCTTTAATCTTTTCATGCTGCTTGATCATAGAAACACACATCAAAACAACCGCTATGTACAATTACGAATGTATGCAGATTCCCCTCTCACCAGTTCTCGATTTTCAATAGAACTGTCATCGCAGACTCAAAAGTGATATGGAGTGTTTGCACCAAATAAAGGTAAGTGTGCTGTCTGGTAGAGCTGAAGCTAATGGAAAAAAGCTGAACACAACATATAGATCCAAAGAATGACCGCATGTATTAATCATGCAATCACAGTGGTAAGTCAACCACTTCTTGACTGAATTCGGACTTTTCCCCGGCGCCACCAGCAGACAACTTTATAGACGTCTGTTGGGTCACGAAGGCGTCTGAAGGTGCGGATAAGGGATCAACTAGGATCGCCACGCCTCAGAATCTGCGGTTTCATGTGATTGGAGCTGAAGTGCTGGGGAGTGCTGCTGTTATTCGGTGTAGAGACGGTTAATTAGGGTGACTGCAGAAGTGCGACTGGTGGCGATGAGGTTACTCTGTAAACCAGTGCTTTTGCTGGATTGCTACGGGTTTCAGTGTGTACTCTATGCAACGATACGGCACAGGATGGGAAGGCTTAGAGACTCACAGGATGGGAAGGCTTAGAGACTCATAAAGTTTGGAACTGGCTTAAGAACCTTGTGATTTCTGTTCATTGGGAGTGGTTGAATATGTCAGCGTTTCTTCTGTCAACTCCACCCGTCTCTCCCAGTCAGTCCCTTACCCTTATCGCTCTCATTTTTCGTTTTATTCTCCTTCGTTTCCTCTATTTGAACTCTTTACGAAGGGATCGCACTGGTAAAAGGGGAATCCCATCGACACAGGAGTTAAGCAGTATTTTATATTCCAGTTCCAGTCTCTTCAGTATAATGTGTTCTGCGCTATCAGCTCTATGCTGTCCATAAATATATCGATTTATCACATGGTCTTTATCGTAGACTGCTATTTAAGGAAGAGAATTATAACAAAACAGGCAATTTTTTTATCTGTTGAGGTCACCTTTGGAATGCCGAATGTAAAGTGTAAATGTCCAATACCAAATGTTCCGTTCGGGTTGCACAACATAACACCTGCTGATCACGTCGGCACATTGAAGGCGCAGTCTACTTTTCATGACAAAAATGGACAGAAATGTTGCAACGGTTTAAAGAGAGCCAATCCGACAAGCGTTTGGTGAGGAGGTGAAGATGTCTCAACGTGATAATTGAAAAACCGGGAGATGTTTTGCCATGCCTCATACTGAGATGATTCATTCTGTTCAAGGTGGTTAAGAATTTTTGATTGAGAGTGAAAAATGAAACAGGGGAGATTGTTGAAGTTTTATGAGTGGGGATGAGATTTGTCTTTAGATGAATAGTCTGCTACTGTTGTATTATGATGTATAACGTATACTCTGTACAGCACAGGATAGCCAGCCCCAGAGAACAATCCTTCTGATTTCTATACACAGACTGTTGAAATATGTCCTCATTCTTGTGCCTTCTTTCTCATCTTTGCGTTCTTCTGTTCCTCTCACAAATGAGGAAAGAGACTGCAGTAGTACATGGAACCCTATCCACACAGCAGCCAAGGAGTACCCCATAAATCCATGAATGAACTCAAACCTAGTCAATGTAATGGCTTCCATCCTATCTGCAAATGCTCTCGTCGAGTTTTTAAATTCTGCTCACTACTCGCGCTAAACGGCCATTTGAGGGGGAATATTTGAAGAAAACGCGCTCTTACACTGTCTGCTTGGGTCACTTATTGTTGAAGAAGACATATAAATCTACAGCATGTACTGTTCAGTTCAGGACCCCCAACATCACACTCACCACTCACGTCACCACATCAAAGGGGCAATCTCCTGTTATTGACTGAAAAGTGCCAGGTCCCGGACGCCAATAACAGACGACATCACAGACGTCTCGTGAGTACGCGAAGATGACTGTGGCTGCTGAGAAATGGTCAGCTGGGAAATGTGTCACCAGGCCTCGGGGTTCATGTCATTTGAGCTGACGTGATGTTAGTGGCTCACCAGGAAGGCCGGGAGTGAGCTGACGTGATGTTAGTGGCTCGCCAGGAAGGCCGGGA
>CM065717.1:66320321-66327821 GCA_033310375.1 Conus canariensis
TCTTTGCCGTTGTGTTAAGATAGCCTTGTTTGCTTCTTTACTTGTTTTGTTGTGGCTTGCGCGCTGAGCCCTTGTACCCTTGCCGGTGAGGCTTTGGTTTGGCGTGTTTTATTGATTTTTATTAACCACACGCTTCTTGCGTTCGTGCCTTGTTCTCGGCACTCGCGACTTTGCTTTCCGTGCATCTCGCAATTCGGAATTTCGGAACTACACCGCCGGTTCCACATCTCCTCGCTTTAATTAGCCTTTACGGCCCTTTGTCTGCGAGTCCCTTTTCGCTTCTCCTTCCATTCGGTTACCTGATTCGACGACCTTCCTCGTCGTTCACTCAGTTTCCATTCCTTTCGCCGGTCGTTCAGCCATTTTGTTTCGACCGGCTAATACCGGCGGCACATACGATCGAGCTTCTTCGATCGAACAGCGCGATTTCAGTGCATTTATTGCACTACCAGTGCCCCTCCCGAGGTTGTTCGAGCTCTTTCTATCCCTCGATCCACCTCTTTGTCTCCCCTTTGCGATCGTGCGTTCCGTGTTTGTCTCGCCACCAGTGCCCAACATGGTGAAGGACACTAACGGGTCGAGCCACTCCTTTGTTCAGGAGTCGCTCTCTGCCCCGGAGGACCCGAGTGTCGATTCCAGGGGACAAACCGCTCACACCTATGAGCGTACGGTCGGTGTGGAGGAGGGTTCCGCGCAGGGGACGCGCGACCATCGTTACGATTCCTCCTCTACCCGATCGGCGGACACACGATCGTTGCGATCGAAGTCGAACAGGCAATCGGCCGAGTCGACCTAGCAATCGGCCGTCATTGCCGACTGTTTTTCTTTCGATTCTGCCTCTAAATCCAAAGGCAAGGCCCCCATGAAAGGACCTGCCCGTTCAAAATCTTCCCGTTCTTCGGCCAAATCGCCTGTTCACCTTCGATCGCACAAGGAGACTCTCGCCTATCATGCTGCGTCCGGCGATCATCGGCCCCTGGGGACCCTTGCCGAGATCCGGACCGGCATGGGTGACGACTCGCGGCCGGAATCACCGCCCGTCACCCGATCAGATGAGACTCGTGACGCTAGCTACCCCCCACTAACGTCACGCAGTCGAATCACGCTCTCCCCAACCGTGTCCGGGTTCAGCCACGGCTCGGACACGAGGAGCGTCATCACTCTGGTGGAGGGGTTGTGGGCAGTCTTTGGTGGGACCCCCCCCACTGACCACAACCCCGGGTCAGGGACGCAGGCATCGACCAGGTCGGATCTGCGCCCTCACCCCCGACGGTCGAACCACCCCGATCGACCGTTGAACTCTCCCCTAGGGGTACAGGACGTTGGGGAGCGGACTTCTTTCGCTCCCCTGTTGGGCAACGTCTGCGGTCCCGTTCCTCCGGGGGGAGGATCGACCAGCGGGACCACGGGTGACCCTTCGTCCTTTGAGGTGGACTCGTCGCCGCAGCCATCCCAGTCCACTTCCACACGGCCAGGAGGCTCAGCTACCGTACCACCCACCGGCCACCCTGCCATGCAGGGGGCCGGCACGGACTGCACCCGGGAGATGCAGGAGGCAGTGCTCTCCCTGGGGCGGGTGCGAGACAGCTCGCCTTCTCGCTACCCTCCCCTTGGTGCCCAAGGTTACCCGGGTCCCCGAGGAGACTCTGTCCCAGGGCGCCACAGCCTGTCGTATTCCCCGGGGACCGGTGGCTCTATTCCCCCGAGAGGAATCAGTGGCTTAGGGCTGGCACCCATTCCGACTCCATCTCCGGTCGCATGTGGCATCCGGCCTCCCAGAGCTGGATCGACCTGGGCCCCCCTTCCTCTCGGGCGCTGTCCGATCGGAGATTAACTAGTCTGCCCGCCGAGTATAGAGCCACCAGGGACCCGTCCTCGTTTTTCCCCACTACCCAACGAGCGCGGGACTCCCACGCACCCCTGCCCTGGCCCTCCGAAGGTGGATCTGAACATCCCCTTCAGGAATACTCTGACCCACAACTCGAGGACGGGGTCGAGGACTCCCTCCCCCCATCTGGTGACCTTTCCATCTTGGAGAGCTGGCGCCCAGATCTTGTTGTTATGGAATCCCCTCCCTCTGACAACATTTTCTCCTTTAGCCGTTTCACTGGGTCCCCCCCTGCCCAACCATCACGGCCAAGGATAGTCGCCCCCCAGACCCTCACTCCCTTGTGGGACAGATCGGCATCTTTCGCTGGGGGTGCACATGCCGTCCCTCCACCGGGGATTGACTTCTTGTCAGCCCCTAACGCGGCTCCAGTAGGAGTTTTCCTCAAGGACCCGCGTCATGGCCCCCATGTCTTTTCCCTCTTCTCTGCCAATCCGGCCACCAGGGATATTGCCATTTCCCCTGCTGACCTCAGGCTCACGCCCAACCTCGCCCCTCCCACATCCACCTCTGTTTCTATCAAGAACTTGATGGAGTGGGACAGAATTGCCAGGACTGGCATTCTTCACACCACCGCGGGACATGCCTTCATTGACATGTTCGCGCAGCAAGCGGAGGAGCTCTGGGCAAAGGAGGGCGGCACTGCCTCTGTGTCTTCGGACCCTGACGACACTGAGACAGACTCTAGCCTGTTTGGCGACCCCCTGATGCGCTTTCCTGTCAACAAGATATCGCATCACCTTTGGGCTGCGGCGGACAGCGCAGCCAGGAGTCACTTTAACTGCCTGTTGGCAGTGAGAGATGCTGTGTTATCACAGGCCAATCTCTCCCCGGCGCTCAAGGCGGCCTTACGGTGCATCCCGGGTCAGGAGCAGTCGCTTTTCGGCGACTATTCTACTGCTGTCATCACCCATGCAGTCGAGGAACGCAAACAGGCCGCGTCTTTTGCGGCCAAGCCCCCTCGCCAGCATCGCGCTTCTGGACCCTTCTCCCGTCCGGCCCTGCCCTCCGCCAGACCCCAGCCCTACCCCAAACAGGCCCCCCCTCGCACCTCAAGGCCCGCCAGACGCCCTACTTCCGCCGCGCCTAGGTCGAAACCGAAAACCCCCAAACAGAATTTTCGGTTCGGCCAACAGGCCCGGCCTCGGAGATGACTAGCAGACTCACCTTAGGAGGAGCGAGAACTGGCAGACTTCTCGCCCCTCCCCGGCCCCTCGGCCCCTCTGGCAGGCAGTCTGTCCCGACATGCCCACCAGTGGCGGCGTATGGGACTCAGCCCCTGGATAGTGTCAGTGTTACAGGAGGGGTTCCTTCTGCCCTGGGCACACGATCGCCCCCCCCCCTCCCCTGCTATCCTCTCCTCCTCCTTCCCCCAGCGACCCCCCCCCTCCCAGAGGGAGGCCCTTCGCCTGGAAGTCGAGAAACTTCTCCGGAAGGGCGCCATCACCCAGATACCCCACCCCAACCCCGGGTTTTGCTCTCACCTTTTCGTGGTTCCCAAGTCCTCGGGAGGCTGGAGGCCCATCCTCGACCTTTCCCCACTCAACAAGTTCCTCAGACCAACCAAATTCAAGATGGAGACCCCGGCCCAGATCAGAGACTCCATCCACCATCTGGACTGGGCCACTTCTATAGATCTGAAGGACGCTTACTTTCGGATCCTCATTCATCCTTCCCACAGACGATACCTTCGGTTCGTCTGGCGGGGACGGGTGTTTCAGTTCAAGGTGCTCCCCTTCGGACTCTCCCTGGCTCCCTTCCTTTTCACGAAGGTAGTCAAGGAGATGGCTGCCCTTGCCAGACAGGAGGACATTCGCCTCTTGGTTTACCTCGACGACTGGCTCGTCTTGGCTCCCACACAGGCCCTGTGTCAAGCCCACACATCCAAACTTCTGCGCCTTTGTTCCTCACTAGGGTTCGTCACCAACCCCGCCAAATGCGAGCTCTCGCCCAGTCAGAGATTCTCCTTCCTGGGCATGAGTTTCGACACCACCTCCATGCTAGTCTCCCCGACCCCGGAGAGGTCCACCCGCCTGATGGACCTCATCTCCCACCTTCGCCTCTCTCCCCGCACGTCGGCAAGGACACTTTCCTCCCTTCTGGGGATGATGGAGTCCCTGTCGCCTCTCATTCCCGTAGGCAGGGTTCCCAAGCGACAGCTTCAAAGGGAGTTCCGCCGTCGTTGGTCGCAGACCACCGACCGCTGGGACCAGACCATTCCCCTCGGGCCTTGGTTCCTTTGGGCCACGGAGGAGTGGCTCAGCCCCTCCACCCTGAGCCCCGGAGTTCCCATCTCCCTCCCATCCCAGGCCCTAGAACTTTACACAGTCGCCTCCAACTCGGGCTGGGGGGCCCACTTGGAGAGCAGTCACGCCTCGGGGGTGTGGGACCCATTGACTGCCCGTCTCCACATCAATATCCTGGAACTGGAGGCGGTCAGGCTAGCCCTCCTCCACTTCCAGACCCTGGTCTCGCACCGATTTGTTCTCCTTCTCACGGACAACACCTCGGTAGCCTGTTACATCAACAAAGGGGGGGGGGGGGCACGCTCAATCAGCCTCTCCCTCCGGACAGAGACCCTCCTCTGCTGGTGTCACACGCAAGGAATCACCCTTCGCGCGAGGCACATAGCGGGGACGCACAACATCCTGGCAGACTCTCTCAGCCGCCGCTCCAGGTCCATCCTCCACACGGAATGGACCCTCAGCAGGCATACACTAACCTCGGTGTGGAAACATTGGTTCAGACCCATGATCGAGCTGTTCGCCACCCGATTCAATCATCGTCTGCCAGTGTATGTGTCTCCCGTCCCGGATCCTCAGGCGTACGCGATCGACGCCCTCTCCCTCCCCTGGTCCGGCCTCATAGCTTACGCCTTTCCCCCCTTCCCGATCCTCCACAAGGTGATCAGGAAAGCGAGACTCGAGGGACCCAGGCTCATCCTCATAGCCCCATGGTGGCCCACTCAGTCCTGGTTTCCGGACCTCAAGTCCCTCACTCACGTTCCCCCTCTCCAGTTGAACGCCCGGTGGGACATGCTCAGGCAACCCCGCTCGGGTCGCCCCCACTCCAATCCCCAGACGCTTCGCCTCCACGCCTGGCTTCTGTGCCAGCCTGATTGCGAGCATCTAACCCCACCTCCCAAGCGGACAGGTCCCAGTCCGTCCTCAACATCCTCTCCGACGCCGGGGCCTCTCAGGACCTCCGAGACCTAGCCATGGCCTCTCGCAGAGCTAGCACTGAGTCCCTTTACGATTACAGATGGAGGAAATGGGTCTCATGGTGCAAAGAAAACTCTGTTCCACACAATCGCCCCTCCAATATCCAGATAGGAAATTTTCTGTCCCACCTTAAGCTCTCATCCAGCTCCATACGGGGCTACAGGTCGGCCATCTGCACGACCATCCGCCAACTGGGCGGACCTTCCTTTGAGAATGACTTCCTTCTCAGAGAGATCTCTAGAGGGGTGGCCCTTCGTGAGGCCCAATCCCCAAGGCGCGTTCCCCTTTGGGACCTCTTCACTGTACTTGACGTTCTCAGGAAACCACCTTTCGAGCCTATCTCCTCCCTTCCCTTTGATCTTCTCTCTATGAAGACCACCTTTCTCCTCGCCCTGGCTTCGGCCAGGAGGCGAAGCGAGATCCACGCTCTCAGCGGGGACCCCAGAGACATTGCCTTCCACAGGGACGGCTCTGTCTCCCTTAAGTTCCTTCCCGAATTCCTAGCTAAGAACCAGGAACCCGGTAGTCCCTCCCCCTACCTCGTCATCCGCTCATTGGCCGATATCCTAGGCGGAGAGAGCGGTGGTGACATGGCTCTGTGCCCTCCCAGGTGTCTAAGACACTACTGGGAACGTTCGCGCCCCAGGCGCGCTTCTCAGAGACGTCTCCTTATTTCCATCAACCCCAATAATAAGAAAGACATCTCAGCTGGCACTATCTCTAGGTGGCTGTCTAAGACGGTCAAATCGGCCTATGCCCAGGTGTCCAAGGCTCTCCCCGTCTTGTCCCCCCGAGCCCATGAGGTCAGAGCACTGGCCGCTTCTGCAGCTTTCCAGCACTCTGTCCTCCTGCGCCATCTCCTGGAGGCAGCCTACTGGCGTTCGGAGAATCCGTTTATAAACTTTTATTTAAGGGACATCCGCATGACCAGGGCTGACGGTTCTAAAGGGATATCCTTTGTGGCGGCTAATGCAGCCATATCGGTTAACCCCAAGAACCACTAGGGCACTCGCCCTCCTCCTTTTGCGATAAATTCTGCTATGGTCTGACATGGTACAGTATATGACGCCAAAATGGGGAGTTTGTATTATACTCCCTGTTTGGCTGGTATACTTACCATGTCAGACTCTAATGCCCGCCCTACCTTCCCCACTAGCGCCAAGGTCCTTGGGGTTACCTGGCGTGCGGGCCTCGACGAATGAGGTACAGGAAGTTTACACCGGCTTCTTCCTTCGGCGGAAGTAGGGTGGGCGTCACGTGACTGTCTTATTACTGCATTAGCCACACAAAATCTTCGGCCTGGCAGAGCTGACTAACTGCCGTGGAATGCAAATGTGTGACTATTAGTGAAATATTAAAAGGCCACTGCTATACCGGTAAAACATGTATGAACGCGCTTGCTTACTTCTGTATACTAGTCTGTCTGTCTGTCTGTCTGTCTGTCTGTCTGTTTCTCTGTCTGTCTGTTTGCCTGTCTTTCTGTCTGAGACTTTGTCTGTCTGTCTGTCTGTCTGTCTTTCTCTCTCTCTCTCTCTCTCTCTCTCTCTCTCTGTAAGAGAGAGAGAGAGACAGAGACAGACAGACAGACATAGAACAGAGAGAAAGAGAGAGAGAGACAGAGGGAGACAGAGGCATAGTTGGGATGGGGGTGGGGTTGAATAGTACAAGAACCAGTCGACTTAGTAATATAAAGGATGACTTGACAGGGTTTCCCCCAAATAGAATATCATTTGAAACCGCTGAGACCGTTTTGTACAATATGACAATCCCAACCCACACATACAAGAGCAACAACAACAAAGCAACAACAACAACAACAACAAGAACATTATCATCATCATCAACAACAACAAAAACATCATCAACAACAACAACAACAACAACGACAACCAATCAAGTCTCAGTTGTACACTATAAATAAAATCATGTTATGTTTTCGGGGCTTACGTCTTCACACCTGTGATTCCTTCATAGGTTTTTGCAAACAGAAAACTTAAAAGTAGGCCAAACGCTAAACGCTGATGACCGAACTTGATTCCTAGTGCGTTCAACAAGTATGAAATATATGAAGGCAACGTTCCCAGGCCAAGAGTTCCAAGGCTGGTCTTATTTGGAGCTGAAATGTCAGATCAGCTTGCTTGGCTGCGGGATTATGAAGAAAGGTATGGCGAGAAAAGTGGTGCGAGGGGATAGCAGTCTGACGCCTGTAGTCTAGTCTGGAGATCAATCAATATGTGGCGTGTTGGCAGGGTTTATTGTGTGCTTTGGGGGAGAAATGTGACATGCAAAGGGCAGGTCGGGTGGCTCGTAAAGTCAGGTGAAGGCACTGATACTTTGTGATGTATGCCCAGGGCTCTTGTTACACTGGATTCTCATTTTCCTTCTTTTTTT
>CM065717.1:66335321-66340321 GCA_033310375.1 Conus canariensis
GACAGACAGACAGACAGGCAGGGAGAGAAGAGAGAGAGAGAGAGAGAGAGAGAGAGAGAGAGAGAGAGAGAGAGAATTCAGGATGCTACTTACTGTGTCTATTAAAGAATTGGGTTTTAATGGAAGTATTGGCAGCATGATCATGAAAGGGCAGCGTGTTCAGAAACAGAGAGAGAGAGAGAGAGAGAGAGAGAGAGAGAGAGAGAGAGGAGGAGGGAGGGAGGGGGGAGAGGCACGATGGAGAGACGTTCAGGGAACTGGGTGGAGGAGGGTACGCGGGGTAAGAAGGACGGGATGAGGGGTGGTCACAGCACCATTCATATGTGTACACATAACACGTTCCTCCCCCCCCCTCGTCCTCCCCCCCCCCAGCCCGACCTCCTGATGGTAAAGGTCATCACACTCTAACATCTCATCGCAACATCGGGATCCCAGCAGTGTCAGAAAACAATTACAGCCTTCCATAGCATCATTTTTTTTTATCTCCCATCCGAGTAAGCTGACCCAGCACATTTTTGTTCTCTCCCTGACATGGGTTTCGTACACTTCAGCTGTTGATCTTCTTTACTTGCATCCAAACAAACACACGCTCTTCCTACCCCTGCATAATGGTGTCTGCTGCTGGTGTGTTCTGTGTGTCCACGCAATCGCATGTGCTGTTCAGTGTACATCCTAGTAAGCTGCATTATAGAAGTTTGTTGTCATGTGCTAAAACCATGGGTTTTATAAGAGAAACGTGTAATATGTATCAAACCTGTCATTATTATTACTGTTACAATTATTCAAGTATCATTATTGATGATGATGATATGATATGTGTCATTACTCTATGTGTATATTATCTGTGTTGTTGTTGTTCCCAGTGTCATCCATCATCATTCATCATCATCATATTCAATCATCATCATCATCATCATCATCATCTCGTCGTCGTCGTCGTCGTCGTCGTCGTCGTCGTCGTCGTCATTGTTGTCTTCGTCGTCGTCGTCGTCAGTATAATGATATAACAATCATCATCTTCATCATGATCAGCAGCAGCAGCAGCAGTAGCAGCATCAGCAGCATTGTTTTTATCATTATTATTATCACCACTAATATTATTATCATCATCATTATGATTGTTATCATTATCATCCTTCTTCTTCTTTTATTATTATTATCATTGCTGTTGTTGTTGTTGTTATTTTTAACAACAGCAACAGCAACATCACATCACCATCATCATCATCATGCATCATGATCATCATCTTCGTCATCATCAATCGTTGTCGTCGTCGTCATCATCATCATCATCATCATCATCATCATCATTGTCATTACTGCTTTTGCAACTACAACAACAACTACTACTACTGCTACTACTACTACTACTACTACTACTACTACACTACGACACTACTACTACTACTAACTACTACTACTACCTCATCCACATCATGCTACTGCATCATGCATCATGATCATCATCATCATCAGATCATCATCATTCATCGATCATCATCATCATCATCATCATCATTCATCTCAACCTATCATTCGTTCACCTGTGGGTGCTCCTTTGAATCATACAGAGCTTCTGTCGTTGAATGGTGGGTTTCCTTTCTCAGAACCTGAGGGCCTCACGGTTTTTGACAATGTGATCCACAGTCTTACCTGCTACACCACAGGAACAGAGAGGGATTGGCACAAGGTGGAAACCTCAGAAAGAAGTAGTACAGTCCGCTGCACACACACACACACACACACACACACACACACACACACACACACACACACACACACACACACACACATCAGTTTTGTCTTTGCTCTTGTCATCCTGTCTTGTCATCCACGACTGCCTGTCTATCTCTCTCTCTATCTGTCTATCTATCTATCTATCCATCTATCCATCTATTTTTTTTTTTTTTTTTTTTTTTTTTTTTTGCTGTCCCAACCTCTGCACCACCTCAGAGGCAGTGCACCCACGCCGCTCATTCTGACACCCTGTCCACAGCCACAGCCCGGTCGGCCCCGCCACAGCCCCGCACCGGCAATCCACAGGGAGCAGTCAATGTCAAGCCGTCAAGAGGCAACCCACCGGAGGAGACACTGCACTGCTGCCGAGTCACTTCGGTGGTGTTCAGTGGCGCCTGTTCTGATCTGACATACGCAGGACACCACCTACTAAGCCCCCTACTGACGACAATAATTGCTTAGTCGCGGAGCCGGCGTGAGTGAGCTCTCCCCCCGGAGGGCGCCACCACGTCCGTCCAACAACAGCCCCCCATGGAGTCGCCGATACCGGTGACCCCGACGGAACCAAACCAAGGCCACAGACGTGGAGAGGACATCGAAACTGAGGTCACCATGAGAGCAGGGCATGAAGGGCCACAGAACTTGAGACATGTTTTTTTTTTTTTTAATGCTGATCGATGAGAATGAGGATGATTAAGATGATGCTACGGATTTCCATTTCGGTCTGAGACTACATGACAGGGCTGTACTCTACGCTTCCTTTCATAATATATCCCGGCGTCAACCAGGCCCGAGAGATACAGGCACCTGCAGTGTTGGTCAGGAAATTTGAGCAACACTCTCAGAAACGCATCCATTAAGTGGATGAAGCTCGACTGTGTGGTCCCAGTCTTCCCAACTGAGTCCGCAGCAAACTCAACTCTGGGTAGGAGCCGGTCGGGGCAGAAAAACCCACATGACTCTGATGGGATTCGAACCCACGACCTCCCAGCCGGGAGTCCGCGACGCTAACCACTTCGCCACGGCGGCTGGTCTCTATCCATCTATCTATCTATCTATCTATCTATCTATCTATCTATCTATCTACCTATCTATCTATCTATCTTTCTGTCTGTCTATCTATCCATCCATATCTATCTAACTTTCTGTCTATCTATCTATCTGTCCAAGCAACTATTTAATGTCACAAATAGTCTCCTAGGCAAAGTCAGCTACTCCCCCCTTCCCACCATCTTCCAAACTCAAGAGCTCCCTCAGAAATTCTTAGAGTTTTTCAATGGAAAAATTGACACTATCCGTGAAAAGCTAGATTCTACTGCACCTGTACATCCTCTGAATGACAAAGTTTACTGTGGACCTCCTTTGGCTTGTTTTAGTCCTGTTAGTCAAGACTATGTCAAAAAACTTTGTTTGCGATGCAGCCCTAAATCATGTGAACTTGATGCCATTCCCACTAACTTGCTCTTTCAGTGCATTGATGATGTCCTACCCCATCTTACTCATGTTATCAATACCTCTTTGTCCTCTGGTCACGTTCCTGAAATCTTCCGGTCCGCAGTGGTACGTCCATTGATCAAGAAACCTTCATTAGATAAAAATGTTTTAAAGAATTATCGGCCTGTATCAAATTTGTCATTTCTATCAAAATTATTGGAGAAGATCGTTTTGGAACAAATTCTAGAACATCTCGAAAAGAATCACCTTTTGAATCCTCATCAATCTGCTTACAGACAAGGCCATAGTTGTGAGACAGCACTCCTCCGTATAGTCAATGACCTCCTCTGCGGGCTTGACGATGGGAATGTTTCCTTATTAGCGATGTTAGACCTCTCTGCAGCATTTGACACGATCGATCATAATATTTTGTTCTCACGGCTTCAAACTTCCTTTGGATTCAAAGACACAGCTCTCGACTGGATTATCTCTTACTTGACTGGACGGAGTCAGACAGTGTGTGTACAGGGAAGATACTCAGACAGTTCTCCTCTTAGGTACGGTGTGCCTCAGGGTTCTGTACTTGGGCCAGTCCTTTTTGTGCTGTATGCTAGTCCTGTGTCTGACGTCATCAGTGGTCACGCCATGTCGCATGAAAGCTTTGCTGACGATACTCAGCTTCATCAGTCGGCTCCCATTGCTGAAACTGACTCACTGATTTCTCGGACGCGGGGCTGCATTGCAGACCTGAAGGACTGGATGACAACCAACAAACTACAACTAAACGACGACAAGACGGAACTCATGTTCGTGACAAAACAGCCTAACCATCCTTCTCTGCCTTCAACTGTCACTATCAATGACTGTGCTGTCTCTGTCTCCACCTCTGTCCGCAGTCTAGGGGTCATACTTGACCAATCCCTCTCCTTTGAGAAACAGGTTTCAAATATTTGCAAGATTGCCTATTTAGAACTAAGAAGAATCAGCTCTGTACGTCACCTTCTCTCTACAGATGCTACAAAAACTCTCATTCGTGCATTTGTCTTATCTAGAATAGATTACTGCAACTCACTTTTGGCCGGCCTTCCAAAATACCTGATAGAAAGATTACAGCGAATCCAAAATCATGCAGCCCGAGTCGTCTGTAGAGCAAGAAAACATGCTCACATTTCGCCTCTCCTCCACTCTCTTCACTGGCTATCTGTCTCAAACCGTGTCTCGTACAAAATCTCAACTCTCACTTTCTCTGCTGTCTTTGAAAATGGACCTTCTTATCTCTCAGATCTCCTTAAAATCTACACCCCCTCTCGACAACTACGCTCCTGTGCTGACGACCGCCTTCTGCGAATGACTCGCTTCAGGACTACTACTGGTGAAAGATCTTTCTCTTTTCAAGCTCCAGCGACGTGGAACAGACTGCCAGACTGTCTCAGACATTCAGATTCTATCTCTTCTTTCAAGTCTAAACTTAAAACCCATCTATTTTCTCATAATTAGTCAATGCTGTGGGGAGAGGGGGGGGGGGGTACAACCTAACTCACGGCCGTCTGGGCCTTTTCAAATGTAGCGTATGTGTATGTTCTCTATTATATGTATTTGTTGTATGATTGAACGTTATAGGATTAAGTTTTTGTAGTGATATTTGAAGAATAAGTGAATGTCACATTGGTAGGATTAGGATTTGTTAGTTATTGTAGTAATAGTATTTTGTAGTTGGGTGTAAGGTGTATTATTGTATATGAGAAGGGTGAATGTAGTATGACTTTGTAAAGCGCTTAGAGAAATTCGTTTGATTAAGCGCTATATAAGAAATCATTATTATTATTATT
>CM065717.1:66355321-66357821 GCA_033310375.1 Conus canariensis
CTCTCTCTCTCTCTCTCTCTCTCTCTCTCTCTCTCTCTCTCTCTCTCTCTCTGCTAAATTGCCAATAGTATGCTGCAGACACGAGACAAACACGAATTACTCTTCTAGTGACGAATTCAAGAAATGACAGGATGTTCCTGACAAAAGAGATTTCAAATGGAATTTTTAATACTAGGCCTCTACACTAAGAAAATGAAAACTGACATTGGAATAATCGTTCATTCACTTTCATGTCAGAGAGGCCAAGATCGTCGGAAAGGTGGTCAAACCAATAACACCCTCTCCAAAGAAGCCAACAGATCCCGGATACGTGGTTCAAGTCTAGTGTCATGTCCCCCCCCCCCCCCTTCTTTTCCTAACTGGACCTTCAGTGGTGGTCGAGGTACTACTCTTTCAGATGAGATAATAATGAAAAAAATATACAGAGATCCTGTAAACAGAAGATCCTGGACGGAGATCTTGTAAACAGCATGCACTGACCGCACGTGAAGAAACCGAGGTAAAAAAAAAAACAACTTTGTGGTTGAATAAAAATCCTTTATTACAGGTACATTTTAAAAAAAAAGACCAGCCCCCGTAGCGAAGTGGTTAGCTCCGCGGACTCCCGGTTGGGAGGTCGCGGGTTCGATTCCCATCAGAATCATGTGGGATTTTTCTGCCCCGGCCGGCTCCTACCCAGAGTTGAGTTTGCTGCGGACTCAGTTGGGAAGACTGGGACCACACGGTCGAGTTTCATCCACTTAAAGGATGCGTTTCTGAGAGTGTTGCTCAAATTTCCTGACCAACACTGCAGGTGCCTGTATCTCTCGGGCCTGGTTGACGCCGGGATATATTATGAATGGAAGTGTAGAGTACAGCCCTGTCATATAGTCTCAGACCAAAATGGAAATCCGTTGCATCATCTTAATCATCCTCATTCTCATCGATTACCATAAAAAAAAATGTCTCAAGTTCTGTGGCCCTTCATGCCCTGCTCTCATGGTGACTTGAGTTTCGATGTCCTCTCTACGCATGTAACCTTGGTTTGGTTCCGTCGGGGTCACCGGTATCGGCGAGTCCATGGGGGCTGTCGTTGGACGGAAATGGTGGCGCCCTCCGGAGGGAGAGCTCACTCACGCCGGCTCCGCGACTAAGCAATTTTTGTCGTCAGTAGGGGGCTTAGTAGGTGGTGTCCTGCATATGTTAGATCAGAACAGGCGCCAGTGAACACCACCGAAGTGACTCGGCAGCAGTGCAGTGTCTCCTCCGGTGGGTTGCCTCTTGACGACTTGACATTGACTGCTCCCTGTGAATTGCCGGTGCCGGAGCTGCGGCGCGGGCCGACCGGGCTGTGGCTGTGGGCGGGGTTTCGGAATGAGCGACGTGGGTGCATTGCCTTTGAGGTGGCGCAGAGTTTGGGACAGCCAAGAAAAAAATTTTTAAGACACTCCTTTGGTAAGAAGACAGGCGCCATACTATGACAAAGCTCTCGTCCTGAGAAGAGGAACCCGAAGTTTACACACAGAGATCTCTTACGATAGCACCGTGATACAAAACAGGAATCATTTGCTAGCACTGTGCAAATAACCCCATTCAGATGATATGTATTCAACAGGTTGATTGGGATTCCGCACAAAAATCAATTCTTGGTCAGGTCACCTTGCGGGTTTAAACAAAAATTTTTATTTTATTTTAATATACCTTCAACAAGATAATCTCTCTGCTTTTCTAACTCTTGCACCGCCACAATTGTCCGTCTTGCATTCTACCCCAGTGCGGTTCTATGGGCATAGGCAGGAGTTTTTTTTTTCTGAAACTGGGTTATCTTGCCCACATGTGTAATGAACAAGGTATGAGGGCTGTTCCGTAGATGCCGCCACAGCAATAGATTCAGCATGGCTGTCAACTGCTGATGTACTACAAAAATGATTGTGTACATACGGAAAAAAGGGTAAAGGCGTGCACGCGCGCGCGTGCGCGTATGTGTGTGCGTGTTTGTGCGTGAGAGTGAGTGTGTGTGTGTGTGTGTGTGTGTGTGTGTGTGTGTGTGTGTGTGTGATGTGTGTGTGTGTGTGTGTGTGTGTGTGTGTGTGTGTGTGTGTGTGTGTGTGGGATGGGTGCATGGGTGTGGGGTGTATACAAATCAACAGATCTCTCTCTGTCTCTGTCACTTTATCTCTCTCTCTCTCTCTCTCTCTCTCTCTCTCTCTCTCTCTCTCTCTCTGTCTCTCTCTCTCTCGTGCTTGATTTTTACAAAGACCGTTACCCTCATAAATGGGTAGACCAAACAATGATATGACAGACGTGTTTTCATAAATTCTGAACGCATGTCTGAAAATATGCCAGTCGATCGGGATTTAAATGCCTCGTGAAAAAAAGACAACTTTCTCAAGGCACATTTATCTTTAGATGCACAGAGTAAGATGAACCGAAAACAATCGGAATAGGTAGAAGAAAACTTGTCAGTCTATCTGTTGTTCCACCACCCCTCCCACCCACCCCCATTCACCTTCCGTCTTTC
>CM065717.1:66362821-66365321 GCA_033310375.1 Conus canariensis
GCACTTGTGTCTTAAGAGGTTATCTTTTTATATTTTCTACTTTTCACAACAAAATGTGGCTTGTTTTGCTCTTTCATGATTTTTTTTTTTTTTTTTTTTTTTTTGCTTCTTAGGTGGCACCTTTGGTTGCTTTTTTGAAAACTCAGCAAACATACTACGGTACTGCACACCAGCCTTTTTCTGGGATAGCGTTCTTCTTAAAACCGAAAAGGCAGAGAGGAGTCAAATTACCACTTTCCGCAGTCACTGAGGAGAAACAATCAGGTTTCGAAATACCGGCATCTGACCAGGAGTTATATGTTAGTGAGTTTCCTCCCCATTGGAGATTGTCTCCCCCTTGGAGACTATAAGCTTGCTGAAGGTTCATTTTGAGAAGCATTTATTATTCCCCCGTCACCCACTCATGCACATACTGTTAGTTTGGCAGAATTATCTACCAATGCAGATATGAATGCTTATCTCCCCCTATTTCTTAATCTAAGACATAAGAGCAAGCTTTGTTTATAATTCAATATTTCTCACAGTCATTGCAACACCAAGCGGCTCTGAAAGTTGCAGGAATGGTTCTCGGTTACTTATCCTTGGAATTTATTAGTTTATTGTAATTTAGTCCCTTGTGGATTCATTCCAAGAACCTGGCCCTCAACACTTGTGTCTTAAGAGGTTATATATATATATATAAATATATAAATGTGTGTGTGTGTGTGTGTGTGCGCGCGCGCAGCTAGACAGAGAGATGGATAGACAGATCTGCGTAGGTGGAATCATAAACAGAAAATATTGTCTATGTTGTTAACAAAAACAAACAAAAAGAACTATCAATTCAATAATTACGCAAGAACGCACTTAGTGTACCGCTGTTTTGCATTGATGTATTTCATTGCTTGATTTTTATTTGACGCCCGTGCTGTCTCAAAGTGTGTGTGTGTGTGTGTGTGTGTGTGTGTGTGTGAGAGAGAGAGAGAGAGAGAGAGAGAGAGAGAGAGAGAGATTTGGGTTTATTTGTTTCTCTGTGATTGCATTATGTGTGCGTGCACACATAAGTGTGAGTAAGGGGAAGGGGAAGTGTGGGTCATTTGTGTGTGTGTGTGTATATATATATATAAAAAAAAATATATATGTGTGTGTGTGTGTGTGTGTGTGTGTGTGTGTGTGTGTGTGTTGGGGTGGTAATGGTGTGTGTGTGTGTAAGAGAGAGAGAGAGAGAGAGAGAGAGAGAGAGAGAGAGGTTTTAATTTTCAGTACAGTTAAGATGTAATTTGTTTTATAATTACAATTTCTGGTTTTATTTTGCTTACAAATGTTAAATGTTTCCCTGTTAAGTTTCCTTTATGATTTTTAAAATATCATTCAGATGTTACTTGTATTATTTTGGTTTTTCATTGATTTATCATGTTTTCATATGTCAGTACAACAAATTTGTTAATCTGACAGTAAATGATTCAGTCAGTCCTTCAGGGGTTACAGGATAAATTTATTCTCTCTCTCTCTCTCTCTCTCTCTCTCTCTCTCTCTCTCTCTCTCTCTCTCTCTCTCTCTCTCTCTTTAGTTTTGTTTACAATACGCTCTGTCTTAAGACTTAAGGCATGTGGGTCCATATTTTATTATTGTTTCTATTGTTTGCATCTTCTGCATCAATTTGTGAGGCCAGCGAGCTTTTGGTTCAATGCCAGTGTGTTAGGCTTGGGATTTTCAATAATAATAATAAAATCATTAATAATCATCATCATCATCATCATTGTCATAATCATAATATCGAAAATCGTCATCATCATCATCATCATCATCATCATCATCATCATCATCATCATCATCATCATCCTTGTGGATATTTATTCCTTATTACTGGAGCACAGGCTTATGTCTTTCACGTTCCCACTCTTTGAGTTGTAGGCAAACTTTTGGTCTACCACTTTAATCAAAAACCCTATTTCCTTCTTCAGTCGTGCTTTTTTTTTCTCTCGTGTGCTTAGGCCCATAAATATATGGGAAGAACTGCTTGGTTCTGATTGCTTATGCTTATTTGGAAAGGCTTCTCTCCAGCAGGTAGATTCTGAGTAGCATTCACATAGCAAGACAGTTGTCGCTTGCTGTGCAGATAGATTCTGAGTAGCGTTCACATAGCAAGACAGTTGTCGCTTGCTGTGCAGAGAGATTCTGAGTAGCATTCACATAGCAAGACAGTTGTCGCTTGCTGTGCAGAGAGATTCTGAGTAGCATTCACATAGCAAGACAGTTGTCGCTTACTGGTCTTACTGACCTCCACTTCGGAACAACAGCGAAACCAACTGAGCTTGCACAGGAGAAGGACTGCTTCTCATGTTGCCTTTCCCCTTAAATGCGACTCTACCTTTTAAGGTTATACATACAAACCGGAGCGGGTTTCAATACAACGTTTACTTGCTAAACGATCTGCGCAGCAATTTTGATGTGATCTGAAACCACACCAAAAAAAATCGTCTATATAACGCATACTTATCTTTTTCTAATTACGGACAGA
>CM065717.1:66370321-66372821 GCA_033310375.1 Conus canariensis
ATGTTGAAGCGGCTACCTGACCTTCTTTTCTTCTTTCCTTCTTTCCTTCCGTCTCCATATTTCTTTGAAAAGAATGTATGCACGACTCACTCATTTCTAAAATTGAATATTTGTATGGAAACTCAACGGAGAGAAGAGAGAGGAGAGAGAGAGAGAGAGAGAGAGAGAGAGAGAGAGAGAGAGAGAGAGGGGGGGGTGTGAGAGAGGGAGAGAGAGAGAGAGAGAGAGGTGAGAGAGAGAGAGAGAGAGACAGAAAGAGACAGGCAGATAGTGAGAGACAGAGAGAGGCAGGTAGACAGACAGACAGACCAACAGACAGAGACAGGCAGGTAGACAAACAAACAAACAGACAATCAGCCAGCCAGGGACATGCAGACAGACAAACCGACAGACAGAGAGAGAGGCATAAAGCCTTTTAAAGCGAAATGACGCGGTTAATGTACAAAATGTAATTGTGCAATCCGGGGTGGCCCCCATGCAGCGAGAAGATGATAACCATCAGACATTACAACACATTGACGATCGATCCGCCCAGCGCGCAATTAAAGGGTTGCAGGCCTCACTCAGGTGGCATTGACAAAACACAACGTTTTTACTCCTGATGGGCCTCCTACAGTCATCTTGTCTCTCTCTCTCTCTCTCTCTCTCTCTCTCTCTCTCTCTCTCTCTCTCTCTCTCTCTCTCTCTCTCTCTCTTTTCTCTCTCTCTCTCTCTGTCTGTCTGTCTCTGTCTCTCTCTCTGTGTCTCTCCCCCTCTCTCTCTATGTCTCTGTCTGTCTCTGTCTCTGTCTCTCTCTCTGTCTATCTCCTTCTCTCTTTCTCTCACCCTGTCTCCCTCTCGCTCTCTCTCTCTCTTTCTTTCTCTCTCTCTCTTTCTCTCTCTCTCTCTTCTCTTTCTTTCTTTCTTTCTCTCTCTTTCTTTCCTCTTCTCTCTCTTTCTTTTCTCTCTCTCTCTCTTTCTCTCTCTTCTCTTTTCTCTCTCTCCTCTCTCCTCTCTTTCTCGTCTTTTCTCTCACTCTCTCTTTCTCTCTCTGTCTCTCGCTCTGTCTCTCTCAGTCTCTCAGCATTTGCATTGCTCTTTACGTTGGGTCGATCACCAGTTAATAAACCGACGAAATTAGACCGCTCGTTGTATGAACAATGAGTGATCGTATGGAAGTTAAATGGGTGGGGCATAATGTATAACTCGTCTCGTGGATGAACGCCTTCGTGCTTCTGTGTGTGTGTGTGTGTGTGTGTGTGTGTGTGTGTGTGTGTGTGTGTGTGTGTGTGTGTGTGTGTGTGTGTGTGTGAGCTCTTGCGCGCTTGTGTACGGCTCTGTGCATGTAGGTATGTGCGTATGTGAGGCAAGTGTGTTAGCGTGTGTGCGTGCGTGCGTGCGTGCTTGTGTGCGTGGCTGTGTGTGTGTGTTTGTGTGTGTGTGTTTGTCTGTCTGTCTGTCTCTGCTGTCTGTCTGTATGCCAGATCAATGAACCTACAAACAGAGGGAGACAGAGAGAGAGAGAGAGAGAGAGAGAGAGAGAGAGAGAGAGAGTCTCTAATCACGTCTGTAAATATCCCGCAGGACCATCATCAAAAAAGAGTTCAGTCCAAGAGAGAGAGAGAGAGAAGAGAGAGAGGACGTGTAAACTCCTCTTCCCAGCTTCGCACCTTCCTTCTTTCCCACCCCGCCCGTGTCTCTCCCTCCTGCCTGTAATCCTTCAACGCTTGGCTCCCATCCTTTTTAATGAAGAACAAACTGAAACCTTCGAAAGGATGCCAGCGCAGAAAAATCAGAAAAAAAGTGTGTGCCAGTGTATTGACACGTTTACATCCCTCCACGCCATCTCTGTTGGCTGGCTTCTTGACCTTTTCACCTGCTTATTGAACAAACCCGACATAGTAATAACGAGTAATAAGGAGCATTTTGGTTGAATGCGATGGAACCGAAGGCAGCTAAAGAGCTAGATTTTATAGGAATGATTCACATTAGCGAGAGAACGGAAGAACTTGAAGCAATGGTTTGGACACTATGTAAACAGGACCGGGAGTTGAGTTTGTGTTTCGAATTTAAGCATCGCTTGGACTTTCGACTTGGTTAATTGTAAGGCAAACTGCATCAGCACAAATGTTCAGACAGAACGGCAGTTTAGGAACAGACGTAAAAGCAGACATGTGTGCAATTTGACAACATAGCAGCAGATTACCGTTTGTTTGTAGTGCTTTTTGGTGTCGTTGTGTAGATGGACAGCATTCTGTAAACTGGCTTAAAACCCCTAGGGTGCTTCCTGAAGCTATTCAGAAATAAAACAACTGCTGACGAGGCATTATGGTAAATAATGCCATTTGTTTGAGAAAACTTGTCTGTTCATTACGTCTGTCTGTTTGTCTGTCTGTTTTTACTCTCTCTCTCTTCTCTCTCTCTCTCTCTCTCTCTCTCTCTCTCTCTCTCTCTCTCTCGCACACACACACACAACACACACACACACCACACACACACACACACACACACACACACCACA
>CM065717.1:66392821-66400321 GCA_033310375.1 Conus canariensis
AACGCATTGTTTCTGTACTGATGTTTTGCTGCTTTCGTCTGGCCACCTGGTGACACAGTTTGCCTCCTCCAGACTGCTGTCAAGCTGCTGTCAAATACCTTTCACAGATGGTTCCTACATTCCTCGCGTCCACTGATCGACTGCTGTCAAGCTGCTGTCAAACTACCTTTACAGATGATTCCTACATTCCTCGCGTCCATGGATCTGCGACTCTCAATTCATTCATCGACCAGACATAAAATTTTCATTAAATTTTCTACAACAAGAGCGACAACCAAATCAACAGGAACAGCAGCAGCGGCAACGGCAGCAACAACAACAAAAATAATAATGAGAGTAATAATGAGAGTAATAATAATGGTGTTGATGATGACAACAGTAATGACGATAATAACAACGATAATAATAATAATAATTATAGCAGTGATGATGATAATAATGATGCCAATTTTAGTAATAACAATGATGATATATATACACACACACACACAACACACACATATATATATATATATATATATATATATATACACACACATATGCGTGTGTGTGTGTGTTAAGCATCTGTGCACCCAGACAAAAGGCAAGCCCTGGCAACTAACCAAACACTGCCAATACACATTCACTTCCGATAAATCATAGAAATCAAAGCAGCTAAAAGCAGCCCAGACACATGTGGGTTTCTGTTGACGCCACTCTCTCCCTCTCTCTGAATATATATATATATATATATATATATATATATTATATTATGTGTGTGTGTGTGTGTGTGTGTGTGTGTGTGTGTGTAATAAACTAATAAATTCCAAGGATAAGTACCGAGCACCATTCCAGCAACTTACAGAGCAGCTTGGTGACGTAATGACTGCAAGAAATATTGAATTATAAACAAAGCTTGCTCTTATGTCTTAGATTGAAGAAATAGGGGGAGATAAGCATTCATATCTGTAGTGGTAGATAATTCTGCCTAACTAACAGTATGTGTTTGAGTAGGTGAATGGGGAATAATAAATGCTTCTCAAAATCAGCCTTCAGGAAGTTTATAGTCTCCAAGGGGGAGACAATCTCCAATGGGAAGGAAATTAACTAATATGTAACTCCTGGTCAGATACCGGTATTTCGAAACCTGATTGTTTCTCCTCAGTGACCGCGGAAATTGGTAACTTGACTTCTTTGCCTTTTCGGTTTTAAGAAGAATGCTATCCCAGAAAAAGGCTGGTGTGCAATACCGTCGTATGTTTGTTGAGTTTTCAAAAAAAAAAACCAAAGGTGCCACCTAAGAAGCAAAAGAAAATCATGACAGATCAAAACAAACTACATTTTCTTGTGAAAAGTAGAAAATATAAAAATTACAACCTCTTAAGACACAAGTGCTGAGGGCCAGTTCTTGTAATGAATCCACAAGGGACTGAATTACAATAAACTAATAAATTCCAAGGATAAGTACCGAGCACCATTCCAGCAACTTACAGAGCAGCTTGGTGATGCAATGACTGCAAGAAATATTGAATTATAAACAAAGCTTGCTCTTATGTCTTAGATTGAAGAAATAGGGGGAGATAAGCATTCATATCTGTAGTGGTAGATAATTCTGCCTAACTAACAGTATGTGCTTGAGTAGGTGAATGGGGAATAATAAATGCTTCTCAAAATCAGCCTTCAGCAAGTTTATAGTCTCCAAGGGGGAGACAATCTCCAATGGGAAGGAAATTAACTAATATGTAACTCCTGGTCAGATACCGGTATTTCGAAACCTGATTGTTTCTCCTCAGTGACCGCGGAAAGTGGTAACTTGACTTCTTTGCCTTTTCGGTTTTAAGAAGAATGCTATCCCAGAAAAAGGCTGGTGTGCAACACCGTAGTATGCTTGTTGAGTTAAAAAAAAACAACCAAAGGTGCCACCTAAGAAGGAAAAGAAAATCATGACAGATCAAAACAAACTACATTTTCTTGTGAAAAGTAGAAAATATAAAAATTCAAAATACTAGGAATATGGTTTACTAATGATCTAAAAGACATAGAAAAAAGAAACTACAAAGAAAAGATGATTGAAGTGAAAGCATTATTCAAAACCTGGCTAAAAAGAATTATCACCCCTCTCGGGAGAATCGCAGTACTCGAATCGCTAATCTTGTCCAAATTAACACATCTCTGGCTTCTTTTGCCAAACCCTCCGGATGCATATATAAAAGAATTACAAAGACCATGTTTTTGGTTTGTGTGGAACAAGAAGCAAGACAAGATTAGCCGTAAAACAGCTGTTAAGGATATAAAAGATGGAGGACTGAACATACCAGATGTACAAGCATTTATCACATCACTAAAACTAACATGGGTAAGACGAATTAAAAGTACTACACACAGATGGAAAGAATTGTTGGTGCATAATTGCTCGTTTATTGAACACATTGAAGAGTACTCTCCAAACTATCTGTGTATAAGAAATAAAGAAAATATGTTTTGGCAACATGTATTCACCTCCTATAGACAATTTGTTTATAAAGTAAAACCAGAAACCACTCAGGAAGTACTAGCCGAACCAATTCTTTATAATGATAACATTAGAATAGGGAATAAAACTGTTAAGTTTAAAGGATGGCATGAAAAGAAAGTAAACAGAATTTCTGATTTAAAGAATTATTTACGAAAAGTTGGACTTACTATTCAAGATCGCAATATGGCAGAGCACAAACGCAGCTTTGGGAAGGATATGCTCTGTATCAAAAGACACCCGGATATATTATAAAACATTAATCAAGGATAACCGAAAACCAAAATGCATCACAAAATGGTCTGAAAAGCTCAACCGAGAGATACCTTGGAAACGTTGTTTCTCAATGATTCAGCAGATTAAAGATTTAAAACTTAAATGGTTACAGATAAGAATAGTACATAGAATAATAGGAACTAACGTGGTGTTGAAAGAAATAGGAGTTGTACAAAATCAAAACTGCAATTTCTGCAGTAATGAGAAAGATACTATAGAGCATGTCTTCTGGAGATGCAAATATGTTCATGAATTTTGGAAAACACTAGAAAATCTGCTGAAAGAGAAAAGTTCAAATGTAGATAATTTATATTTCACAGAAAGTATAGTACTATTTGGTACAGACTTTAACTTCAGCAGCGATACTGTAGTTGATCTGATAATTCTTTTGGCTAAAAATTATATATACAGATGCAAGATAACAAAGTGCCAGATCCTTACTTCAGTATTCATTAAAATACTCAAGGCACGGTATCAAATAGAAAGATACGTAGCAACAGTGAACTCTGAACTTCAAAAACTTGAAAATAACTGGATTCATTATAAACCTTTATTTGAAGATTCACATGAGTAATGGTCTTTTAGTAAATGATCTGTGAATGGGGAAGTTACAACTTTGAAAGTGAAAAGAATTGTCAACTATTTCAAATACACTGTACGTTGATTGCTTATCTCGATTCCCATGAATATTATTGTCATTGTGATAACTACTAATTTTGAAGGATTTTAATTCTTATAAGCGACATATATATATATATATATATATATATAATATATATGATGTGTGTGTGTGTGTGTGGTGTGTGTGTGTGGTGTGTGTGTGTGTGTGTGTGTGTGTGTGTGTATGTCGCATTTGAGGGGAGATATGTCAGGGAAATAAGAGCTTCATTTTTAAAAAAAAATAGAATAAGCTTACGCAGTGGGGAGGTGTTTGCCATAATATATGAGGCATACGTAGATGTCATGGTCTCAGTAGGATGAATGACTTGAGTGTAAAAGAGCTAATGCATAGGTGTACATATGTATCGTCGCTGGCGAGCTCTGGCCATGTGTCTGCAAACATTTTCATCGAGTGTGCATGGCGGGAGCTTGGGGGGGGGGGGGGGGGGGGAGGGGGGAGGGAGTGAAGATCTATGTGTGCAATGTGAATATTTGGGTGTGTGGATATAATACATGTTTGTGTTTGGGATGATGCTTACCTATAGATGGATTGGATGGCATGGAATATCCAATGTTCAGCCTGTTACTTTTTGTTTTATCTTGGATGGCTCTACATAGAGTGGAAGGTTCCATTCTAATGTATTGATGTGACCCTTGCTAGCTGGTCCTGTTGCTGTTCTTGGGAACTTTCGACCTTTCTTTCGTCCCAAGGATAGTATGGGAGGGATTTAGTCACCAGAGGATCGCATACAGTTGTGCACATAATATGTGTTATATATTATTTAAAAAACTAAAATAATCTCAGGAAATAGATATTTTGATTGCAACATGGATTACTTTCAACCCAGAGATTCTTGTCTCTGCATCATCTTGTACTTTTTATATAAATTTTGTGAGCAAGAAGAGCAGACATTTTTCAATATGCTGTGTAACTGTCATACTATTATGTACCGATTTTGGACGAATGTCCAGCAGTTGCTGACTCGAAAATATTCACATTGTCATGATTTTATGATTGACAAGGAACTTGTATTGTTTGATGTTAAGCAGAATACACAGACAGACGCTCTTTTTGAACCCATCATTTTATTTGCAAAATTTTACATCTACATATAAATGCCAAATGCACAGCTACATGTATACCTTTGTTATATCATTGAGTGACAGATATTACTTAGAGCATTACATGGCAATTACAAATATAACTTGTGCAAGTTTAAACAAACTTGGTTTCTGTACAATTCAGTTCTCGATTAGTTTGAACGTTAGAATTCAAAATAAAATATATGTATTTTATCTGTAAACCACTACATTCAGCAAGATCTACTTCAGCTGTATGTTTTCAAAAATGGTTGAATATTTGTATATAATCAAGTTTGATTTGTGTTTGGTATGAAAATGTCAATGTTGTCTGTTTGTGTGCCCCCCCCCCCCCCCCCCCCCCCCCCCCCATTTTTTTTTCTTTTTGAAATGTTATGATATTCATTTGTAAAGTATTGTTTGAAAAATGATTAAATTAAAAAAAAAAGGGGAAAAAAAGAAAATATAAAAATTACAACCTCTTAAGACACAAGTCCTGAGGGCCAGTTCTTGGAATGAATCCACAAGGGACTGAATTACAATAAACTAATAAATTCCAAGGATAAGTACTGAGCACCATTCCAGCAACTTACAGAGCAGCTTGGTGTTGCAATGACTGCAAGAAATTTTCAGTTATAAAGAAAGCTTGCTCTTATGTCTTAGATTGAAGAAATAGGGGGAGATAAGCATTCATATCTGTAGTGGTAGATAATTCTGCCTAACTAATAGCATGTGCTTGAGTAGGTGAATGGGGAATAATAAATGCTTCTCAAAATCAGCCTTCAGCAAGTTTATAGTCTCCAAGGGGGAGACAATCTCCAATGGGAAGGAAACTCACTAACATATAAGTCCTGGTCAGATACCGGTATTTCGAAACCTGATTGTTTCTCCTCGGTGACCACAGAAAGTGGTAACTTGACTCCTTTGCCTTTTCGGTTTTAAGAAGAATGCTATCCCAGAAAAAGGCTGGTGTGCAATACCGTCGTATGTTTGTTGAGTTTTCAAAAAACCAACCAAAGGTGCCACCTAAGAAGCAAAAGAAAATCATGACAGATCAAAACAAACTACATTTTCTTGTGAAAAGTAGAAAATATAAAAATTACAACCTCTTAAGATACAAGTGCTGAGGGCCAGTCCTTGGAATGAATCCACAAGGGACTGAATTACAATAAACTAATAAATTCCAAGGATAAGTACCGAGCACCATTCCAGCAACTTACAGAGCAGCTTGGTAATGCAATGACTGCAAGAAATATTGAGTTATAAACAAAGCTTGCTCTTATGTCTTAGATTGAAGAAATAGGGGGAGATAAGCATTCATATCTGTAGTGGTAGATAATTCTGCCTAACTAACAGCATGTGCTTGAGTAGGTGAATGGGGAATAATAAATGCTTCTCAAAATCAGCCTTCAGCAAGTTTATAGTCTCCAAGGGGGAGACAATCTCCAATGGGAAGGAAACTCACTAACATATAACTCCTGGTGCTCGGTACTTATTCTTGGAATTTATTGGTTTATTGTAATTCAGTCCCTTGTGGATTCATTCCAAGAACTGGCCTCCTCCTGGCCCTCCCCCTTGAATGCTTATCTCCCCCTATTTCTTCAATCTAAGGCATAAGAGCAAGCTTTGTTTATAATTGAATATAATATATATATATATACATATATATATATATATATATATATATATATATATATATATACATATATATTGTATTCGCTCTATACCGAACAAAATAGCTTCGCTGTTAACATCAGTAGCAGCATTATTTGGAAACTAGAGACAAGAGTAGGAAACCATAAAAAATGAATGGTAATGATAACAAAGACAGTATATTAAGGAGGTGCATCTGTATAGCGTATACGACACAAGTAGACTACAAAGCCTATTGAAAATATAAAAAGATGTAATAAACGTGACCACAGCAAAAAAAAAGGATTATAATGATAAGAACAATATTTATAGTAACGATAATGATGACAACAATAATAGTGATAATGATAATATAACAGCATAAAACATTCGGAGCGAGATAAATACAGTCTTTCCACAGATGTCATAGTTATATACTTTTCTACACAGTACATATGCTCTTGCACCCTCACGCATACAGGCATACTTTCTTTTCTCTGTACGGTGTATGGGAATCAGTATAGCCATCAGAGCAGAACATCAGAACACTATTTGTATGGGAAATATATAAATGGTAAAAAAAAAAGAAATAATGATAATAATAGTAATTAGGACTGGGGTGGTGTGTGTGTTGGGGGGGGGGGTAGGGTAGAAGGGGGGGGTGTTTGCGGGAGGGGGGCATTGTTAAGGAGGTTGGAGTGATCGTGTCTAAAAAAAATTACAGAGTTTTGTATTAAAGTGGAATCTCTAACAGGCTAGATTATTTTGACAGAAAGGAGTTTCCCTGCATGCACGATTGTCTGTAGGACAGCGACGCGAGCGTGCACGGATGTAGTATACTTGAAGCAACTCTTAGAGACAGCGCAAAGCAGATTTTCCTTTTTATATTACTTGACAGCAATTATTTTATCACTGAATACTATGTTAAACAGAAAGCCAGTTGGAGTTGTTGAAGAGAGGATTACTGCATGGTAGGTTTGTAGCTTTGACAACAAGCCAAGTGTTCGGACTGAGGATTTCATGGAGTGGTGGTATAACTTTTTTTTTTTTTTTTTTTTTTTTTTGGGGGGGGGGGGGGGGTGACCTTTATAAGGAAAAAGAGCATATCAAAAGCCGATTCTAAAGGATATGGAAGAACAAATCCACGTCTTTTTTTCTGGCAGCCTCTGTCAGAAAAAGGTGATACCTAGGAATTCCTGACAGATGAATTGACAAACTGATAGGGTAGGGTCCGCACAATTCTCGTTATTTATCCTCTGACATTAATGATTATTGCCCAAAGTTGTTAAAATGAGATCAGTTCACAATATGTAGTTAGTTATCCTCTGACATTAATGATTATTGCTCAGAGTTGTTAAAAT
>CM065717.1:66405321-66407821 GCA_033310375.1 Conus canariensis
TAATGTCGTTATAGTTGGTACATTTCATTACAAAATGAAAGTCATCACCAAGGTCATTCATCACCAAAATGAAATTCATCACCAAGGTCACACACACACACACCCCACACACACACACACACACACACACACACACACACACAACACACACACACACACACGGGAGCGCTTGAGCTCAAGCATGCCCGCACGCAAGCACGCGCCCACACTTCACACACACATACACACACGTGCGCGCGCGCGCGCGCAGAGAGAGAGAGAGAGAGAGAGAGAGAGAGAGAGAGAGAGAGAGAGAGAGAGAGAGAAGACAAGACAAATGTTTTATTGTCATAGCATTACAGCCTTAAGACAAGGGGGTGAACATGAACAATTGTATGCACATATCAATATTATTTACTGATTTCACACATGCATAAACATACACGCACACACAAACGCGCGCGCGCCACAAACAGCACCCACCCACCCACACACACACACACACACACACACACACACACACACACACACACACACACACACACATACACACACACACACACACACACACACACACACACACACACACACACACATGCACGCACGCGCACACACACACACACACCACACACACACACACACACAACACACACACACACACACACACACACACACACACATTGATACAGGATCATCTTGAACAGTTACCTTTTTTTAAGTTAAATGTTATCGCACATCAATTCTAACTTACTCTTCCTTATCTTCATTGCCTGTGCTATAGATTTAGCGACAGATTTAATAACAGTTTCATTACTACTGGAAAGGATTTTTTTTTTACTTTGTTCTGATCGGGAATGTTGGGGAAGGAATCCAGTATGGCACATTTTTTACGGATATCATCATAAGTGGTACAGTAAAATAAAACATGAGTTTCATTTTCGAATCCATTTCCACATGATGGGCAATTAATATCTGTTTGGTCATTTCGAAACCACTGAATACAGTTTTTAAGGCCACAAACTCGGAGTCGAAATCTTGTGAAGCTGTCTCTATGCCACTTATAACACATGACAATTATTTCAAAATATCTCAAAGATATTTTTGAAAGAATGAAACCATCTATATTTTTCATTATCCTCCAACTCAGAATGCCAGTTCTGTTTAAAAGCAGGAAATAAGCGTATCTTTCAACTCTAGAATAAAAGCAGATTCACACCCAGCACCTTGACTCAACTAAACTATGCCATACCCATTTTCCGTCAAAACTTTTTGTACTTTTGATGCCCAGTTAAAGTGACCAGATTCATGCTGCCTTAACAGCATTTCATAAGCCTGTCTACATATTCTTGACATGGGCAGTGACACGAGTTTTAACCAGTATTTGATACACTTTATTGATGTCCTAAGATACAGTGGGTATCTTCCGGTTTCCCCAAACACCAGATTGTTTGAAGCATGCAGGGGGACATTTAGGAATCTTTTTATAGCAAAGGTGTGTACAGTTTCGATTTGTCTACAATCATTTTCTAGACCCCAGACTTCAGCTGCATATGTTAAGATAGGTTCAATTTGCGAATCAAAGAGTTTCCAGAACAAACGTGCATCTATTGATCTCAGTTTTTTCAGAGACTTTATGATTTCTATAACTCTTTTTCCCCCTTTTCTACAGGGTTCCGACAGAGCAGAACTTACACTTAATTTTGTCGTAATGTGTATGCGTATGTGTATGTTTCATTATTGAGAGAGAGAGAGAGAGAGAGAGAGAGAGAGAGAGAGAGAGAGAGAGAGAGAGAGAGAGAGAGAGAGAGAGTCCTCAGTTGATAATTATAATAAACTGATAAACGTGGCCGCATTGAAAGATGTTAAACGCATGTGTTTCTGTTTTAGGTTTCATCACGATACACGATCTTATTTTCGAAGAAAAAAATGACAGTACTATAAACAACTGCAAATCCATTGAATGACGTGACATATGATTATTGGACACTTTTAAAACAGATCCTGTATAAGTGGTCTTTATTTTGGCCCGGAGAAAGGATTGGAAAGAAAGCTATTTTTGAATTCGACAGAGTAGGAGGCAGAGAGAGAGAGAGAGAGAAGAGGAGAGAGAGAGGAGAGAGAGAGAGAGAGAGAGAGAGAGAGACAGACAGACAGACAGACAGACAGAAGACAGACAGACAGACAGACAGACAGACAGAAAGACAGACAGACAGACAGACAGACAGAGAATAGAAGGCCATTTCTTCACACTGGTCAGTCAAATTCCATAACTTTCCATTTCCTCCGGGTGATTTGTTTTACAAAACCATTAGCTCCAAGTCTATGTTTATACAGTTCCCCCTGTCAAAAACTACGGGACTGCTACAGGCTGGGTGACACAGAGACACTACTATCCACTAATCGTTGCGTTCTTATCAGTGGAGTTCGGCCATATTCACAGTGGAGTGCTTTTTCCTCTAATGCCCGCCACCCCTCACACTGTAGTGGCTGGGAGGTCCGTGTCAGATGAAAAAGTTTGGTC
>CM065717.1:66415321-66417821 GCA_033310375.1 Conus canariensis
ACGCCGCCAACACGCCGTGCCAAAAACATGGAAGTAAACACCATCTGTGCCACCCCTGGGTTGGTGCCAGTCCGGCGGAACTCATCTTTCCTGGTGTTTTCTGAGGGTGGCTGGAACTCTGGAGGGAGGAGAAGAGCACTGGGAATATGGCAAGAGCTTCTCTCTCCTCTCTCTCACTCTCTCTCTCTCTCCCCCTCTCTCTCACTCTGTCCTCTCTCTCTCTCTCTCTCTCTCTCTCTCTCTCTCTCTCTCTCTCTCTCTCTCTCCTAAAAGCGCCTAATGCCTTGGTTTATGGAGAAACTGGTAGGTTTCCACTTTATATAAACATTCATACTAAATGCGTGAAGTATTGGATGCATGTCGTTAATATGCCTGACAATCGTCTTCCCAAAAAAGCGTATAAAATGTTATATGATTTACATTGCCGGGTAAAAACAATTGGGTTACATCAGTCTGCCTCGCATGAAATCGTTACGGTTTTGGATATGTATGGGAAAATCAAGGAGTTCCCAACGTAAAAGTTTTCCTTTCAAGATTCAAAAGTCGGCTAATCGATTGTCATTTACAAGAATGGTATAGCCACATAGAATCTAAGGACGGATTTCTCTTTTATTTTTCTTTTAAGCAGTTTTGGGAAGTGCCAAATTATCTATTCACTGTAAACAACGTGAGCAGTCGTAAAAACTTGATACGGTTCAGACTTGTGTATCCTGTTTGAACACACACAAACTGCGGTATTCGAGCGTCCCCCGTGAAGCACTGTGCTGTCCGTTCTGCCCGTGTGAGTTGGAATCCGAATACCATTTTCTGATAGTATGTCCTAAATACAAAGTTATTCGCGAGCGTTACATACCTTTCAAGTTTTATAGAGGACCATCGGCTTTTAAGATGTCGTTACTGCTTGCTAACGGAAAAATCTGTAATGCTGTGGCTACATTCATAACGAAAGCTCTTGAAGTCAGATGTGGACAGACTGATGTGACTTAGAACCATTGTTCCTGCATGCACCGTCAAAGTTGCCTTAATAATATCACACCGATAGTGGGTGATTGAGGTGTGTGGTGGTGTGTGTGTGTGTGTGTGTGTGTGTGTGTGGCGTGTGCGCTGCGCACGCGCGCGTGCGCGCGTGTGTGTGTGTGTGTGTGTGGAGGAGAGAGAGAGAAGAGAGAGAGAGAGAGAGAGAGTGACTAAGTGAGAGAGAAAGTGAACATGGTCAACGATCGTTGATTATGTTCGCGAGATTTATTGTTTAGTTTTGTGTGTTTATGTATATACTGTATTTGACGATGCATTGATTTCTTTCCTTACTTATTTCATTTGCGATCAGTTTTATTTTGTTTCTACCCCCTCCCTCTGTTCCCATTGACACGGGCATGTGGCCTAGTTCAATTAAAACATTGGTCTTGTCTTGTCTTGTCTCTCTCTCTCTCTCTCTCTCTCTCTCTCTCTCTCTCTCTCTCTCTCTCTCTGTGACTGCTCTCTCTCTCTCTCTCTCTCTCTCTCTTTTACTGTCTGTCTCTGTCTGTCTGTCTGTCTCTGTCTCTCTGACTGTCTCTGTCTCTGTCTCTCTCTCTTTTGTCTGTCTGTCTGTCTGTCTGTCTGTCTGTCTGTCTGTCTCTCTCTCTCTCTCTCTTCTCTCTCTCTCTCTCTGTCTGTCTGTCTGTCTGTCTCAAACACACGAGAGAAAATAAGGGAGAGAGAGGAAGTCAGACTGACCCACAAACAGACATCAAAAAGGTGCGCACAGTCAGACAGACGAAAGGTCATGCAAATAAAGTAACCCTCAATATGACTTTCGAAACGATACATTCCCCAAAGACATACCAACACTTTTTGAGTGTCAAATCCAGCATAATACATGTAAACCGAATAATATCACAACCTTGTAAAGTATGACCTGAAAATGAATGCTTGTAGTTTTTCCCTCTGGGGTGTTCCTAAACTAAGAAAGAAACAAAATCGCCCCAGGCAAACATCAAATCCGTCCGGCTCGAAAGAAACAGATACTCGAGCTGTCTTGCCGCACTGGTGCTGAGCATTATGAGCATTATCATGATGTGAATCACCGTTTGGAAAGACCGGACACTGTGTTTGCATTGGTGTTCAGAATCACGGACATTATGTCTGCGCCTTGGTGTTTGGAAGTATGGGCATTACTGGCTCTCGGGAGCATGCGTGATCGACGCCGTTGCCAATGTGAAGGTGGGCTTGGTGTGTCCTGGGTGTTTTTACGACCTTAAAACGCCTTTGGGCTTTGTTATTTCTTTCTGTGCCAGTCTTCTGTATGGCTGTTCTGTCGGTTTTTGTCTGCATGGTGTGCGATTGGGTTTCTTAGCGATCTGTGTATATGCCTGTTCTGTCCTCCTCACTATTGCTGCTACTACTACTGCGACTGCTACTACTACTACAACAACAACTACTACTACTACTACTATTCTCTCTCTCTCTGTGTTTGAATGTGTGTGTGTGTGTGTGTGTTATGTGTTGTGTGTGTGTGTGT
>CM065717.1:66420321-66427821 GCA_033310375.1 Conus canariensis
TGACAGCTGTCTCCATCCGGAGGGAAACGCTCACTCGTACTGCGTCCGTGACAAAACCCGTGACCGCTTACCGTCGGGGGTAAAATTGGATGGTGCAGGGTAGGAGATGGGGAGGAGTGGAAGGGGAGGGGCAGCTCACCATGTTGTGCACGCTGACTTCCATCATGTATAGGCAGATATCCAGCATCACTGAAAGGGTCCAAATCCATAGTCACAGAATACGCCCAAAACACTATATTCTCCGTTATACTCAAAACTGCACATAGCATCAGTCAAAAGCTCAGCCTTCACCAACACACACACACACACACACACACACACACACACACACACACACACACACACACACCACCATCACCACTACCCACCCATCATTTATACCTTCTGTCTCTGTCTGTCTGTCTGTCTGTCTGTCTGTCTGTTCTGCTCTCTCTTCTGTCTCTCTCTCTCTCTCTCTCTCTCTCTCTCTCTCTCTCTCTCTCTCTCTCTCTCCCTCTTTGGAAATCTTAGCGTGAAAAACAAAAACATTTTAAACTGAGTTGTGAATAATGTGAAAAGATTATTGGCAAAAAACAAGAATAGCTAGATAAATTGTATGAATATTGTGTCACACAAAACGCTGTAAATATTGCTACCGACAGTTCTCATGTTCTTTCAAGAAACTACAATGCTCTACCCTCTGGACGAAGATTCATAATTCCAAAATGCAAAACAAATAGAGTTAAAAACAGTTTCGTTCCTAATTCCATCAAACTCCTGAATCAAAACTGTACTTTCAATAAAATCCGGTTCAGAAAGCTTGTTTGTATATATGTGTGTGCATACATTACTCAATGGGTGGGTGGGTGGGTGAGTGGATGGATGGTTGTGATTCGTGGTTTGGGATTTTTTTTTTTCTATGGCCACTTTTAATTTTTCTTTGGAGACAATAAAGTGTTCTTGACTTGACTTGATTTGACTTGACTCTCTCTCTATCTCCCCACAAGCACACACACATACACACACACAATCGCGCGCGCGTGCACGCACACACACACACACACACACACACACACACACACACACACACACACACACACACACACACTCATTCACACACATACACACAAACAGACACACACTCAGACACACTCAGACACACACACACACGCGCGCGCGCGCGCGCGAGCGCACGCACGCACGCATGCACGCACGCACGCACGCACGCACGCACGCACACACACACACACACACACACACACGCATGCACACACGCACCCCCACATACACACACATATAAATACATAATCGGACACACACACATACACACACACAACACACACACACACACACACACACACACACACACACACACACACACAGGCCACACCTCACCACACCATACCCACACTATACCTCACGCATATCGAGCTCTTCCATCTGGATGTGTTGAAACGATATCAGTCAATGTTTTGCGTAACGCCGCCAACACGCCGTGCCAAAAACATGGAAGTAAACACCATCTGTGCCACCCCTGGGTTGGTGCCAGTCCGGCGGAACTTCATCTTTCCTGGTGTTTTCTGAGGGTGGCTGGAACTCTGGAGGGAGGAGAAGAGCACTGGGAATATGGCAAGAGCTTCTCTCTCTCTCTCTCTCACTCTCTCTCTCTCTCTCCCCTCTCTCTCACTCTGTCTCTCTCTCTCCTCTCTCTCTCTCTCTCTCTCTCTCTCTCTCTAAAAGCGCCTAATGCCTTGGTTTATGGAGAAACTGGTAGGTTTCCACTTTATATAAACATTCATACTAAATGCGTGAAGTATTGGATGCATGTCGTTAATATGCCTGACAATCGTCTTCCCAAAAAAGCGTATAAAATGTATATATAATCGTCTTCCAAAAAAGCGTATAAAATGTTATATGTTTACATTGCCGGGGTAAAAACAATTGGGTTACATCAGTCTGCCTCGCATGAAATCGTTACGGTTTTGGATATGTATGGGAAAATCAAGGAGTTCCCAACGTAAAAGTTTTCCTTTCAAGATTCAAAAGTCGGCTAATCGATTGTCATTTACAAGAATGGTATAGCCACATAGAATCTAAGGACGGATTTCTCTTTTATTTTTCTTTTAAGCAGTTTTGGGAAGTGCCAAATTATCTATTCACTGTAAACAACGTGAGCAGTCGTAAAAACTTGATACGGTTCAGACTTGGTGTATCCTGTTTGAACACACACAAACTGCGGTATTCGAGCGTCCCCGTGAAGCACTGTGCTGTCCGTTCTGCCCGTGTGAGTTGGAATCCGAATACCATTTTCTGATAGTATGTCCTAAATACAAAGTTATTCGCGAGCGTTACATACCTTTCAAGTTTTATAGAGGACCATCGGCTTTTAAGATGTCGTTACTGCTTGCTAACGGAAAAATCTGTAATGCTGTGGCTACATTCATAACGAAAGCTCTTGAAGTCAGATGTGGACAGACTGATGTGACTTAGAACCATTGTTCCTGCATGCACCGTCAAAGTTGCCTTAATAATATCACACCGATAGTGGGTGATTGAGGGTGTGTGTGTGTGTGTGTGTGTGTGTGTGTGTGTGTGTGTGTGTGTGTGCGGTGCAGGCGGTGGGTGTGTGTGTGTGTGTGTGTGTGTGTGAGAGAGAGAGAGAGAGAGAGAGAGAGAGAGAGAGTGACTAAGTGAGAGAGAAAGTGAACATGGTCAACGATCGTTGATTATGTTCGCGAGATTTATTGTTTAGTTTTGTGTGTTTATGTATATACTGTATTTGACGATGCATTGATTTCTTTCCTTACTTATTTCATTTGCGATCAGTTTTATTTTGTTTCTACCCCCTCCCTCTGTTCCCATTGACACGGGCATGTGGCCTAGTTCAATTAAAACATTGGTCTTGTCTTGTCTTGTCTCTCTCTCTCTCTCTCTCTCTCTCTCTCTCTCTCTCTCTCTCTTCTCTCTCTTCTCTCTCTTCTCTCTCTCTCTCTCTCTCTCTTTTACTGTCTGTCTCTGTCTGTCTGTCTGTCTCTGTCTCTCTGACTGTCTCTGTCTCTGTCTCTCTCTGTCTCTTTGTCTGTCTGTCTGTCTGTCTGTCTGTCTGTCCTTCGTCTCTCTCTCTCTCTCTCTCTCTCTTCTCTCTGCTCTCTCTGTCTGTCTGTCTGTCTGTCTCAAACACACGAGAGAAAATAAGGGAGAGAGAGGAAGTCAGACTGACCCACAAACAGACATCAAACCACAGTCAGACAGACGAAAGGTCATGCAAATAAAGTAACCCTCAATATGACTTTCGAAACGATACATTCCCCAAAGACATACCAACACTTTTTGAGTGTCAAATCCAGCATAATACATGTAAACCGAATAATATCACAACCTTGTAAAGTATGACCTGAAAATGAATGCTTGTAGTTTTTCCCTCTGGGGTGTTCCTAAACTAAGAAAGAAACAAAATCGCCCCAGGCAAACATCAAATCCGTCCGGCTCGAAAGAAACAGATACTCGAGCTGTCTTGCCGCACTGGTGCTGAGCATTATGAGCATTATCATGATGTGAATCACCGTTTGGAATGACCGGACACTGTGTTTGCATTGGTGTTCAGAATCACGGACATTATGTCTGCGCCTTGGTGTTTGGAAGTATGGGCATTACTGGCTCTCGGGAGCATGCGTGATCGACGCCGTTGCCAATGTGAAGGTGGGCTTGGTGTGTCCTGGGTGTTTTTACGACCTTAAAACGCCTTTGGGCTTTGTTATTTCTTTCTGTGCCAGTCTTCTGTATGGCTGTTCTGTCGGTTTTTGTCTGCATGGTGTGCGATTGGGTTTCTTAGCGATCTGTGTATATGCCTGTTCTGTCCTCCTCACTATTGCTGCTACTACTACTGCGACTGCTACTACTACTACAACAACAACTACTACTACTACTACTATTCTCTCTTCTCTGTGTTTGAATGTGTGTGTGTGTGTGTGTGTGTGTGTGTGTGTGTGTGTGTGTGTTTGAATGCGTGTGTGTATGTGTATGTATGAGAGAGTAGAGAGAGAGAGAGAGAGAGGAGAGAGAGAGAGAGAGAGAGAGAGAGAGAGAGAGAGAGAGAGAGGAGAGAGGAGGGGGAGGACACAGGGGAGAGAAACTTCGGAGGAGACTGGGATGGGAGGGGAATGGGGGGTCCTCTTGATTTTAATGTTTCTTTCGTTGGAACAACCATTTAGCACACACACACACACTACATCTCTCTCTCTCTCTCTCTCTCTCTCTCTCTCTCTCTCTCTTCTCTCTCTCATCCCGCTTCCCTCCCCCTCCTGTACAGCCCTCCTCACCGTCCCATTATCAAAACTCCATTAAAAGCACGAATGGCTTGTCACACCTCTCTCAGGCTTGAGGTTTCCCAAGTTCATCTGTTGTGTCTGTCCAGCGCTACGATGGGGTGTCTTTGCGGGTTCACGCTTTTCTTTCACACGAACCTGAAGAAGGACCCATTTCTCCGGTCCTCTTCTCTCGTTATGGTTTTGTTTTTCTCTTAGATCATACATTATCATTTTTCCTTTCCCTGTCTTTCCTTTCTTTATATCATTTCTCTCCATCATACACACACCTTCTCGTCAGCTCCGCTCTTCCCCAGACGGTTATCTCCCGCGACTGCCGACACTGGAAACAAAGACCAATGGTGAAAGGTCTTTTTCTTGCTTCTTTGTTTGCTTGTTTCCAAGGCCCAGCAATATTTGAACAAATTGCCTCTTGTCTGTCAGACACTTACGTTGTCTCATTTCATTCAAACTTTAAAAAAAGAAACACACCAACTCTTCAAAAATGAATAGTAGTTACAATGCTTACATGATCCTGCATTGGTAATGATTGGGTAGGTTTCGACTATTTGTTTTTCATGTTAATTGCACAACATAATTATGTGAAGTCTATGCGAATGAATGTTTGAATGCTAGTAATTCAAGCTGTTAACTTATGACGCACCATGAGGAAGCCAGTCCCTTAAATGTGCGTTTTACCAGTATTATCATCATCATCATCATCATCACTCATCATCATCATCGTCATCATCATCATCATCATCATCGTCATCATCATCATCGTCAATCCCAACACAGTCAGAGCATTAGCTTTTTGACCTTTTAAGACAGTGTAAAACGGATTTTATACGTTTGTTATACTTCTGCTTGTTACAGTCCTCGCTTGCGCGCACTGGTGCATAAACACCAGTACACACACACACACACACACACACACACACACACACACACACACACACACACACACACAACACACACACGCACACACACACCACTCACTCACTCACTCACTCTCTCTCTCACACACCACACACACACACACACACACACACACGCATGCACGCAGACACGCACACACACACCACACACACACGACACACAACACACACACAACACACACACACACACACACACACACACACACACACACACACAGAACCAACGACGACAACTTTTCATCAACATGAACAATAACAAAAAATCCATACACCAGACGACCGTTGTCGTGGAATTGCAGCAACACTGGCGCCATCCAGTGACGAGTTTGTGGGTGGACGTGCAATAGACTGTCTGAAGAGTGCCATGACTTCTTCATGGAGTTCTCTTCACTCTTAACTATCGTGATGTCAGATCCTGATGATCACGTATTCACGGTATCGCCGTCCGTCTCCAATTTCTACCTGCCTGCCTAAAGCTGCTTTGGGAACTTTCAAGAACTTTCCGGGAGAGACTTTGGATGTGTATAATACTGGGTTAGTTTTCCATGCGCGCGCGTAGAGTGTGTGTGGAGTGAGGATGGGTAACGGAAGAGGCGATGGAGAGGATGGGGAATGAGGGGATCGGAGAGAGTGGAGGGAGGAGAGGGGCAGGCAGGGAATTAGAACGGAAAGTGCAAGACGTGTGTCTCATAATGCACGCTGTGTGTGTGTGTGTGTGTGTGTGTGTGTGTGTGTGTGTGTGTGTGTGTGTGTGTGTGTGTGTGTCCTCCCCTTCTCTCTTCTCTGTCTCTGTCTCTGTCTCTGTCTCTCTCTCTCTCTCTCTCTGTATATATAATGTGTGTGTGTGTGTGTGTGTATGTGTGTGTGTGTGTGTGTGTGTGTGTGTGTGTCAGTCTGTCTGTCTGTCTGTCTGTCTGTGTGTGCGTGCCTTTGTATGTGCGCATGTGTAAATGATCGTGCGATTGTGTTCTCCATGCACATATGCACGTACACCCACATGTGCTTGAATGTTGTGTGTGTGTGTGTGTGTGTGTGTGTGTGTGGTGCTGTGTGTGTGTTGTGTGTGTGTGTTGTGTGTGTGTGTGTGTTGTGTGTGTGTGTGTGTGTTGTGTGTGTGTTTATAGTTATTCAAACCTTGTGGTGGCCCTGTTTTCTCGGTGATCTCCGTGTTGCTTTCTGCCCCACATCCAACCCTAGGGTGAGGTCATGTCCAAGTCTTTTGTAGTCAGCATGCTCCTGAGGACTATGATTGGACGGACGTGACAGCTGTCTCCATCCGGAGGGAAACGCTCACTCGTACTGCGTCCGTGACAAAACCCGTGACCGCTTACCTGTCGGGGGTAAAATTGGATGGTGCAGGGTAGGAGATGGGGAGGAGTGGAAGGGGAGGGGCAGCTCACCATGTTGTGCACGCTGACTTCCATCATGTATAGGCAGATATCCAGCATCACTGAAAGGGTCCAAATCCATAGTCACAGAATACGCCCAAAACACTATATTCTCCGTTATACTCAAAACTGCACATAGCATCAGTCAAAAGCTCAGCCTTCACCAACACACACACACACACACACACACACACACACACACACACACACACACACACACACACACACACCACTACCCACCATCATTTATACCTTCTGTCTCTGTCTGTCTGTCTGTCTGTCTGTCTGTCTGTCTGTCTCTCTTCTCTCTCTCTCTCTCTCCTCTCTCTCTCTCTCTCTCTCTCTCTCTCTCTTGGAAATCTTAGCGTGAAAAACAAAAACATTTTAAACTGAGTTGTGAATAATGTGAAAAGATTATTGGCAAAAAACAAGAATAGCTAGATAAATTGTATGAATATTGTGTCACACAAAACGCTGTAAATATTGCTACCGACAGTTCTCATGTTCTTTCAAGAAACTACAATGCTCTACCCTCTGGACGAAGATTCATAATTCCAAAATGCAAAACAAATAGAGTTAAAAACAGTTTCGTTCCTAATTCCATCAAACTCCTGAATCAAAACTGTACTTTCAATAAAATCCGGTTCAGAAAGCTTGTTTGTATATATGTGTGTGCATACATTACTCAATGGGTGGGTGGGTGGGTGAGTGGATGGATGGTTGTGATTCGTGGTTTGGGATTTTTTTTTTTCTATGGCCACTTTTAATTTTTCTTTGGAGACAATAAAGTGTTCTTGACTTGACTTGATTTGACTTGACTCTCTCTCTATCTCCCCACAAGCACACACACATACACACACACAATCGCGCGCGCGTGCACGCACACACACA
>CM065717.1:66437821-66457821 GCA_033310375.1 Conus canariensis
CCCTGGGAAGGTCTGCTTTTCTGTCGGCTGGAGTGGATATAGGATGGCACAAAGTGGAACCATCTGCGTAAGTGCTAGTTCAGGTGGCTGTGCCCTTTTCTATCGCAGGAAATGATGAAAAGTTCCTGCAAATTCGCCGGTAAAGACAAAGAGATGCTCTGACAGGGAGATTACGGTATTCCCAAGTGTTAAGCAAACAACGACTTCATTAGCAGCATCATACACCCGTAGCCATCGATCATGCTAATGACCTCTGGTTTTCTCTATGATCGTGCTGCTGCTGCAGAATGCATGTGCAAAATAGCCACGTGCATAAACGACAGTAAGCTCGTATGCCCGACGGCATGTTCACTCACGTAGACAGAACACACACACACACACACACACACACACACACACACCACACACACACACACACACAAATGATACACAGACAAGCAAACACACACACACACACACACACAAATGATACACAGACAAGCAAACACACACACACACACACACATACACACACACACACACACACACACACACACACACACACACACACACACGCACACACACACACACACGTATGTCCACACGCACAGGTGTATGCACACACACACACACACACACACACACACACACACACACACACACACCACACACACACATACTGGTTACACAGACGTGTGAGTGCACACATGTACACGCATGTGTACACGCACTCACGCACGCATGCACGCATGTGCACACACGTACGTGTGTGCACACACGCACATACCACATCATGCACACATGTACGCACACATGCACGCATGCACACACACACACACACACACACACACACACACACACACACACACACACACACTCAAACAAATACACACACACAAACACTCAAACACACACACACACACACACACACACACACACCACACACACCCCCAACCGACCAGCCCTACCAAACAACAGACAGGCAGAGCGACTAGAGACCCAGGCTTCTGGAAACACAGGAATGAAGGAGTCAGTCAGGAGGGTGAAAAGCTACACAAGACTTAAATACAGACCTCAAGAGACAGCCACGTTCCGACAGTTCAAAGGAACCTCTCCACCACCGAGAACTCTTGACTCTTATTTGGCACGATACACAAAACCATGGATCACTCAGTCCGGCATTTCACGGCCGTTGCAGCCAGCGAAGAGATAAGCACGCTGCTTGATGAACGACACGCCATGAAGCCAGCGAGCAGCTTTGCGACATGCCGTGAAGCGTAATGGCTCTGTCGAGAGGGGGCTGGAGGTTGGGGGGGGGGGGGAGGGGTTTGAGAGTTGAGTGGCGGGCGAGAGAAAAAAGACGGTAGGTAATTGAAAGGAGCGAAACAGTGATAGATTTTGACAACAAGACTGGAGAGGCAGGTCGGCTGGTTATGATAATAAATGTTAGGTTAATGTTTGTGATGGGAAAGCTGTCTGTCTCGCTGTCTCTCTCTGTGTCTCTCTGTCTCTCTTTCTCTCTCTCTGTATATTTTTTCTCTGTCACATTTAGTCTGTCTGTGTGTCTGTGTCTGTCTGTCTGTCTGTCGGTCGGTCGGTTGGTCTCTCTCTCTCTCTCTCTCTCTCTCTCTCTCTCTCTCTCTCTCTCTCTCTCATGGTCTTACTGTCTTTGTTCTTTCGTTGAACATCGTTGAATAGCTAAGAGAATGAAAGACTAGGTACTCGTAGAACATTTACCTTTCAGTGATACAGTTTCCTCTCTCTCTCTCTCTCTCCTCTCTCTCTCTCTCTCTCTCTCTCTCTCTCTCTCTCTCTTGTTGTCTTACGTTAGCTGAACGTCATTGAATTCCAAAGACAGATTGGAGGACTGTCTCTGTCTGTCTGTCTATCTGTCTGTCTGTCTGTCTCTCTCTCTCTCTCTCTCTCTCTCTCTCTCTCTCCTCTCTCTCTCCTAGCTGTGTGTGTATGTGTGTGTGTGTGCACACGCATGCGTGTGTATGTGTGTGTGTGTGTGTGTGTGTGTGTGTGTGTGTGTGTGTGTGTGTGTGTGTTCCTGTCTCTCAGTATGTATGTATGTACATATGTGTGCGTGCCTGCCTGCATGTCTGTCTCAAAGGCAGATAGACTAGTAGCTATCAACCCATATATTATCAGAGACATTCTTCCCATTCTTTGCGCCACCTTTCACCACAGAAAATCCAGCCCTGGTTCTCAAACACCACTGCCTGGATGGAAGCCACAAGGCGCCGGTAATGATTCATGACAGTCTGGGATGTGCCGAGCTCGGAGAGAACTGGGGAAATGACACCTCGACTGTTGACAGGCTGCGCCTGTGCAACTGACAGAGGGAAACAGAAGGTGTTGAGAAAGAAGGAAAGAGATGAAGGGGTGAGGGGGTGGAGAGGAGGGAGTAGAGGTGTAGGAGTGAACGTGGATGTGAAAGGGATGAGACAGAGTGAGAGAGAGAGAGAAAGAGACAGGGAAGAGAGAGAGAGAGAGAGAGGGGGGTGGGGAAGGAGAAGGAAGGAGATATTCGAGAGAGGGAGGTACATACACACACAGGCACACACACACACACACACACACACACACACACACACACACACACCCAAGTGCACGCGCACACACACACATGCACACACACACACACGCACACACATACATAAACCTGCGCACGCACACACACACACACACACACACACACACACACACACACACACACACACGTGCGCGCGCTTGCGCACATGCACACACAAACACACACACGTACGCATGCACGCACCGACGCACGCATACACACACACACACATGCACGCACTCACGCATGCACGCACGCATGTGCACACATGCACGTGTGTGCACACACGCACATACCACATCATGCACACATGTATGCACACATGCACGCATGCACACACACACACACACTCAAACAAATACACACTCACAAACACTCAAACACACACACACACACACACACACACACACACACACACACACACACACACACACACACACACACACCCGACCAGCCCTACCAAACAACAGACAGGCAGAGCGACTAGAGACCCAGGCTTCTGGAGACACAGGAATGAAGGAGTCAGTCAGGAGGGTGAAAAGCTACACAAGACTTAAATACAGACCTCAAGAGACAGCCACGTTCCGACAGTTCAAAGGAACCTCTCCACCACCGAGAACTCTTGACTCTTATTTGGCACGATACACAAAACCATGGATCACTCAGTCCGGCATTTCACGGCCGCTGCAGCCAGCGAAGAGATAAGCACGCTGCTTGATGAACGACACGCCATGAAGCCAGCGAGCAGCTTTGCGACATGCCGTGAAGCGTAATGGCTCTGTCGAGAGGGGGCTGGAGGTGGGGGGTTTGGGGTTTGAGAGTTGAGTGGCAGGCGAGAGAAAAAAGACGGTAGGTAATTGAAAGGAGCGAAACAGTGATAGATTTTGACAACAAGACTGGAGAGGCAGGTCGGCTGGTTATGATAATAAATGTTAGGTTAATGTTTGTGATGGGAAAGCTGTCTGTCTCGCTGTCTCTCTCTGTGTCTCTCTGTCTCTCTTTCTCTCTCTCTGTATTTTTTTTCTCTGTCACATTTAGTCTGTCTGTGTGTCTGTGTCTGTCTGTCTGTCTGTCTGTCTGTCTGTCGGTCTGTCGGTTGGTCTTCTCTCTCTCTCTCTCTCTCTCTCTCTCTCTCCTCTCTCTCTCTCTCTCTCTCTCTTTCATGGAGAGAAAGTTAAAATGTCTGTTCTCAATCAGCAATCTTATTTCGCCCACAAACCCCACTTTTCACATAATCAAATTTCCTCAGCCAAAAAAATAGCTAAAACCCTACAAAATTAAACAAATCTAATCGCGTGAAAGTGGGGTTTGCGGGCGAAATAATTTTCCTGCTCTAGAACCGCACATTTTAACTTTCTCTCTGATTAACTAACAGGCACTGTGTTTGGTGGGACAACTTGCAACTCTTCGCGAACAAACGATCTTTTAGGGGCAGGCTTTTTAGACGTAGTAGCACCGCTAGAAGAGAGAGTTTCTCTTAAATAATACACGGGAGGGGTTGTTTTCATAATTCTTTCAACTTCATATACGTCTACGCTCCATATGGGGTCTGTGGCTCTAATTCTAACATCGCCCTCCGCCTCTCCAGGCGCATACAAGTATCTTACTTTTAATCCAAAAGGCAAGAGTTTCTGATTACCCTGCACATCTTCAGTAATACTTATTTTTTTTAATTTGATCGCGTTCACTGGCTTAAGGCCCGTCGCTTTAAATTCTTCATTGTTCATGGCACGCAAGACTGCTGGCAATCTCCTAACCCATTCTGTGTTGCGTGTTTTGTCCATAAGGTCTCTGTGGTATTGATAGGTAAACAGACGCTCAGCCAGATTTTTTATTAAAGTTTTCTACTAGAGCCTGGGAGCGATGGTTGCCTGGGATTCCCCTCTTAACTGTAACCTGATGTCTTAAAAACAGTTGGTTTACAGCTCCTTTAAACTCTTTCCCATCATCAACCTGGATCAGCCTAGGATACTTTAATGGGCCTCGCATGTATATTTGTTGTAAAGCCACAGCCACAGCAGTTGAGCTTTTATCCGTTAAAGGCTCAGCATCTTTATACCTCGAAGCCATGCCAACAACTGTAAGAGCATACTTAAACTTTTTTCTTCTAACTTTGTCATGTGGAAGATACAACAAGTCCATCTGGTGGGTGTCATTAGGAACTGAGTTAACAAATCGAGGCCTTATTATTCTTTTTGGGGCAGGCAGATATATTTGCCAGATCGCTTGTTTTGAAAGCCAGTCTTTCGCTTCTGATTCAGACACCCTAGCAGCTTTACTCAGTTTATCAATAGCAGCCTTTCCTTTCCAATACCCTCCAGGTGAATAATGTATTTTGTACTTTGTATCGTCCATAAGAAGGGACTGTTTTTATTACATTTTTAACTATGTTTTTTAGATTGAATATGCAAGAAGAAAGATTGCTCCCATAGCGCCTATAATAAAGCCTATTTCTACCATTTTCTGATCCTCAGATGGTTCATAAAAGTCAGACAGTTCTGGCGGTGGCGATGTTAGAAACTTCTTTCCTGTCACTAAGTAATATTCATTCATTGCGTCATCAACGTCTGTAAATGTGTGCTCTGCATGTCCCTGTTCTCTTAACTTTTTATTGATAAAGTCTAAGTGAGCAATTCTCCTTTTCTCGTAAGCGTCTTTTGCCTTAGCTAAATCTTCCATTGCCTTGTTATGGCGTTCTCTCTCTTCATCAGACCGCAATTTACTAAACATATAATTGCTGCCAGAGAAAGCCAATGCATTAACAATAGCCCCGCCCACCATCAGAACTATTCCAGACATCTTTTTTTATAAATGAATGAATATTTTTTAGAATGAATTGTTTTAGAATGAATCTTTTTTTATAAATCAATCTTTTTTATAAATCAATCTTTCTATGCATTGATGTTTTCTGGGATAATCCCCTGTGCAACAAGAAAGTCTTTTGAGGCAATCCCCGCCGTTATTACAGCTATAACCTTAACAACATCCTCAATGTCTAACCTTCCTAGATCAGCCGGCCTCATTTTAAACATGTTTTTTGCTAACATGCTATATCCTATACTAAGACCGCCGATTACAGCAGAGTGGTAAATAGTATTGATGATCTTTGCAGTGCTCATGTTTTTTATTAACTAAAAAAATAATTAAAATAATCATAATATGAAAGACTGTCTATGTGCTTTTTAATCAGATAATCTTTTGTTGCTAGAGCTAAAAATAAGGTTGTAACTAGTTTCGGCGAATCTTCTATCTTTTCCATGTTGGGCGGCTTTATTCTTAACAAACATTTTGCTAGAGTTGAATAAACTATAACACCGACAATGGGCACTGCATAATTAACCAGTGTTAAACTCATGGTTTTATTATTTTTATTGTTTTTTAAAAAGAGTTTTAAAATGGATTGCGACGAGCTATTAAAGTGTGAGGAGGCAGCAGACCTCTGTCATAAAGAAAGATTATGCTCGCTGCTGCGTGCGGGAAAACCAGCAGTATTTAGGCGTTGAACTAAGTATCGAACAGATTCAGCAATTGTCTACATCAGACGTTGAGAAGTATTACGCCAGGTACGAAGCACAGCTAGGATCAAAAATGGTTAGATCAGTGGGGCAGACAATAATTAGTTTATATGCTAAGTTAGTAGGCAAGATAGCGCCGATTGATTCAGAAGAAGATTTAAAATATGACTTAACACAAGATCCGGTTTTAACCAAGTCCCTAGAATCTCTTGCATGTGACATGTATTATAGATTTGGGACGTTGCTATGTCCATTCATCATGGGATTAATTACTTTTAATCATATTAATTTTAATCATATTAATTTTAATCAGACTAAAAAAAATGAGCGAGCAGGAGAAGAATGTCCCACAGGAGCAGAATGCCCCACAAGTGAATTCTCCACAAGTGAATTTACAGGCGAGTGCCCCACAAGTGAATCCACAACTGAGTGTCCCGCAGGTGAGTAGTGTTACTAAGTCTAAAAATCCTGGACGTGTTGAGGCCGGTCGTAAACTAGCTGAATACAACAGACTGCAAAAAGCAAACCAAGCAGCAAAACAAAAATTATTAGATAGTAATACAACATCAGCACCAGCACCGCCGCCGCCGCCAACAACACAATCAAACTATAAGATGTATTATTATGTACTGGGGAGTATTGTTGTTGGTGGAGGGCTTTTAGCATACAAGCGCCTAAAGCCATACTTAGCAGCAAAGTCACAAACCCCCACAAAAACAGTAAAAGAACCAGCTTCTGCAAAAAAAGTACAACCTCCTGCTGTAGACCCATTTTTAATAAATTAGTTTTTTAATGTGTTGTTAACTACTGGTTAAGTACAAGCTAAGTACTGGTTAAGTCAGTTATAACAAGTTAAGTGCAAGTTAAGTGCAAGTTAAGTGCAAGTTAAGTGCAAGTCATGTTAAGTACTAGTTAAGTTCTTAAGTAAAGTACTAGTTAAGTACTAGTTAAGATCTTAAGTTAAGTACTAGTTAAGTACTAGTTAAGTTCTTAAGTAAAGTACTAGTTAAGTACTAGTTAAGTCGGCCAAGTCGATTCTCCAGTGGTCTATAGCGTATGAAAACTCGGGGTTAACGGAAGTTCGCTTGCTATTGGTAGAGTCTAGCGACTTCTTATTAACAGCGGTTGTGTTTACTTGATGAAGAGTAGAGCGCAGATTAACATTTGTGTGATAAAATACTTTGCGTTCAAAGAGAGCCTGCTTGTAGTCGTCGTGACTTTTTTTTTTTTGACAACTTCTTTACCTATGCCCTTAGCTTTCTTCATTACAGAAGTCTGGGTAGCAATACTATACATCTTTGCCCGTAAGCCAACATATTCTTGTATAACCGTCCCATTAAGTTCATCCTTCATCTTTCCAATCACTTTCTTGTTCACAGTTGAATGTAAAGGCGAATCTTTTGGATAGTCGCATGTGTCGTACCACCCATCAGCTCCTTTAGCCACTTCTATTTCCATGTCTTTGTAAAAGTCTTCAGTTGGGATGTCCATAATAAAACTATCAGTGTCTGTGTAAACGACATTTGATTCTGGGTACAGCGGTTTAAAGTAGTCGTACAGAAATTCAAGCATTAATAACTTTGACAACTCTAGCACGGCAAACCCGATAAATACCGGCTTGTCCAACTTCACATTCTGTTTCTTCATCATAATACCAACCAGGTTGTCGCTAAACCGTCTAAAGTCTTGGTAGTTAGGTTTAGAGGTCAGCTTAATTGCTTGTTTTTCTGTTGTAACTAATCTTACGTCTTTACGATTGTGTGGATTCTCCATGGTTTTGCCAAAACAGCTGTTGTTCATCAACTTAAAGAAGTCTTTTTCTGAAGCGTCAGTGGCCGCAGTCCTAAGGTCGGTGTTCTTCATGATGTATGGCCTCATGAAAGGCTCTTGGTCAAAAGTAATTATTCTGTGAACGGCGGTAAGTTTCAACCCAGGCCTTAAGTAAAATTGTAACAGCCTATAATGACAGACATATTTAGTCTTGTGTCGAAGATTAGGCACGAGCTTGGGCGGTTCTGTGGGACTCATCTTTAATTTTTCTGCGGCTAAGGGGAAATCATTATGAAGGTCGTGCAACTCTGTGGGATAATCTAAGTCTACCTCTAGGATTAATCCTATTGGATTATCGGGTGTAAGATCTGACAATAGTCCTACCACCCGATCAACCTCATGAGGCCCGTTTATCATTTTAAAGTTTCTCAATGGCAGTGCCTGGCTCATGGCCCACCCATACAGATTGTTGGCGTCTAAGTACATTAGATAGTTGGATGGTTTAGTTGGATCATAATCGTCTAAGTACTTGTTGTTGGCTCTGCGGTAAGGATGACAGGCCATACAAATGCCTCCCCTCATCCCATCCTCAATCATCTGGAGTGTATCCAGATCAGATATTAAGTCAATCTCAACGTTTGTAGACTTCAAGAATGCATCCCAAGAAAGGCCCGGGGAAGAGATGTACTGTGACGAATCCAGGCCGTAGTGTTTCATGCATGCGGATCTGTAATTCTGAAAGACGTCAGCTAATAAACACACGTCGGCCAATAAATATTGATCGTGATAGTCGCCCATCGTCTTGCAGTGTAATTCTGTCCAGGCTTTCTGATGGTATTCATAGTCGGCGTCAGATATGCCTCCGCCTCTAAGACGGCTGTAAAAGTCTTCCTTTGCTGGCAGCGCTGGCTCATCAAACCTCTCCCACGAGTCCATGTATTCATAGGGATAGACGCCTTTACGGACTAAAGATGGGTCGAAATATTGTTTGGTGATTGGATAGTCTTGCAGAGATTCTGATAATTTATCTAAACTCCCCATCAGATGCTGGGCAGAGTCATAAAAGGATAAACAGTCTACAGTAAAGGTCATGTACTTTTCTGATGACTGTGCAATGCAGCTAACCCTCTTACATTCAGAAGTTATTGCTTGCATGATAAAGTGAGAATCGTAGCCCCGTAAGTTATGAAAGAAGATTGGCAGTTTCCATGTCTTGGGATCAACCTTAAGTTGAAGATTACAGCTATTATGCGCTGCCCCTCTGAATTTGCCAGTAATGTGATCATGGTCCCTTACAGCATCGCCTGATAATTCTCTGTTGCATATCCAGCAGTGGGTAGCTGATTTGTAGCGCCTTCGGTCTTCAGGAGTCATCTTAATGTCTGAAAGGTTCAGCTGATTGGAGAATTGATTGCGAAGATGCTTCATCTGCTCCAAAAATCGGCCAGCTGCGTCGGGACCTCTGTAAATCTCCGGTTGTGTGTCCGCCATCTGACCTAACAACGACAAAAGCATAAGAACGTATCTGATGGTGGGTTAATAAGGTTGTTTTTTGTTCTTGTTGAGGGCCGTAGTACTGTGGCAAGATTGATTCAAAGTCAGCATAAACTACGTATGGCCTCATCTGCAGTTTGTATACATTCTTAAAACTAACTTTAGACCCGGGCGGGGGCGTAAGAAGTTCGGTTTTACAGTCTACAATACTTGTACAATGTTTCTTATGTTCAGCAGCTGCCTCTATAGATGGAATTCTGACCAAACATCTTCTACAAAGCTCTTGTTTAGCTGTATTGTTTGTAGTATAGGCCATAAGTCTGCTAATTGATCTGATTAATACATAATGGCTCTTGGAACCGTCTGTAAACAGAATCAAGTCTACATGGTTCTCAAGTGATTCGCCTAAAGGGGGGGCATTGGGAGAGATCCTTATAGGCTGTAGATTGTCTGCTACAGACCATGTGTATACGTTTACGGTTATTGGTTTGTTTTGCTCTTCAAACTGAGATATACTTTCTACGCTCACTGGAAAGGTTATGTTATTTAAGTTCAGCTCATTTATATACTGCCCATAATTAGATACTCTGTTTGCATTATTTTTAACTGGGTGTAAGTGCGCCAAAATACACCACATGAAACATAAGTTGTCTGAATTATGTATGTTTAGGACTGCTCGTTTAAGAACTAACTCTCTCGGGAGAGGAAGGTAAGAATTGCCGACTATAGGATAGACCTTTGCTTGTCTTAATTTGATTTCAATGACTGTTCCTTTAGACCAGCCAGAGCCGCGCATTTTCGCTTCTTCAATCGCTTGATTAAACTGTGTGAGCATGTAATCAGCCCAGTCAGAATTAAAGTCTCGATAACTCATTATTTCTCTCTGTCTAGTTGAAACCCAGACTAGTATACAACTATCATCGAGGGTTATATATTCAATCTTAATGGCCAACAACACTTTCACTGGCGGGTCAATTTGAAGAGACTCTGGGATTTTAGAAATGAAATGTGTTACGCTTTCGTGAATGTTTATAGGGTTAATAATGTCCATGTTTAGTACTCTGTTCATATTGCCCGACGGTTTGGCATCCATCGCTTTTGTGATCGTCATTTTTAAGATCAAATAAATAGGTAATACAAAAAAATAAATACTAAAATTTAGCTAATATTTACTAATTTGAGGTAATACAAAAAAATAAATACTAAAATTTAGTTAAATTGAATAGCTGCTCCTTCAGAGTTAGTAAAAATAGACAATTCAGCGTCATCAGGAGTCATAATATTAACTAAAATTGCAATACACTTTATAACTGGGTTGGGCCAAGAATCTGGCATTTTACTGATTAAGTCGGTTACACTTTCACGAATATCTGTGTGCTCAAAAAGATCCGCAATTAATTCGTCAAACTTGTTTCTTAACTCTTCTTCATTAGCCCCCCGCTCCATCATTAACTCTAAGGCGCAGCATATATTTTTAAGCTCTGTAACTACTTTGGTCGTCATTTTTAAGATCAAATATATAAGTAATACAATAATTAAATCAGGCTCGTTTTGGGGTTTGCAAGGTTCTGCTTTGCAATGTTCTTTCTGATTGCCTCAGCGTCTACCTGCTGTGAAGTAAAAGTCTTTCTCCATTTCTTTTGGAGGTCGATCTTTTGGCGTCTGTGATCATCACCGTCAGCCATGGCTCGTTTAAATTCTTCGTCTGTTACTTTTCCATCCAGTAATGTATTGCTTATAATCAGCCTTAATGAATGAAGTTTTGCTGTTGCTAGGGCTACAATGGCGGTGTGCTTTTGTAATTTGGGCGTTAGCTTCTTTAAAACAGCACTTACAATCGTGGACATGGCAACTAAACCCAAACCAACGCTCCCAAAAGCTATGGATATCGGTGCCCCAACTCCAGTAGCTAAAAGAGCGACACTAGACCCAGTGCTTAAGCCGGATACAACCGATGAGCCGGTGATTATATAAGAAAGGACATTTAAAGCTTTAGCATATTTCTTTCTAGTAACCCTATACTTATTTAAGTCACTTTCTATTTCTTCTTCAAGCTCAGTCATGTGCTTTAATCTAAACTGCTGGCCGTCCTCCATTTTAAAAAACAAGATTATTATTTTTTTTTAATCTTGTACATATCTTCTTATTAACCCTTCTGGCAGCACTTCATCAACAGAGTAAAACGCAATAAAATCAACATACTTAATGAAAATAAAATCGAGTACTGTTAGTTTGTCTTTGTCAACCATCACAGTAACTTTGTCAGAAGATACAGAAGTGTTTATTTCATCCCCGTTTTTAGTAATAGCAATAACAAGCCTAAGAGGGCCGCCCAAGTTTTCAGACTTTATTTGCACGCCTCTGATTAACGTATGCTCTGACAAACTAGGATCAGACTCCCTTGGAGTAATAAATAAGCGAAAAAGCATCGTCATTTTTCTAGGCAGTGATTCTAGTTTTGGGTTAAACTCTAAGCCGACGGTGTCGCCCCCCACTTCAGCTAAGGACTTCTTTCTCCGCAGCATATATTCAGAGCCCTGCTTAGTTATTTCAATCTGCTTTTTCTGTTGTGTTCCTGGGACTAGGCTAGCAAGAAGGTGTCCTTCATTCAAAGCTTTTCTAAAATTGTATTTCTTATCAAAGTATACATAGGGGCTTCGTAGTTCAAACTTTAAATGCCAGTTAATGTCAGGAAGCAACGCCCAGGCATTCTCTCGTTTATGAAGTTTGTATTCATGTTTGCCAAAATCGTTTACCCTTAGATTTCTTATCTCTTCCAGGGTAGGATATTGCTGTCGTTTTTTATCTTCAATTTCTATTCGTTTGTAAACCCCATCGTCGGTGTACTCAAATCCATAAACATTTCCTGTCACTCCTATCAGATCAAAGTCAGTTGCGTCTGCTAGATCTTTTAGCTCTACTGCAGCGCATTTAGGAGCTAACTCTGCTTTTGATTCTGGCCCTCGAGACATTCTTTTTAATATAAACAATTTATTATTAAACAATCTATAATGAGCAATCTAAAATAAACAATCTGTAATAAATAATCTGTAATAAACAATCTATAATAAGCAATCTATAATAAACAATTTCTTATAAACAATTTGTTATAAACAAACGTATTGAACTGGCGGGTCAGTCCGTAAGCATAGTTTAGCGTGCTTAGATTTTTCTAGCTGCTCTTTTATTTTTTTTAGTTCATCCCTGTCCCTGATTATATAGTTTTCACTTAAACATTCTTCAAAACTGTCCCGGTCCTTAGTATAGAATAAGATGACTGATTTTAACTGCGATCTGAAGTCTTTTAAGACAGCATTGTATTTTTGAGTTAAGAGCCAAACAGAAACTAATGCGTGTCTTCCGCTAAAGGCTAGCTTTGAGAGAGTCCTTCTTTTTTTAACAATGTCTTGTTCGGCTGAACAGTCGTCGTTTCGGTTCCCTCAAATAGCCTATAGTAATGTTCTAAACAGTCGCTTAGCTTGTCAGTAGGATCAACTAAAAATATATTCTCGTCTGTCCAAACAAACTGCCTTTCTTTGTAAGACTTGTTGTGCTTAATGGTTGTGCAGAATATAACAATGTACTCGTAATGAAATCTGTAGACTGTTTGTAACAAATCAAGCACGAAGACAGTTTTCCCACACCCAGTAATCCCACAAATAAGTGAACAGTGCGGGTCTTTGGGCAAAAAGTTCAAACTATCCATCTGTTTTAATAGGCTATTTCTTTCAGTCTATTTTCTTCAATGTTCAGCTGGGCGTCATAAACCACAAAAACGTGCATTTGTATCTGGCCATTCTCCTCCTTTTCCTTATTAATCTGTATGAGTATACCATCTGACCCTACCCTTCTTCCACTTCCGTGCAGTCTGTTGTCATACGTTGATCTAAAATCCAGCCATAGTCCATATTTGTCTGTTAGATAATCTTCGAGTCTTACATCGTGAAGGTGAAGTTTTTTACACACATGATCGGCTGTGGGGCTTGTCTGTCTGCCTCCAGCAAACAGTTTTCTTATTTCATCAAAGTGTTGGTCGGGTAAAAGTCCAGCTGAATACAACTGAAAAGGCTTGCCATCTACTGTGCAAGACAACTGCTCAATTTTTGGGTTGTAAAACACCTCAGATTCTCTCTGAAAAGGAGCTGAGGGTTTAGTAAATAGCAAGAGAACCCCCTTTAGGGACCTTAAAGAATTGCTTATAGCTATTTCCTAGACGGTGTCTTGCTTGTTTTTAATCGCTAGACTGTGGTTTAAAACTCTTTCAAAGTAAACAACCGTCCTACTTTTATACTGGTTTAAGATTGTTCTAGCCAGTTCAGGGTTAGTAACAACGTCAAAATTAAGAGAGATGTTACTGACAGTGTATTTGGCTAAGGGATCGTCTGATAGAATAACAGACCCGCTGTCATTGAATGTCAGTTCGTAAGTAAGTTTGTCTCAGTGCGCCTTGGTAATATGGCTGATGGGTTTTTAACAGTTCAAAATCTAGAGGAATGCAAAATCTGTTCTTAAATGCTCGCGCTATTGCCTGGTCTCCCTCGTCTTCCTTTGCATCTGCAGCATTAAGCCTGTGCTTAAGACCGTTTGGGCTCTGAATTCCTTGAAAGATTTTGTCTTTTCTTTCTGTTCTAGGCAGCCACAGATCAGAATAGAGATTAAAAATGTCTGCGCTACTCAGTGAGAAGACTTCTCTACCTTCCAGTTTAATTACCATATTTTTAATGATGGCCCTGCCCAGGTTAGCAACGACAGTAGCATTAGGATCCGTCGACTCAATATCTATTTTGAATGACAGCCTGGCAGTGCCCGGCATTATAACATCGTCAGGCCCGAGATCACTAAATCTTACTGTTAACATTTCATTAGGATCAATTGTTGATGGATTATTTACAACCCGCACAGTCTGCCTTAAGCCTTTTATGCCGTGGGGTTCCTTCGCTTTTCTGAATGGATCAAGGTCGCAGCCGTATGGGTTCATTTTTTATAAAACAAAAAATAATAAATATATAAATATGGCTGATGAAGATTTTGACGCGATTAGTCCTACTGAAGAAGAAGAAGACGATTTTGGCATGATTGATTCTAATGAAGAACCAGGTCCTTCATTGCAAGAAGAACTTGAAGCAGCAGCAGCAGGTCAAGGAGTAGGATTAAGTCAAATACGAATGTTAGATAGAATTGAATCATTATATAGTCATATGGGGCGAGAGCAGCCAGAAGCACTTAAGGTTTCCAATTTTTCAACAGATAAAAATAATCATTTGTATGTAAGAACTAGTAAAGGAAACCGTGTACGGCTTACTACAAAACCAGACCCAACCCAGTTTTTAAGCAGGAGCACAATTCTTAGAGAGCTCCCTGTTTTTGACCAAAGGCAGTTAAACTTTATTGGCGATCTAAGGTCTGAGGCTGTTAGTGCTTTACAGAACTTGGAGCAAAGGTTGCCAACACAATCTGAAATGCAAAACATACCTCTTCAAGAATTAAGTCAAAGAACAGATGAAGCAATAGCAGAAATTGAGGCGAGTTTTAATGAGGAGAGGCAGTTAAAAACAATTGCCGGTTCTCAATTACCTAGTCAAAGAGAACGTGAGCTGAGTCCTGAAGAAGAAGCAGCTTTACAAACAATTGATGATCCTCCATTGTCTGAGAGTGTACACAGGAATCTTAAAGCTGCTATACGTGAACTCAGGGGTCTTGATGATGCTCTACGGAGAATAAATGGCGAGCTAAAAAACAACTTGTCAAAACTTGGTGTGTTAGATATAGAGATAAGAGAAGAAAAACATAAACTGGCTGATGCAGATGATAACAATTTAGGGTTAGAAGAAAAGGCTAGAATACAGGCGAAAATACAGGAGTTAACGACAGAAAGGGCAGCCAGGGTAGCGGCGTTGTCTACTAACAGAGAAAAAATAGCATACCAAACAGGCAGAATCAGAGAAACTATAAACAGAATACTTCATGAAAATACTACGTTAGCAGAACGAATCAGGGCTCTGTTCAGAGAGCAGGGGATTACAATAGTTAGTATATTAACAGCCGTTGGGTTTGCTATCTCTACACTGGTTTATGCATTAACTGGCAGTGCACCAACAGGGCCAGTAGCGCCTCCAACGCCTCAGCCTGGTAAAAGTTGGATTAGAAAACAATTGCGCCATCTAGCAAACTTATTAAAGAAGTTAGCTGCCAAAGCGCTTGGTGCACTGCCTGGCATAATAGGCGGTGTTGTTAGTTGGGTTTTGTCTACCATAGGCAAAGTGGCTGGTTATATGGCCGACCATCTGTGGACTTTGGGGGTGCTGGCTGCCGGTTTAATTTTTAGTGAAATAAAGTATGGCTAACCCAGTAAAAGTTAAAAACACAACAAGGGCTGTCTTTTCGCTAGTGTGTCTGTCGGGGTGAGGTACATCAACAGGCGGTGGCCTGCTTTCTGGGCTGCTTATAACTGGCGGGGGGTCGCTTTCTGCAGGTTCTGGGCTAGATACTTTTTTCAAAATGGCTGGCGCGGGCCTTGTGTTTAAGCCTTGATTGTGTCCTAAGTTTTGGTCGTCTCCGGCTATGAGAATTTCATTATTATAATTTTGTATCATGCCAATCTGTAGTCTAAGGTCAGAAGGCAGCATGTATAATCCATGACCCACAACAAAGTCAACCTTTGACCTAGCATGTGAAAGAACGTTTTGGTACCTTTGTATGCTGGAAGGCAAATCAACAGCAGAGTTAATAGCATCTTCTAAATTGGCTAGAAATTGTTTTCTGGCGTCAAAACCTGTAGATTGATCCACTATGCTAGACTTGGTCTGTGCTTGCGCTCCTAATAGACACCAAACGTACGTACGTATGGAGTCATTAAGTCTTTGCATTCCTGGCATTGTTAGACCTTTACTTTCATCTAAGATAAATGTTGCCCAAGCATTGGGGTGTTTTTGTTCTATGGCCCCCAATCTAACTTGGGAGTTTGACTTAAAAGAGGTGTGGCCGGGCCAGTAGTCAAAATTATATTCTCTACGCTGACCCCACAAATACAATGTGCCCAACCCGTGATTGCGGTCTAACTTTTGTCTAAAGTTATTTGAAGGGTTAATGTTAAATTCGTTGCAGATTCTTTCATATGCATTATTGTCCATTGAGCTGAGAAATGGATTAAACGCGTTGTCGTTGGGGAGGCGCACCTGTAGTTCAGTTAGTATGCGCCTATACTGATAATAAACATGAAAGTTATATACTGACCTTACTAAGAGGTTGGGGTGGTTTAAATGATTTGTATATGAAACACCGCAGCCGGTGGTTGAGCAGTAAATGGCAAAATTTAACTGATTCTGGTAAAAAGCCATGGGGTGAGTTGACCATGCTGATGGCACTCTATCGCTCTTTATTGGAGGATTTAATTATCTAGTTAGTGGGTTTACAAGTCTGACTAGAAAGCCATATGATTCATCCACTGCGATGGTTAGGCTACTAAAGTCCAAAGATTTGGGCTCATAAACCCCCCTACATCGTAAGTGGCACTTTCATTATATTTAAAAGGTTCCATTTTTAAATAGATTTTTTTTAAAATGAATTTAAAAAGGATGTTCCTTTATATAACCAAGCAAAACCAGCGCGTGTTTTTAAAGTATTCAGTTGACAATAAAGGCGGGAAGTGTAGGGCTGCTCTTAGAGAACTTAGGTTTAAAATAAGGTGGTTTAACATATCTGAAAAGGCCAAAAATAATTGGATAGATATTTATGATGAGGGGGGCAATCGCTTAAAACGTTTAAAAATACCTGATGGTTACTACAGCTTTTGTTCTTTAAAAGAAGCATTTAACAAATTTGACATACGGGTAGAAATTAATGAGGCAAATCTTATAATTACTATATTTTTACCAAAACATAAAGACAAAAGGGAGTACGTTTTTCCCAAGGGCCTTGCTCGAATTTTAGGCTTTTATGATAGTGGTAAAACCTATCGTATTAATACACATGCGTATATAGAAAGCGGTCTATATGAATATGTAGGCAGTAGGCCATCCGATTTTCTAATTAATCCAATGTTGTATGTTCATTTAAGCGAATTAAAAACAAACACTAATTTGTATAATGGTCAGCCATCTACAGTTCTAAGAGCACTCCCATCAACTAAGGTGGGGTTTTGCGATTATCAGTCATATATATTTGGTGAAAACAGTCAATTTAAAGAATTAGTTGATGGGCCTATAAATTCAGTGTGTGTAAAAATAACTAACCAAGATGGAAGGCCGGTTGTTTGTTCTGATTTGTTGGTGGTGCTTGAGATAGAAGATTAATCAGAGAAAGTATAGATACTTGCCAGCAGTCTTGCGTGCCATGAACAATGAAGAATTTAAAGCGACGGGCCTTAAGCCAGTGAACGCGATCAAATTAAAAATAATAAGTATTACTGAAGATGTGCAGGGTAATCAGAAACTCTTGCCTTTTGGATTAAAAGTAAGATACTTGTATGCGCCTGGAGAGGCGGAGGGCGATGTTAGAATTAGAGCCACAGACCCCATATGGAGCGTAGACGTATATGAAGTTGAAAGAATTATGAAAACAACCCCTCCCGTGTATTATTTAAGAGAAACTCTCTCTTCTAGCGGTGCTACTACGTCTAAAAAGCCTGCCCCTAAAAGATCGTTTGTTCGCGAAGAGTTGCAAGTTGTCCCACCAAACACAGTGCCTGTTAGTTAATCAGAGAGAAAGTTAAAATGTGCGGTTCTAGAGCAGGAAAATTATTTCGCCCGCAAACCCCACTTTCACGCGATTAGATTTGTTTAATTTTGTAGGGTTTTAGCTATTTTTTTGGCTGAGGAAATTTGATTATGTGAAAAGTGGGGTTTGCGGGCGAAATAAGATTGCTGATTGAGAACAGACATTTTAACTTTCTCTCATGGTCTTACTGTCTTTATTCTTTCGTTGAACATCGTTGAATAGCTAAGAGAATGAAAGACTAGGTACTCGTAGAACATTTACCTTTCAGTGATAAGGTTCCCCCCCCCTCTCTCTCTCTCTCTCTCTCTCTCCTCTCTCTCTCTCTCTCTCTCTCTCTCTCTCGTGTTGTCTTACGTTAGCTGAACGTCGTTGAATTCCAAAGACAGATTGGAGGACTGTCTCTGTCTGTCTGTCTATCTGTCTGTCTGTTTGTCGGTCTGTCTGTCTGACTGTCTGTCTGTCTGTCTCTCTCTCTCTCTCTCTCTCTCTCTCTCTCTCTCTCTCTCTCTCCTGGCTTGTGTGTGTGTGTGTATGTGTGTGTGTGTGTGCGTGTGTGTGTGTGTGTGTGTGTGTGTGTGTGTGTGTGTGTGTGTGTGTGTGTGTGTGTGCGCGTGCGCGCGCGCGCATGCGTGTCTGTGTGTGTGTGTGTGTGTGTGTGTGTGTGTGTGTGTGTGTTTCTGTCTCTCAGTATGTATGTATGTACATATGTGTGTGTGTGTGCCTGCCTGCGTGTCTGGCTCAAAGGCAGATAGACTAGTAGCTATCAACCCATATATTATCAGAGACATTCTTCCCATTCTTTGGGCCGCCTTTCACCACAGAAAATCCAGCCCTGGTTCTCAAACACCACTGCCTGGATGGAAGCCACAAGGCGCTGGTAATGATTCATGACAGTCTGGGATGTGCCGAGCTCGGAGAACTGGGGAAATGACACCTCGACTGTTGACAGGCTGCGCCTGTGCAACTGACAGAGGGAAACAGAAGGTGTTAAGAAAGAAGGAAAGAGATGAAGGGGTGAGGGGGTGGAGAGGAGGGAGTGGAGGTGTAGGAGTGAACCCCCCCCCCCCCACACACACACACGTGCGCGTACACCACACACACATACGGACACACACACACACACACGCACGCACGCACGCACGCACAACACACACACACACGCACGCACGCACGCACGCACGCGCGCGCGCACCCACACACACACACACACACGTACGCACACACGCACTCACACACACACACGCGCACTCAGAAAGATATATATATATATAGGGTTGAGTTTGGGTATGTATCCTTTTTTCACCCATCAGGGAGTGATCATAGAACGTTAATTATCATGTGCATGACTCCTGTCCCACACGAAGGGTGCTTCCACTCCTATCCTCCATTCCTCACTATGTTTCCTTCCCTACCTCCATTACATCTGAAGAGGCGGAATGAGTGCCAGTGTTTTGGATGAGGTGATGAACTGAGGTCCTGTGACTCTCAGTGTGTACCTAGCGCAGGAAAAAGGTGACACGGCTACAAGGCAATTTTCCATTCAAATTTCTGTATAAACACACACACGCGCGCGCACGCACGCACACACACACATACACAACACGTGAGCGTACTTGCATGCATACATGCACTCACACACGCATTCGTGCATGCACCGAGAGAGAGAGAGAGAGAGAGAGAGAGAGAGAGAGAGACAGACAGACAGACAGACAGACAGACAGACAGACAGACAGAGAAATAGAGACAGAGACAGTGAGGGAGGCAGAGATGAGTAGCGCCGCACCATTACAACATATTTCCGATGGAGAGATCAGCTCCAAAGTAGCCCGAATTTTCTAGCACAGGAATACGTTGTGACACTGAGATTATATAATATATTACTTCTACAAGTTGAAGCAGCCAACTCCGTAACTTTGAAGATACTCCTGACGTTGTGTAAAATGCGTTTT
>CM065717.1:66485131-66540131 GCA_033310375.1 Conus canariensis
GGTGGCGGCCTGTACTGTCCCGTGTGCACCATTGGTTTCTCACAGAGGTTGCCACTGCTTTACAACAGACAAAGCAGCCCCAAGATCCAATCATCGGGAAAAAAGTTAAGAATGATTTTTGCTAAACGCTTTACCAGACACACATATTGATACATCTAAATGGGAGAGAGGGAGGGAGGGTGACAGAGAGAGAAAACTATCCACAACAAAGTCTCCGTTTCAGCTTTTTTTTTCTTTTTTTTTTACTTTGTAATCTGATTGATCTACAATGCAGGTGAAATAAATCTTGTCTTTATGGACAAAAGAGCAGAAAAAAGAGTTATGGACCCGCTCCTATCCCCCAACCTCCCCCCCCCCCCCCCCTCCCGCCCCATCTTCATCCCTTGTAAACTATAAGTAACGCGTCCTCCGGTATCATTTGTCTTGGGACTTTTCCCTCTCGCGCAATTCTCTCTCAAATTCAACTTCCATGTCATGGACATGTCATGAAGATGGATGGCAACGCATTGCGTGAACTTATTTCCATAATGGCAGGAAGGCAGTCATTCAAATACTGCACTGCATGAGACAGCCTTAGTGATATGTCGAAAAAATTGTTGAAGAAAGTATAGAATTTTGAATGTAAGACGCATTGAAGCTAGTGGAATGTCGAAGAAGTGTGGATGAATATAACGAGAGAGAGAGAGAGAGAGGGGGGGACAGAGAGAGAGAGAGAGAGAGAGAGAGAGAGAGAGAGAGAGAGAGAGGAGAGAGAGAGAGAGAGTCTGAATGGACCTGTTATGTGGTCGATCAAACCAAAATTTTGACAACACATGTTAAGGTTCTAGATTTGCAGCGACGGGAGTGAATCGTCTTGCGTTGTTCGCTGTTTCCATATACCACCCCTCAACTCCTTCTCTCCTGTAACCCAACCGCCTACCCCCACCCCAAAATCCCATTCAACAGTAATATGAATGCCAGTCTGCCCATTCCTGATCACGTTGAACACTTACACAGCATTACATTGTAGTACGCTGTTTATGGATACACCTGATGGTTTTGAGGACTGGTTCTTGCTTGCCATAGTATCTGTTACATTCTGTTTATAGATGTACTTGATAGTTGCAAGGACAAATTCTTGCCTGCCATAGTATCTGTTATAGCAATAAACATATACATTTCTTATCACACTTATTGTGTTTAGAAGATATTAGCAATGGGTAAAAAATGTCTTTAAAATGAAATCTTAGAAAAGAAAACTGAGCAGTCACATAAACTGCATCAAAACGCAATACAGACATGTATTAATTAAGAGAGCATTTCGTCTTCAACTAGGTTAAAAAAAAGTTTCAGTTTGCTTAATTCAGTATGAATTCAGTAGACATTTTCTTGAAGAACTTGTCAACTGTCACGGTCGCTAAGCCGGACGGCCCTACCACCCTTACCCACGCCTATCACACACTAGGTCAGACAACACAGCACACTAACACAGTTTTACAATCACGCACGCTTCTTTATTTCACACACACTCCATGGCGCCACCACTCACGCATATCCACAACTGCACACAAGTATCCCAATTCCCGCTAACTCACCCTACTCTACTATAATGACCTGGAAGACCCTAACCTAACCTAAAACACCAGTTACAGTATATCACTGTGACCTGGGGACACAGTGATAGCCCGCACACGTGGTGACTAACTACTAGGGACAAGGATTTACCAAAGGGACTCTAATCTCTTAACGACCGCTACCACCCACACCTCTCCCCAGGACTCACCCTTCCCTTTTAACCCGGGACCACTACCAAACTGGTCGCTGCGTCCCTAAGGGAGGCAACGACAAGTACCCTACACTGTGCCGGCCACTACGTCCTAAAAGGAGACAGTAGCTAACACCCCTAACCCTACTGCCTAACGCTACACCCCTTCTATCACCAACGTGGGACAACCCATCCCGGCCCGGAAAACTCCAGTCCTCGGCGCTGTACGGGGCCCCTCACAGGCTGACACCTCCCCGGAAGACTCTGCACCCCGGCGCTGTCCGTGGCTCCTCCGCGGCCCGACACCCTCCCCGAAGACTCTGCACCCCGGCGCTGACCGTGGCTTCCCGCAGTCTGACTCCTCCCCCGATGGGCACGACCCCCAACGCACACACACACCAGACACCCTCTCGACGAGTCTGGGGCTCGAAGGACGCCTCCTCTGAAGGCCCCGTCGGACACTGAGGGTGAAAAAGGCCTGGTGCAGCGCCCTCTCACAGGACGCCTGAACAGGGAAGAGGAACCAGTGCCGGAGAACTCCCGGAAGAGCCCCGGTAGCTGGAGGAGAGCTGCCCCACAGAAGGCAGACGGCCTGGGTGGTCTCCCTCTCCCGGGAAAACAACAGGCACTGGAAAGCGCCGCTCACCTGCCGGCACGCGGCAGTAGACTGCGGTGATCTGGCCCCAGCCTCAGGACGGAACAGGATACCTGCTGACACAACTGTAGGCCCCTACTGTAATGTTGCTTCTACCCGAGTCATCAAGGCACATAGGCTACTTGGTAAAGCTTTAACTCTCCATCTCCCTTGCCTACTTCCCACTCGGCATGAGAGTGACCCCTTGAATTTCGAACACATCCCCCCAACCCGTCACTCGCTTTGGGGTTATCAGACCAATCTCCTGCCAACCCTTACAACAGCGGTAAAACAATATTCTCCCTGAGCCCATCCACGCTATTACATATGAAATTATGAATCACACCCAATTCTCGGAGAAATAAACCAATCTAAGCGATCCAACACGGACTCCATGGGCCCCCTTAGGACATAATAAATAATCTAGGAAATGGCCAATTTCACAAGGAAATGTCTCCACACAATAACCAGTAGTAATACACATCTCTCAGAGAAAAAAACAAAAACAAAAAAAACTTATAATTTTTAGCGGTTCACAGTTCCAGCATGTTCACACAAGAGAATCGGCTCGCAGCCACAATCCTTCACATTATTACCCTTCTTTGCACTGTCAATTATAATCATATATCAAAACCAACATGATTTGTTCGCCAAAATTTCCATCCAGCACCTCACTCTCATGTCATCTCTTGTCAGATAACCCAGTGGTTAATCTTTGTTATGCCAACACAACCACACTTCATACAATATTACATGCTGCACATCATCCGTTTTTATCCTATCAACTGCTAAGCTACTCGCCTTAAACTTTACCTTTCCCTTCTTTCTGCTTACTAAAATTCATAACTGGGTTGCCTCCCCACAACCTAAAATATCTGTCTCCAACCCTGTTCTGTCACAAATACATACATCCCTGCACGTGTGACGACTGTCACTTTCTTACAAAACTTCTAACCATATGGACTCACTGTCCTGTACCAAATGCGTACGCCACAGATACCGTCTGCACGCGCACGACACCCGCATCGAGAACCCTAACTCGTAACGAAAGTGACAAGACACCAATATAAGTTGAATAGTCACGACCGTACTCCAGTATAAACCACTCGACCACAAATTGGCCTTAGCCCTACTACACAGTTAACCGATTCCAATGCTGTGCCGGTCAACTCCGAAATCGTAAATCACTTTCAACGAACTATTACTATTTACGACTGAAATTGAGCACAATCCCTTTATGATTCACGCAGACACATCCGCACCTGACTCATATTATGACCCTCACCAAATGCAACCTCGTATTACCCTCTTATTGAACCCACTGACATTAACATGAACTAACCACAACCAATATCTACATCACCGTCCATCAACGGTCATTATATTGAACCCACATTGTCTAGCCAAACTGTCCTGAGGAAATCGAACTCAGGAACCACTATGTACATTACTTACAAAAATATACAGGAAAGAGGTAACAACACGAACCGGCTGACTACAAATTTCAATCACGGAACCAAGACAACATCATACTAGACCACCAGTATACGCAACGAACACCATACAACTAATCCCAACATGAGACAACTACAGTACAACTCGCCATAATACAAGACAACACGACGAACTACAACACAACGAACCTAACAGATCACCAACCTGGACAGACAGACGTTCAACCACACCAGTTCTGCAACTGGCTGAAGTGGCTGCCAACAAGGACGACACCGACTCAGCACAGGCCAAGGGCACCCAACCCCGACGAGGACCTGGCACTAACTATGACTCCAAGTCACTCTTCAAAACTAACGGCGCTGCCGCCGCACCTACAAGGAGTACGTCCACTCCGACGAACACCAGGGACCGAAGTGAAGCTACCCCAACACATTCCGCCCTGGTCGGAATCAAGCGAACTCTACTCACCACACAAAACAACGATTGGTCAGAGAAGTGTATCCTTCCGCAGAGCTGACACGCCTGACCAACGGACTAGTTGTTGCTCGTGCAACAACACGACAATTTACCACAACAACTCACAGACTTGACAACACAACAACAGCCGATATCCTGCCCCGCCTTCTCTGGTGTAGAACCAAAGTAACAAAAGGGTAACAATCGGAACGAAACCAACCTCCCGCTTCCATTCCATTCCTTCAATAAGTGAAGACTGGAATGAAAGAATATTGTATGTCCTATTTCCCCAGGCTCCTACCTAGCCTAATCTTTCTACCTAACCCTGAGGAACTTAACCTAACTGTAGCTAACTAAACCCCAACCTCACATACGCGCGAGCGCACACACACACACACACACACACACACACACACACACACACCCACACACCCACACACCCACACCCACACACCCACACCCACGCATACGCGCACACGCTCTCTATCTTGAACCCCCACTGCTCTTAAACACATGGACATACCGATTTAGTACCGCCGATCGGTGACACACCCCCCTGCCTAAGTTTTAACTACAGGTTAAAACAACAACTTCTCACTCGATCGGCGTTTTAGCCACACTCTACCTATAACAATCCAATTTCCCATCACTCATTCTGTCCTACTGTTACTTTTGATGCACACCAAAACTTCTATCCCAACAACATCAACTTTTAAATACATCAACAACCACAGGTTACATTAATCAACCTGGACTAACTCTGCCTCGCACGACCTTAACGCAGGCACTTATGGGCAGCCGTTACACTACGCACTACATATAAATTTCATAACTGAGGGTGCTCTGATTACGCACAACTGCTGTGTAACATGTGCTACAAATACCACACCCTCAGTAACACTTTGCTACGCCATTCTCTACCAAAGATAACACATGCATAGCTTCGACAATGTCAACCTCTCACGACACAGGTTAACGGAACCCTCAGGTTCTCTCTCTCTCTCTCTCTTTTCTCTCTCTCTCTCTCTCTCTCCTCTCTCTCTCTCTTTCTTTCTCTACGGCAAGCGACTCAAGAAGTCTGCCGCCACATTGTCCTTTCCAGACACTGCCTGCACCGTAAACTGAAATGGCTGCAGCTGCAGTGCCCACCTTGTGATTCTCCCACTAGTACTCTAGACCCTACAGCTATCTTCCTGGGTTTTGCCCTCAAATGAAAATGTCGCTTGTACGTGCAAGCTGCTGTTGCCAAGTTCTTCTTTGCCAACTCACACGTCTCAGCTACCTTGTTCCTTAAGTTAACGACGTACTCTGCCGCTATGCGGAGCTCTTGCCTTTCTGGTTGCAACCACAGATCCCTCAGTATCTGCATGGGCATGCGCATCAGTGGCATCCTTACAAGGGGGAACTCTTGACACTCTTCCCTTGTCCACAGTACGCTGACACTGGGAGCATGACTGGCAGTACCGACGAATGTCAGTATGCATGCCTGGCCAATAGAAATGGCGACCCACTCGCTCCTTGGTTCGGGTGGTACCTAAGTGACCAGACATGGGTACGTCGTGGCCTAGCTTCATCACCGTGGTCCGTAGTTCAGCTGGGACGCAGATCTGACTCGCTACGTCCTTGGGACCCTCAAACCGCCTAACCAGTACACCAGATTTCCGAGCGTACTCGACTCGTCCAAACTTGGTGTGGAAGTGCGTCCCTGCTTCACACACACTCCGAGCCTTCCTCAAGGTTTCATCCTGGTCCTGCATCTGAATTAACTGCTGGGTAGAGGTGTTCAGAATACATTCCTCGACGGGCAGTGGTACAGGTTCTTGCTGCTCCCTGGCTCTCTGCGCGCGTGTCTGCACTGCCCCTACTAATGCCGGGTCTGCGTATACAGGCACACGTGTCCAACCGGGATCTCCTACTCTCTTTGCGAAGTTTCCGATCAGGACTTCCTGCACAGGGCTATTCATGACCAAAACCTCCAACTTCCCTGCGATGAATGGTGACTTCAACTCTACTACCGCCACAGGTAACACAGACCTACATCTGGATTCAGCCAACACTACTGGGACTGTTCTCCTGTGTACGCATCTGCCGGTACTAACCACTTGGCCACTACGGTGTGTCCGGCACCAGTGTCCCGTAATCCATTGGCCGGAGACCCGTTAACTTCTACGATGCACGCAGGCTCGTACCGCTGCTCAGCGCATGGGCGACACAACGTAGGGACTACTCGAGCTTGGGGCTGGTCACAACAATGAACAGCTCCAACAGAATGGGGCTCAGGGCTTTTCCTAGCGATGTGGCCTGGCTTCTTGCAGTTGAAACAAACTATGGTCGATCTAGGCCCTTCTGATCTCCTGTTCAGCTGCTGTAGTGCACCATCACTTTGTTGGGACCTCCCTGCGGGCTGGCTCCCTGCTGTTTCACGTGTATTACCCAGGTTGGGCTGGTTAACTGTTCGGTCTTGCCTCGCCTTCCTCCCCAGTCTTTTGGCCTCTGCCAAAACAGTAGCTTCCGTTGCAAGTTGTTCCAGTTTTCGGGCATGTCTTCCGCACCTCAGTTGTGAACTCTGGAGACAATAGCTGATAAAACTGTTCCTGGAACAGCAGATCCTTTACGTCCTCTGCCACACTCTCATCCTTGCCCGCTGCCGCACACCAGAGGGAAAACCACCGCTTCATCCTTCCCAGCATCTGGCCAAAAGTCTCAGCAGCGTCCTTCTTGATGCTCCTGAACTTTTCCCGGTAGGCCTCAGCATCTAGCCTAAAGTGGCTTAACAGGGCGCCCTTTATCTGATCATAGTCGCCTAACTCATCCGCACTTAAGCGCATCACCGCTTCTCTAGCCTTTCCTCTCAGCAGAGACATCAGACGTGTGGGCCATGAGGTCTTGCTCCACTTGCACATCTGGGCTACACGCTCAAATTGGGTGATGAAAGCGTCCACGTCGTCGTTCTCTCCCAACGGCTCAAGGTGGACATGCTTCGTTTCCTCCGCCTCAATCAAGCGTTTCCTATGCGCTGCTTCATCTAAGGCCTGTCGCTCTTGTATGATTAGCTCTCGCTCTCTTGCCTCTAACTCGGCTTCATCCCTTCGTCTCTTGAGATCTAACTCGGCTTGCCGTGCTTGAGCTTCTATTTCCCTTATTGCCCTTTCTTCCTCCATCTTCTTCCTCTGCAGTTCCAGTTCCATCTGTCTTGCTGCTTTCTCGTCTTCAACATTCCGCTTTAACCTTTCCCTCTCCTCTTCGATCTTCTTCTGCTTCACCTCTAGTTCCCTCTGTCTATCAGCTTTCTCCTCTTCTATCTTCCTCTGCTGCATCTCTAGCTCCCTCTGCCTAGCAGCCTTCTTCTCTTCAATCTGCGTCCGCTGCATTTCTAGCTCCCTCTCATCCTTCATCTTCTGCCTCACTTTCTCCTCTTCGATCTTCTTCTGCTTCATTTCTAGCTCCCTCTGTCTATCAGCTTCCTCCTCTTCTATCTTCCTCTGCTGCATCTCTAGCTCCCTCTGCCTAGCAGCCTTCTTCTCTTCAATCTGCGTCCGCTGCATTTCTAGCTCCCTCTCATCCTTCATCTTCTGCCTCACTTTCTCCTCCATCCGGAGCTCCAATTCTGCTTCTCTCGCCGTCTTCTCACCCTCATTACGTACTGAGTCTGTGACGAACTTGGCGAGGTCTCCCCCAGCTAAACCCATCGCCGCTCCCAACTTAGCAAACTTTGCATAAGCCCCCGTCCCCTGTTCTTGATCCACCCCCGCATCCTGGTCACTAACCTTAGGTTTGGTATCCGCCGTAGGGGCCTGTGGATCCATGACACTATCGGGGTCGTACTGCGGATGGGCTCGGGTGTGTTTAGACATAGGGTACCCCTACCACCACAGAACTAGCAACGGACAGTGCGATCTGAGCGCAACTGGAGGTTCCTGACTACGCACTAGCCCCGGAAGCAACTCAGCACAAGTACACAATACTCTCAATGTGTCACGCACCAAGCATAACTCCACCCACACTTGTGTACCTCATACATATACCCACATGGGCTCCAACCCATACGATACTACCAACGCACTGTCTGGTCGCTGACTGAACCACGTGACACCGTCTGTCCACCGTCCACTGTGCATGCGCACCAGTTACCCACAGTCACAGGCCTCACTGTCTCTGGTAGGCCGCACCCACACGATCACAGTGCATTTGCACCCCGCAAGTCCATATGCACTCCCAGCACACCTTAGTGTCACAACCCTGCGCACCCTCGTGCTTCCCACACACAGTCACCTGGGCTTACTCTGCCCTTAATCCCCACAGGATATCCGAGCACACAGCGTGCACAGTCACGGGCCGGGTACCACTCTACCTACTCACTGGGGTATACCATATGTAAGGGACACAAAAGACACCTGGTACCCTCCGGCACCTCACCTACACTGTACGATGTAATCACTCACACTTCCAACAACCACTCAATGTTTATTGACCATTCATACCTCACTCACACGGTAGCGCCAACCCATTCACATCAACACAAGTGCCCTGCCCAATGCCAATGGAAACCTGCCTGAAGTGAACAGGGACACTACGTACCACCTCCCAGGGTACTGGTACGCTCCCACCAACCACCCACTTACATTTCACACAACGTACACACCGGACACAACACCCCCTACCTCCCTTCTAGCTACCTATCACCTACCCAGAACCACCTAAGTACCCCGCATCTCCACCAAAGTGTCACGGTCGCTAAGCCGGACGGCCCTACCACCCTTACCCACGCCTATCACACACTAGGTCAGACAACACAGCACACTAACACAGTTTTACAATCACGCACGCTTCTTTATTTCACACACACTCCATGGCTCCACCACTCACGCATATCCACAACTGCACACAAGTATCCCAATTCCCGCTGACTCACCCTACTCTACTATGACCTGGAAGACCCTAACCTAACCTAAAACACCAGTTACAGTATATCACTGTGACCTGGGGACACAGTGATAGCCCGCACACGTGGTGACTAACTACTAGGGACAAGGATTTACCAAAGGGACTCTAATCTCTTAACGACCGCTACCAGCAACACCTCTCCCCAGGACTCGCCCTTCCCTTTTAACCCGGGACCACTACCAAACTGGTCGCTGCGTCCCTAAGGGAGGCAACGACAAGTACCCTACACTGTGCCGGCCACTACGTCCTAAAAGGAGACAGTAGCTAACACCCCTAACCCTACTGCCTAACGCTACACCCCTTCTATCACCAACGTGGGACAACCCATCCCGGCCCGGAAAACTCCAGTCCTCGGCGCTGTACGGGGCCCCTCACAGGCTGACACCTCCCCGGAAGACTCTGCACCCCGGCGCTGTCCGTGGCTCCTCCGCGGCCCGACACCCTCCCCGAAGACTCTGCACCCCGGCGCTGACCGTGGCTTCCCGCAGTCTGACTCCTCCCCCGATGGGCACGACCCCCAACGCACACACACACCAGACACCCTCTCGACGAGTCTGGGGCTCGAAGGACGCCTCCTCTGAAGGCCCCGTCGGACACTGAGGGTGAAAAAGGCCTGGTGCAGCGCCCTCTCACAGGACGCCTGAACAGGGAAGAGGAACCAGTGCCGGAGAACTCCCGGAAGAGCCCCGGTAGCTGGAGGAGAGCTGCCCCACAGAAGGCAGACGGCCTGGGTGGTCTCCCTCTCCCGGGAAAACAACAGGCACTGGAAAGCGCCGCTCACCTGCCGGCACGCGGCAGTAGACTGCGGTGATCTGGCCCCAGCCTCAGGACGGAACAGGATACCTGCTGACACAACTGTAGGCCCCTACTGTAATGTTGCTACTACCCGACTCATCAAGGCACATAGGCTACTTGGTAAAGCTTTAACTCTCCATCTCCCTTGCCTACTTCCCACTCGGCATGAGAGTGACCCCTTGAATTTCGAACACATCCCCCCAACCCGTCACTCGCTTTGGGGTTATCAGACCAATCTCCTGCCAACCCTTACAACAGCGGTAAAACAATATTCTCCCTGAGCCCATCCACGCTATTACATATGAAATTATGAATCACACCCAATTCTCGGAGAAATAAACCAATCTAAGCGATCCAACACGGACTCCATGGGCCCCCTTAGGACATACTAAATAATCTAGGAAATGGCCAATTTCACAAGGAAATGTCTCCACACAATAACCAGTAGTAATACACATCTCTCAGAGAAAAAAACAAAAACAAAAAAACTTATAAATTTTAGCGGTTCACAGTTCCAGCATGTTCACACAAGAGAATCGGCTCGCAGCCACAATCCTTCACATTACCCTTCTTTGCACTGTCAATTATAATCATATATCAAAACCAACATGATTTGTTCGCCAAAATTTCCGTCCAGCACCTCACTCTCATGTCATCTCTTGTCAGATAACCCAGTGGTTAATCTTTGTTATGCCAACACAACCACACTTCATACAATATTACATGCTGCACATCATCCGTTTTTATCCTATCAACTGCTAAGCTACTCGCCTTAAACTTTACCTTTCCCTTCTTTCTGCTTACTAAAATTCATAACTGGGTTGCCTCCCCACAACCTAAAATATCTGTCTCCAACCCCGTTCTGTCACAAATACATACATCCCTGCACGTGTGACGACTGTCACTTTCTTACAAAACTTCTAACCATATGGACTCACTGTCCTGTACCAAATGCGTACGCCACAGATACCGTCTGCACGCGCACGACACCCGCATCGAGAACCCTAACTCGTAACGAAAGTGACAAGACACCAATATAAGTTGAATAGTCACGACCGTACTCCAGTATAAACCACTCGACCACAAATTGGCCTTAGCCCTACTACACAGTTAACCGATTCCAATGCTGTGCCGGTCAACTCCGAAATCGTAAATCACTTTCAACGAACTATTACTATTTACGACTGAAATTGAGCACAATCCCTTTATGATTCACGCAGACACATCCGCACCTGACTCATATTATGACCCTCACCAAATGCAACCTCGTATTACCCTCTTATTGAACCCACTGACATTAACATGAACTAACCACAACCAATATCTACATCACCGTCCATCAACGGTCATTATATTGAACCCACATTGTCTAGCCAAACTGTCCTGAGGAAATCGAACTCAGGAACCACTATGTACATTACTTACAAAAATATACAGGAAAGAGGTAACAACACGAACCGGCTGACTACAAATTTCAATCACGGAACCAAGACAACATCATACTAGACCACCAGTATACGCAACGAACACCATACAACTAATCCCAACATGAGACAACAACAGTACAACTCGCCATAATACAAGACAACACGACGAACTACAACACAACGAACCTAACAGATCACCAACCTGGACAGACAGACGTTCAACCACACCAGTTCTGCAACTGGCTGAAGTGGCTGCCAACAAGGACGACACTGACTCAGCACAGGCCAAGGGCACCCAACCCCGACGAGGACCTGGCACTAACTATGACTCCAAGTCACTCTTCAAAACTAACGGCGCTGCCGCCGCACCTACAAGGAGTACGTCCACTCCGACGAACACCAGGGACCGAAGTAAAGCTACCCCAACACATTCCGCCCTGGTCGGAATCAAGCGAACTCTACTCACCACACAAAACAACGATTGGTCAGAGAAGTGTATCCCTCCGCAGAGCTGACACGCCTGACCAACGGACTAGTTGTTGCTCGTGCAACAACACGACAATTTACCACAACAACTCACAGACTTGACAACACAACAACAGCCAATATCCTGCCCCGCCTTCTCTGGTGTAGAACCAAAGTAACAAAAGGGTAACAATCGGGAACGAAACCAACCTCCCGCTTCCATTCCATTCCTTCAATAAGTGAAGACTGGAATGAAAGAATATTGTATGTCCTATTTCCCCAGGCTCCTACCTAGCCTAATCTTTCTACCTAACCCTGAGGAACTTAACCTAACTGTAGCTAACTAAACCCCAACCTCACATACGCGCGAGCGCACACACACACACACACACACACACACACACACACACACACACACACACACACACACACACACACGCATACGCGCACACGCTCTCTATCTTGAACCCCCACTACTCTTAAACACATGGACATACTGATTTAGTACCGCCGATCGGTGACATCAACAAATTATCAAAAATAAACATTGAACGTACTTTCAGATGTTCTTTGGAATAGAAACTGGTGGTGTGAAGATATATACTTTTGGCAGTCAGGCCATAACAAAATTCACTATCTACTTCATTCATTTTGCACTCTTTACATATTCTCTCTTCTCGAAACAATCCATACTGTCGTCCTTTTTATATTTCAAGCTTATGATGAGAACAATAAAATTCCATTACCTGCTGTCTTGTATAGTCATGCATTGTCTCAGGTGTCTTGTATGACTTAAAATAGTCCATCTGAAGCATTAATATTCGAAGGTAAGAGAAAAATCGTCGTCTGTAGTATCGTAATGGTCAAAATTGTGTGGTCTGAATTTACCCTAGGATACAGATACAGTACAGTATAGTATAGTGCTTGTGTAGTAAAGTTATTATTGATGTTATAAATGCTATCATCATCATCATCATCATCATCATCATCATCATCATCGTCATCGTCATCGTCATCATCATCATCATCGTCATCATCAACGTTGTCGTCGTAATCGTCATCATCATCATCATCATCATCATCATCATCATCATCATCTCATCATCATCAACGTTGTCGTCATCATCATCATCATCATCATCATCATCATCATCATCATCATTATTGTTATCATCCCTATTATTGTCCAGTAGCTGTAGATCTCAAGGGTCACTTAACAGTTCAGGATCTCCACAGCCCTCTGTTTACAGCCATATACAACAAGATAGAGACATTGTTTTCACTTCGCTTCTTTATGTATAGTCCATACAGCATTTCCTAGCATAGCCTTCTTCCATTGCACTCTGTAGAATGAGACTGGAGAGTGAGTCGTGGCAAGATACGAACCACTGCCAGAGATGTTTACGCTTATTGATAACTACCAGGAAAGTTTTTTCCTGCCAAGTTTGATGTTGACGCGCTGCCTGACAGAGTCATTGTCTAATGTTCCTTGCATGGGATAGGGGGAAACCCTTCTGGAGCATTCAGTTCACGAATGCATGGATTTTTTGGCGTAAGATGTACTGTCAGTTTGTGGCTCTCAGTTCTGCAGGAAGGTATGGATATTATTTAGTGACCTTTGTCTTCACTGGGAAAGTTTTTCACTAGGAGTTTTCTCTTCACCAGGAATTATATCTTCACCCGGAAGTTTTATCATCATTGGGAATTTCATTTTCACTTGTGTTTTGTGCCAAAATCACTCCATACCTGAATTCATTCTCTGGAGGGTGAGGAAAGATGTGAGTCCAAAATCATTAGCCATGTAGTATTAATCAAGACAGACCTCCTTCTTTGCTCCCAAACCGTTGCCCTTCTTCTAAATTCCCAAAGTGTCTCAAGTGACAAACATATCAATCAGAGCATGTTGCACTCGCAACTTAGTTGGGAGCGATTCTGCACATGAACCTGAATTACCTTCCAACCTGTTCGAAAGTGATCTGGGCATGGTTGACAAACAGCCCGTGGAGGTTCACATGCACATGTCCAATTTCATATACCTTTCATATATGGCGGTAAGTTTGGGGACGTGCCTATACTCACTCCATGAGTACTTCTGGACTTTGCCTAAAACTAGTCACCAGGGAGAAGTTTCAAAACAGTGTGGGGACTAATTTTGGATTAGCTCCAGAATCACCCCCATCTTCTCCAGTCCAATTCAGGTGAGATGGGCTTTGATCAATAGCTGCTGTCATTGGGGACATTGAGAAGTTTAAAGAAGCAGAGAGATTTTGGAAGAAAGGGGAGCTCGGTGAGGATTTACATCCCGGGGGATGAGTTTCAGAATGTGATCTTTCTCACCTGCTGGGAAGTGACTTCAAGGATGCTACACCAGGAAGTTGGTCCACTTGGCTGTCCAGATGACTCGTAGAGTCCTGTCATGGCAGACACATCCAGAGGCAGCCTCATGTTGGTCTCCATTTTTGAGTTGTAGTCCATGCTCACATTAGAGATTATAGATTACACACACACACACACACACACACACACACACACACACACACACACACACACACACACACACACACACACATACACACACACACAGAGAGAGAGAGAGCTCAAGCCATCGACCTCCACATCGCTGGGGTTCATCCGGTACACAAACCCCAGACCATTTGTTTGGTTTAAAAGAAAGGAACACTCTAATCACCAAGAGCCACACGCCGGGATTATAACCCCTTGAGCTTAATCGCCTTACAGGGTGATTGGGCGATTCCCTTCACCCCCTGCGATTGAGTTCGCCGAGGCCCTGGCCGAAATGAATAGCCCTGCCCCTGCCCGTCCACTGTGCTTGCCCAGCCATTGGGGCTCCATCAAGTGACGATGACGGTGACAAGTGGAGGATTTATGGACCCTGTAACGAGTGATGGAGGGCGATGAGGGGGGACAACGCATCAAGGAAAGGAAGCGAGGAGAGGAGATTAAAAGACGGGCAGCAAGAGGCGAGGTTTCGTTTTGAGGGCGGGAGGGCCGAGGGAGGAGATGGCCATTAGATCACCCGTGGGGTTGTTGGGTGTGAGTCCATAGAACTGACCCTGATTGATTTTGGTTTATGTGGACGGACCGTGGGAGCCAGTTAGCTGTAAATAGTGTCTGGATTAGGCTTTTTGGTGGCTTTTTTTTCCTGGTCTGTTGAAGTGAGAAAGTGCAGACTGGTGCCTCGGTTTCTCTCTCTCTCTCTCTCTCTCTCTCTCTCTCTCTCTCTCTCTCTCTCTCTGTCTCTCTCTCTCTCTCTCTCTCTCTCTCTCTCTCTCTCTCTCTCTCTCTGTTCCTCTCTCTCTCTCTTGCTATTCTTCTTCTTCTCAAAAATTTCGTTTCGTGATTTGGGTAATTTGTTTGACAGGTTTTAATTTCTGTTCACTATATTCCTAACGTTTTCCTTTATCGAGGGATGGGTGTAACGAAAGTAATTTTTGATGCATATTCAGCCTTTTCCCGTGGATTTAGAGAATCCTCTCTCTCTCTCTCTCCTCTCTCTCTCTCTCTCTCTCCCTCTTCTCTCTCTCTCTCTCTCTCTCTCTCTCTCTCTCTCTCCTCTCTCTCTCTCTCTCTCTCCTTGTGTGTGTGTGTGTGTGTGTGTGTGTGATTTATCTGTTTTACCATTTGATTGTCAGTCATGTTAATTACAGTTTGATTAAGACAGATATCGCAAGTTTCCAATACTTGCAAGCTCTTCTGCCTCGGTGTTTGCCTTAAGCTTGATATTCATTTGTATTTCATTACCATGGACTGGGTGCGAAAAAATGATTAATGATTTGTGTTATTCCTTCTCTCATTACTGTGGGGAAAATGAAATCAAGATTTCATTCGAACTTCTCATGCCCCCTCTGCTCATCACCTTGCTCCATTCTCCTCCTTCTGACCTCCTCTCTCCCTCCCCCTTCCATCCCGACCTCTCTCTCTCTCTCTCTCTCTCTCTCTCTCTCTCTCTCTCTCTCTCTCTCTCTCTTGGGGTGTATTTTTATCAAGAGCTGGCCATTGAATAACCTAAAACTGGAAATCATGGTGCTAACATTCTTCCTGGTGCCATGAACATACTTTTACGATTATTTGCTGATTATGTTATTCTGTGCCCTGACACAGTTGTTGGGTTCCAGTTCTACTGAGCAGTCTGAAAACGTGAAGTATGATCGACTGTGCATGACACTCAACCTTGAACAGACTACTGTACTAGTTTTCAGAATGGGTGGAAATTAAGTTACCAGTAAAAGATTGTTTGGTGGAAACGAACAAGTCACTGTGACAAATTCATATAAACCTCTATGAATTTTTCTGAACAAAAATGAGTATCAGCGCTGATTGTCTTCGATTTCCAGGAAAAAGAAGAAAGGCAGCACAGAAATATTTAGAACCTTGAAAATCTGGAAACATGGGTCCAGGTTTATTCTAGAAGGTACTGGTTTCTCAAGTGGAACCCATTTAATATATACAGAAGAAGTGGGGCGACTAGGGGGAAGAACGTAAACAAGTGGAAGTAGTGTTAACCTATGCCATACAAAGATTCCAGAGTGTCCCCCCCCCCCCCCCCCTACATGCTGCAAGCAAGCAGGCGCATGGAGAAACAGGTGTGGGTGGATAAGGGATATCAGAACATCAGTGAAATCTAGACATTAGTTGAGCTAGTTAATCCACCTACGACAGGGTCGTTAGGCATACGAAATTATTTCATTACACCATGAATCCACCCATTTTAGTTGGGCGTCATATTTTCACAGCATTGTGTCTGTATGTAGATTCTGGATTGTTAAAGCATCAGAAAAGTGAGTAATATCACGGTGAATTTTAAGACAGTTTCAGTTCGAGTAGCATACAGAATTGTCACTTTGAAATAGACGGTAATGACGGATGGTACTATTATTTAAAGATTTTTTTCATGCAAATAAATGTGTATTATGCGTCACAGATTGCTGGCACAAACATAAGGTGATGAACATTTTGCAAATGAGCAAACGGCCTAAATAACGGTGGTTTTCACTTTCAATTTGTTTCAGTAAAACATTATCAATTGATATGGAATTTCATTTGTGAATTCGCCTGCTCCTAATGTAAAAGTCAAAATAAGCAAACCGTAAACTGAGAATGCATTACAGATTAAAACACGTTTAATGAAAATCCGCCAAACGAAGGCATGGAAATGGTAATCATTACCATGAAAAAAGACACTCTTAAACCACAGAGAGAGAGAGAGAGTAAGAGAGAGAGAGAGAGAGAGAGAGAGAGAGAGGAAAGAGAGACAGAGACAGAGACAGAGAGAGGCACATGCATGCGAGCGTGTGGATATAAGTATATAAGACAATAATCATCCAACTGGAAGCATGAATTTCGCATTGAATCAATCACTATAACAAGCAAAGTATCTGGTATGCAACAGATTCATTACCAAAAAAAAAGGGTTGGGGGGCTGATTCTATTCATGTGCTTCTGAATCATGCCATTTCTGGAAAGAAATATGTGGTTTTATGAAAAAAGGATTTGTCACACGCGCGCGCGCGCGCGCGCATACATAACACACCCTTCCATCTCTCACCCAACAATCACAACCACTTTTAAACGCCCATACTCAGCTATACGTGCACGCACGCTCACCCACGCATTCTCGCACGCACGCAGATTTTTGTCTGCATGCCGGCACCACCAAAGTCGCAGCGGCCCAGTCGGTGAAAATGTCGCTCGTCATGGCTGAATGGTATGGATGGCTGAAGAAAGACATCAGTTATTCTATCTTGTGGAAGTGGGTAGGGAGAAGGGACTTCACGTATTGGGAAGAAATGCTTTAAAGTGGAATCGTTCTCTGACTTTCCTGGTCAAAAACACTACGATAAGCATTCTTTCAAATGGCCATAACTGATGTCTTGATATAGCATGCAGGTTGCAGCGGATTAATGCTCGATGTGTGTTGTTGTGTAACACGTACATGGTGTTTAACTAATACACACGGTAGATCTGTAACATATTTCTTCTCGTTATGGTCTGAAATAATTACTGACAATTACCCCTTCAAGATGGGCCCTAACTGAATAAACTATTCAACGCCCTATCCGCATATCTTTCTAATTCAAGACGTTTTACCTGTAATTGAAATTATCCTTCATATGCAGAACAGAAAATAACGTTCACATCAATCATTTAGATTGCATTCCCGCTCCACCCCCTCTCCCGCACTTTCCCCTACCACCCCCCTCCCCACCCCCCTTCCTTCCCACATACACACAGCGCGCTCATCACACCGCACCAGTAACAGAAATGAGAAGGTGACGGCCTACCAGTCAGAGCTCGCTACTGTTCTTGCAGCGTGGGAACAAAACTAATGTTACATGGATGTACACATCTCTGAAACATTTTCTCTTTAAAACATAGCGCTTTGAGACAATATTTGCCTTATTTGTATTGAAAAATGTGGATTTTCAACGAAAAGCCATTGAATTAGACTCTAGATTGTTTAGACTTTGTCTTTGGTTTTCATATTTTCATTTCTTTCTCTCTTATTTCATAAATATGTTATTCTGCTCTGCGATTGGTCCCAGTCTATTATATTAACTCCCCATTGGGAGGCGAGGACCTCGGCATTCCCCCGTTGCACCAAAACACACAACACATCCAATCGAAAATATGGACCTGTTGCTCATTGTCATCACTATTCTTCCAATCTCTTCGCTGAAATTATGCTAGGGGAAAGGAAGGGAATGGTGGGAAAGGGGAACGAACGTTGGGTTCAGGGAGTGAAGGGGATGAGAGAGGATGATATTTAAGCCAGGCGCTAATAACTTTGTGAAATACTTGAATACCAGTTCAACATCAGCGTATCCTTAATTAATTTCAGTTAGTGCTGCCTGTGTCACAGAGTGCCAGACAGCACCACGACACAGGCGCTGTCTGGGCCTGGTTCGGACCGGACAGGAATAAATCTGAATTCTAGCTTCTGGCTTACGATCTTGACCAAATAAATCCTTTGATTTGGTCCATTTGCCACGTGCTCGCAGTAAATCGTATTCACCTACACGAACGCAAATGGAAGCCTCGTCATGATTTCCGTGCGCGGCGCAGAAATTGATAAGCCGGATGAAATGACAGGGATCTGTCTTTTTTGAGTGAGTGTGAGCGTGCGCTTGACTGATATTTTGAATGTAAAAATACTGCTTTTTTCATTTCATTCCATCAAAAATGGCGTATTATAGGTCAAATAAGATGCCGGTTATTGTACGCATGTTTCATGGCCATATAGGGATAACCACTCATGCACAGATGAGGGTGTCATGAAACGCTCGCCAATATTGCGATATCTTTATTTCAGTGATGTACCTGCTCACTCTGTGTCGATGAAAATACATTCTTTCCGATTAGGCAGTGGGTAACATAAAGACATCACTCATGTGCCATGAAAGGAAAAAAGTGGGGCGAGGTGGAGAGTGGAGAAAAGGCTGTCCGTAGTGTGGTTTCAATTTCAGGGGTGAAGATGGCATGCATACTGCAGGTAGCGCGAGATGAGACCGCCATTTCCACGCTGATCTATCTTTCGCCATGAGCATGTTCTCGCCTCGTTTTGCTCCCAGTTTTCACCATCTCTTTTAACGTAACTGCAGTGTATATTTCATTGAAAGCTACATTTTGGATGTTACAGCTCTTGTTAGTGCCTTCCCATGTAGTCACAGTTAGCAACGCCAACATCAAAATGTACCACACACACACACACACACCCCACACACACACACACACACACACACACACACACACACACACACATGCGCGCGCTCACGCACGCAAGTACGCAGATACGCAAGTTCAAACACACACACTCACTCATTCACATACACACGCGTGCGCGCGCGTGCGCGCGCACACACACACACACACACACACACACACACACACACACACACACACACACACACACACACACACACACAAGCGCGTGCTTACGCACTCACACACGCACGCATGCACGCACGCACACACACATAACACACACACCACACACACATAAGCGCACGCTCACGCACTCACGCACGCACGCATGCACGCACGCACACACACACACACACACACACACCACACACACACACACACACACACACACACACACACACACGTGCGCGCGCGCACGTGGCTGTATCAATGATCACACAGACTCACTTTGCTACACGTGTGAGTCAGAAAAGGCCACCACTTTGGAGAGTGATACGTACTTTTGGATAGAACCAGTACAACATGGAAATTAGTGGGGGGGGGGGGGGGGGGGGGGGGGGGGGGGGGGGGGGGGAGGGGAAGGGGGTGTCGATGTTTGTTTGGACTAGTATAAAACAACAGGCAAGTCACTGAAGGATATATAAAGCGTTCCTTTTCATCTCTTACAGATCGATCCTGTCTGGAATACCACACTTCCAGAAACAGTCAACTGGTCTCCATTGACGTAAGTCTCTCTGTGTGCATGTGCGCGTGTTGTGTGTGTGTGTGTGTGTGCGTGCGTGTGTGTGTGTGTGTGTGTGTGTGTGTGTGTGTGCATTTGTGTATGTGTGTGTGCGTGTGTGCGTGCGTGTGTGTGTGTGTGCGTGCGTGCGTGTGTGTGTGTGTGTGTGTGTGTGGTGTGTGTGTGTGTATGTGCAGGCGCGCGCGCGCGCGCGCCGCGTGTGTGTGGTGTGTGTTGTGTTTGTGTGTGTGGTACTGTTGATCAGTTTGGGGGTCCTTTGAATCTTTTCTCAACTTTTTATTACAGTGCCTCTGTATTCCTTTTTCTTTTTTCTGAACGGTCTTTAACCTCCATTTTTCTCCCTTTTTCTCCCTATTGGTTCTTCCTTTTCTTTCATGTTGTTTTTTTTTTTTCATTAAATTCATGTTATTTTACTCTATATCAAATAATTGCAAAGCATCTCTCCCTTTCTGTCTCTGGCTCTCTGTCCTCTGTCTCTGTCTCGTCTCTCTCTGTCTCTCTCTCTCTCTCTCTCTCTCTCTCTCTCTCTCTCTCTTTCTCTGTGTGTGTGTGTGTGTGTGTGTGTGTGTGTGTGTGTGTGTGTGTGTCTGTGTGTGTGTGTGTGCGTGTGTGTGTGTGTGGACCTCTCCATGAGTCGGGACAAGAGATTTACAAACTTTTGTAGTCCTTCTTCTTGCAAAATTTTATATTTACACATTAAAATGCATGACCAGGTGCCTCAATACAACATATTCAAAAGAATTCTGAAAAAGCGGTATGAAACCGAAAAATACATAGCTTACACAATGCTTCAATCAAGAAATTTTCATGTTAATTGGCACTTTTAATAAAAAGCTTATTAGTATAGAGTAAACTGAAACATGGATAAAACGTATGTGTGTATGTATGCATACACATAAGAATGTGCATATGTAAGTGTGTATGTGTCTGTATATATGCATATGTATAGGAAATGTGAACGTAATTATGTATACGGATATATGGAAATATGTATGGGTATGTGTGTGCATATACGTGTATGTGTGTGAGTATATAAATATGTATATAATAAATATATATATATATATATAAAATATTATGTATATGTGGAATACGAAATGAGTATATATATGTAGTATGTATAGTAGGTATATGTGTGTATATATATGTAGTATATGTAGGTATATGTGTGTATATGTATATATGTGTGTATATATATATTTTATATATATGTATATATATATATATATAATGTATATGTTATGTATATTATAAAATATATATATATATATATATATATATATATATATATATATATAATAGATGTAATAGATTATGTGCCCAAATATGAATATAGGAACATGACAAAAAAAGGAAAAGGGTAAACAATGGGAAAGAAAGAATTGGAACTAAGTGTAGTTGTTGTTGTATCTGTGTATTTGTTTTTGGTTTTTGGTTTTTCAGTTTTTTTCACCTTTTTTTTATTGAAATGAATTCCTTTCTACTTGATTTGGACGTATGTATTAGTAATATGGTGAAAATAATCGTTTTTTCTATTTGAATGTATGTAAGATATCAAAAAGGAATTTAAAAAGTTTTTTTAAAAAATATATAAAAAAAAAAACCTTTTGTAGTCCTCCCCATTCTCCGTGGCTGGCAAAAAAAAAAAAAAAAAAAAAAAACCAAACATTTTGCCGTATGATGGATCTCTAGAGCCCACGTGAGGTACCCTACCCTCTGGGGTGTCTCAATATCTCGTCCTGCGCCCCCCCCCACCACCGCAAACTGGCATCCGCCGATTGTTTCTGTGATATTAGCGGAAATGAAAATGATGCCGACTAGTTCGTTCCCCCGCTCCCTTTGATTTCACAAAGTTTTCCCACCCCCCCTGCCCCGGCTGCATACCGTTCTTAGGAAAAAGCTCCCCCCACCCCTCTCCCGCTTTACATTGTGTGTGTGTGTGTGTTTTGTGTGTGGTGTGTGTTGTGTGTGTGTGTGGTGTGCATAATAAATAATGTAATAATAAGATATGTTATATATATTATATGTATATATAAAAAATATATATATATTTGGGTGTGTGTGTGTGTGTGTGGGTGGGAAGAGAGAGAGAGAGAGAGAGAGAGAGAGAGATCATATATCTACTCATCTACATATCTATATCTATCTCTCCCCCATTTTTCAGAAGAGAGTACCCTCTCCCATACCCCATCCCACCCCACCCCATACCCGCTTTCACCCACAAAAACCACTTCCTTGAAACCCTCTTATCTCATGTAACTGAGGCAACCCAGTTAAATCAGGACACCCTTCATCTGCCCCCATGACTGTTATGTTGCCAAAAGGCTGTCATCAAAGTGGAGTCCAACCGGTGCGTGTTTCCACAGGAGAAGCACACCGGGCTAACCACCATCTCCCTGAACTTAAAAAACAAAATCATGCTTCTATGTTCATAGAACACCGAGGGAAAGGATAAACAATTGCTTGTTCATTCCCCTTGATTTGCTTCACTTCTAAATTTGAATCCCTCTGTAGTCTTCAAGGTGATAATAAGATAGATAGAAGAAAACAGATAAATAGTATGACAGACTGCCTTCGTGGTTCCCAAAGATTACTGCTTTTCAGTTTATCAGGGCATCGCATGTGATGTATTCAGGGAGGGTGAAGGAGAAGGCGGTGGAAGGTGGTCGGGCTGGGGGGGGGGGGGGTAAGAGGCGGAGGTTGAGACAGCCGCGCGGAAACTTAAGTCACCATGACTACTAGTCATAAAATAGCCACTGTAACGTGAAATCTACGCCCCATGCGCGCTCAATGTGTTGACGACTCCATGCTGCACACAATACTCGGTGGAAAAGCTCAGCAACAGCGTTGGGTTTCTTCACCAGCCACTGCCCGCTTCCGGCGCTTTCACCGCAGTTCTCTGCTAGCTTAACTCACCAAGCCTCGATTTCCAGAGTGGATTTTTAAGCTGGAAACTGAACACAGCACGGTACTATAAATATAATATATATAAATATATATATATGTGTGTGTTGTGTGTGTGCGTGTGTGTGTGTGTGTGTGTGTGTGTGTGTGTGTGTGTGGTGTGTGTGTAAAGCTGTAAGCTTACCATTTTACCCTCAGTAAAAAATATTGCGTATTCGTAATTCGTATCGTAATTCTCTCTCTCTCTCTCTCTCTCTCTCTCTCTCTCCTTCTCTCCCTTCATCTCTCGTCTCTCCTCTCTCTCTGCACAGGGAACTGGTTGGATTGTCCCTTTTATCCTGTCCGCATCTTTCGACCCCCCCCCCCCACCTTCTCCCTTTTCTCTCTCCCTCTCTTTTCCCCTCTCTCTCTCTCTCTCTCTCCCTCTTCTCTCTCTCTCTCTTCTTTTTTTTTTAATGTGTTCTTTCATTAAAAACCAATTTTGTAGTCTCATCGGGAATAAATTTGCATGGTCGAATTCAAGCACAGACGTTGAAAACGCATATTACTTAGCTGTTTCAAACGGCAAATTCCCCCACAAGAACAGTTATCCACTGCCAATCATCGCCCCCCGGGTAGAGTGTAATGTTTTGGTTTGGGGTTTGGTTTTATTTCCCTTTTATAATTTCCCGCAAGTGGGCCGCTTTCGAAGTATACCCCCCCCCCCCTCCGCTTCAAGCATATGGGGAATACACACGCGTTTTCGCGCTCCCAACTTTTCGTGAATGAAATGATATTAACCAACTGTCACTGTTTTTGTACTCCCATTCTTATAGAACAGGAGTACTTTAAATGGGAACGAAGAAATTCCCCGTGGTGGGGTGTGTGGGGTGTGGTGTGTTTTTGTGTGTGGTGTGTGTGTGTGTTTGTGTGTGGGGTTGTCCGCCGTGGTCAAAATGTGTTTCCAAACTCGCTCCAACAAAGCTACTGGGCCGATCTTTCGGGAAAATTTGTAGGTATGTTAAATTTATGGCCAAAAGATTATACCCGATGTTTAGTTTACCGTTATATAGAAAGAACTCGTGGAGAGCGTGGCAGCAGAGAGTCCTCAGAAGAGAAGCCCCTTCAAGCAAGTGTTTCGGCCCTTATCTCCTGACACTTTAGGGGGTTGGGCCACACCCGGTTCATGACTCCGGATGTCCCTCTGCTGCCCCTTTTTTTTCCCACCTTGGGACGAGCCATGGCTGGGATTCGAACCCATGGACCCTCTGGACATGCTCATTTTCCACTTAATGACTCGCGCTTTAACCACTGAGCCACAGGGACACATGATATTTGTAGGAAATTAAGCCTTATGAAGTTCACTTTTGTTCCTCCTTGACCAGATCCAGCTTGAACACCCCTCTGCCGCTTCTGCCATTGCTTTCAGGGCTCTGGTTTTTTCCTTCCCTGCAACTGAGAGCTGTTTCACGAGGCGTATGCAGACGTTCCACAAACCCCCAGCTCCAATTTCTGCAGTGAGGACTTTGACCTGATAGCCTTCTCTCCTCAGGCTGTTTGCCAGATCAGCATACTTTCAGTCTTGTAGATTTGAGCTGCCTCCATTCTGTTCTAATATGGCACCGTGAGCTCGATCATGATCAGCTGCTTGGTTGACTTAGAGTGGCCCTACTATGTCTGGTCTCATGCCACTCTTGCTGATGATCTCTGGGTGACTCTTCCATTCTGGGAGGTCTGCAGTGCACTCCCAGTCATCTGCCCCTCCAGCAGACTCTGCCTGCATGTTTCGAGTGGCACTGTTGTTCTTGGCCATGATTTGCTGCCTCCTGCCGTGAAGAATGTTGCGGGTGCTTTTGGAGTCCTGATTTTCCCTTTTGTGGTGTTGGTACTAGCCCAGACTACTTTACAATCTCTTTGAGCACTTGGTTGTGCCTCCATGTGTACCTTCCCTTGAGCCAGGGCTACTTTACATGAGCTTAGGACATGCTCCACTGTTTGTTTTTTCATGGCAGAGGGGGCATGCAGGATCGTCTGTTTCCCCCACTTCACCAGTTTGCATTTGAGGCAGAAGGGCATATGCAGATCTGAGAATGAAGCTGATCCTGAGAGGGGCCAGTGCAAATGTCATTCCAAGTGAGACTTCTTTGGAGTGCATTCTCCCACGTTTGTCCATTGCCCTTGCTGGCTCTGCTGGACTGCTTTTTGGGGTCTTTTTTGGTCTTCTTCTTTTCTCATCTCCTGAAATTTATATGTCTCTTTTGGCTTTTCCTTTGGCCTTTGACCACCATTCAGTTTTGGTCACCCCCAATCCTTGTCTGATGGTCTGTGTGTGTCTGTTATTTCTCTGATCTTGAGACTTTCTTTTGCAGAATCCATCGCCTCTTGAACTTTCCATTTTCTGCCTGTCTTCAGCTGGGCTTGATTGCTTCTACCACCTTGTCTCCTGAGTCCTCCAGCATGCTTTGAAGTCTGATCTTCCCTGCTTTAGTATTCCTCCAGGATGGATTTCAGTGGTAGTTTCAGCTTTGCTTGGCGACAGTAACAGCGCTATGTCAGTCAACAGGGTGGACACCAAGGCCATTTCCTTGTGAACTTGTTGATTTTGGCTTCCATTGCCTCCACTATGCTGGTGCAGATGTCGTATATCATCAGAGGCCATAGGAGCTTTGGATCAGCATGAACTGCAGACACCAGACCTTGTATTGCCAGGGAGCCCCACACTGGTTCAATGGTCTCCAGCCTTCCTCCGCCAATCTGCTTGGTTTCTTTTGCTCTTTGTGTGTCTTCAGCGTATCATCATACCACTTCCAAGGCTCTTGACTGGTTCTTCTGTGACTGTTGGAATGGCCTGGTTGGCAACACTGAAGACCACAGATCCGGCCACTTTCCTTTCCTCATGAGAGACTCCGTGATTTCTTTGGCTTGAACTTCATTCTGGATGAGGCAACTATGTCGTCCGCCTCTCCAGCACATGACGTGTCTCGTCTTCTCTGGATGAAATCACTGTAGTGTCATCCATGAAGGCCTTGAGAGGAGACATCTTGTATCCATCGCCAAGGTTGTTTGCCCTCGCGTTTTTTGGGTTGCGGTTCAAGATGAGTTCCATTCCCAGCACGAACAGTATTGGGAATGCACACCCCATTTGCAAACCATTTCCCCAATTAAATCCAGTCTTTTTTGTGTACCCTTGGTAGGAACCGCATTGAGAACCCATTGAAGTACTTTTGAGCAGTCGGGGAAATTTTTCTTTGGCACGGGTACATCTCAAGACCCAACTGTATCATCATGGGGCACGATCATATGCTTTCGATAAGCCACATACGTCCAGGTCTCTCTTTTCTTTTTGCTTTTTGGATTGCGTTCCAGACATTGTGGCGTGTTCCTACACAGCCAGCCACGTTGGGATGCACCTTTTTCTGGACTGACACACCCAAGTACTTTTTTTCCCCATCAGTTTTTGGTCGGGCCTTGCTGCATGACGAAAAGAAATTTTCCCTCGACGTCAGTAGTGATTTTGGCCGAACTGGCGGGGGGGCACTTGTTTTGCTCTTTTTGGGATGTACACCCATCTCCCGGGTACCCAAAGGCCGCTGATCTCTGGTTCCCCAAGCCGATCGCAGCAGCCTGTGGAGCCCTCCAGCCCCTTTGGGGACATTTTGTACACTGGAAAGGAATTCCGTTTGCCCGGGTGATGTTTTGGGCCCTCGGGCGTTGTCGACCCCCTTTGATTTCCGCCAACGTTGGAGGCTTGCCATTGAACTTTTTCCTCGGGTTTTGGTTGGCCAAAACCAGCCTAAATGTCGAGTGGTGCTTTCCCTCTGTGTCAGGTATTTTTCCCAATGCTGCCCCAAGACTCCTTTGTCCACACTTAGGCCCCGGATTTTGGCTGCTCAACGTGTTTGGCAAACGGAAGGGGTCTCTGAGAAGCCTCTTGGTCTTCTCTTTTCCCTTTTCCCTCTCCTCGCAGATTCCGCTTTGCTGAGGGCGCTGTGTTTTCTTTCAGGTCTTCCACATTTTTTTCCAAGCCTTTTTTTTTCAGTGGCGTGGGGTTTCTCATTTGCATCCTTGGGGTTTTTTTCTTTTGGACCCTAAATCTTGTCCATCTTTTCTTGGGGGCTGGATTTCTTTGGAGTTTTTTCCCTCTTGGGTATTTTTTGGTCCATGGCTCTTACATTGGCATAACAATGTCGCCATATGTGGTTAGTTGTGTTCCGGGTGCTTTTCCCATCATGCATCGAGTCTTTGGACATTTTGCATCAGTTTCTCCCATTCTTCATTTCGTTTGCTCGTGCAGTTTGGTTCGCCTGTGCCGGGTACCTTCGCGAGCCTGGCAAATTTTCCTCATCCGAACCAACAGGGTGGAGGTCCTTGGCACTGTGTTTAAATCCTGGCTTGTTTTCCCAAACGCCCTTATCTGCTGATGCAGGGCGGCTGCTCATTCAGATGAGTCTTCACACACCCCCATTTTTGTTCTGGGGGATCTTCATGCCACGGTGTAGCGAAACGCTTTCCACAGACACATGGATATTCATTTGGTCCAGTTCATAGTCCGTTTGGGGTTTGCAGTCATGATTGTTGAGCCGTTTCAACGGCTGTAACGCCCGTAACGGTTTTTCTTCTTTTATAATACTAAAAAGTACGTGGCCCATCTTTGAAAAATTTACAGTTGTTCATATGGGGCATGGATTTATGCCGATTTTTTGTTTACCGTATACCCGGGACTAACGCTGTAACGCTAACGGTTTTTTTTTTTCTTTAAAGATATCTCAAAAAAGTACTTGGCCGATCTTTTTGAAAAATTTGCAGTTTTGTTCATTATGGTTAGATGATGCTGATGTTTTTCGTTACCCTTATAGCCTTACTAACGGCTAAAACGGCCCAAAAAAGTTTTTTCTTTTTGGAATATTCAGGGAAAACACTTTGTTTGATCTTTCTGAAAATTTGTAGTAGTTTATTATGGGGGCACGGATGATACCCCATGTTTTGTTTTCAGTTTTTATCCTTACTAACAGCTGTAACTGCCCCAATGGGGTTTTTTTTTTTATGGAATGTCCTTTAGAAAGTACTTGGCCGATCTTTTTTTGAAAAATGTAGGTATTTTATTATGGGTCCCGGATGTGCCCGACGTTAGTTTACCGTTTTTAGGTTTTTACTAAAGCTTAAACGACCCAAAACGTTTTTCTTTTTTTATGGAATATCTCAGAAAGTACGTTGCCCATCCTCTGCAAATTTGTAGGTATGTTCATTATGGGTCACGGATGAAAAGCCCGATGTTTAAATTTATCCGTTTTCTACGGCTAAAAAACCCCTAACGGTTTTCTTCTTTATGGAATTCTCATAAGTACTTGGCTGATCTTTCTGAAAATTTTTTAGGTAGTTCTTTTTGGTCCCCGATGAAAGGCCCCATGTTTTATTTTCCGTTATATTTACTAAACCCGGCCCGTAACGGCCATAACCCGTTCTTCTTTTTTATGGAAAATTTTAGAAAGTATGTGACCGAATTTCTGAAAGTTTTAGGTATGTTCATTATGGGCACGGATATGGCCGATGTTTAAGTTTACCGTTTACCCGTTACTAAGGCCCATAATGGTTTCCTTTTTTAAAATGGAAAAGCTCAGAAAGTACGTGGCCGATTTTTCTAAAAAAATTTGAAAGTATGTCATTATAGGTCAAGATGATGCCGAGGTTTTCCAAAAAAAGCCATTACTAATGGTTACACCACCCCACGAGGTTTTTTTCCCCTCTTTATGGAAAAATCTACGGTTTTCAGGATAAACTGGGAGACGTTAATAGCTTTGCATTTTGTTTTATTACTCTGTATTTTTATTTAAAAGGAAACCCAATGTTTTAAAACAAATGCAAACATAATAAACATGTTTCCCTTACTAATGGATGAATTGCTTCCTTTGGTTCAGTGTGGGTTGTATCGTACTATCTAAAACTCATGCTAGCATTTTGTAAAATTGTTTAAGAAAGGGTTTTTAAAATTTTTTCCCGTTTTTGCATTCCTCGTGATTATTTTCTGTGCTTTTCCTTTCGTGTTTTGTATTGTTTTTTGTGCCTTTCTTTTTGTTTTTCCTGTGTATGTTTGTTAAAAAACATGAAAATGCCTGGTCACACACACACACCCCCACACACACACACACACACACACAAAACACACACCACACACACCCAAAACACCACACACGCCGAGCGCTTTACACACACATAAGCATGTGCGTTAGGTCACACCCCGACCTGTAGATAAGTTTAAAATTGTTGTTCTCAAGAAGATAAAAAAAAACAATTTGAAAGATCTAAAAACAAGTTGAAGGCATAATTTGGGTGAAAAAGAATACCAGTAAAAGCCCATGATTATTTACATTTCCTAAATAAATTCCTCTTCAGTATGGTGGAAAAAATTTCGTAATGAAAAAAGGTAATGTTCGTTACAACTGTTTTGGTCGAACCGAAAAGTTCCTGTTTTTTCCCTTTGACTCTCCTTTCTTTTTTCCCTTTTTTTTTCTCACTTTCCTTTTCTTCATCCACAGTGTAGCCCCTTAGGGTTCAAGGGGTTTTTAAATGTTTTTAGTGTAATGTTTGCACAACCCCTTCGAAGTGTTGCCGGGAAATTTCCCTTTTTCGGTCAGTCTCCAAATTTTTTCGCCCGTTAGCTTTTTTAAAGTTGTCCCTGTTCTTCCCCTTTTTTTTTGTATTTGCCATACACCTTTTTTTTTTTTAAATTTTGAAAGAAAATGAAATTATTTTATATCTTTTCTTTTTTTTAAATTTCCCATGCACAATTATTTTTGTTGAAAATTGGAAATATGACGTCATAATAAACCTCGAGAACGCTGGATCCCAAGTATCCCCCACATACACATCCAACCCCCCCCCCCCACACCACACACACACCTCCAACCCCCCCCCCCCCCCTCCCCCCCCCCCATAAAACACACACCCTCCTCCACCCGGGCCCCATACGACTTGCCCCGTCTTAATTCCTTTACTCTAAGGGCCCGAGTGCAACCAAGTCTTTACCCTGCATGCGTGCCGAATCCTTTTTTCTTTTCCCTGATGCTTGGATTCGACCCCCAACTCGGATGGGTCGACCCCGCTTCAGGCCAATCCCCTTGTAACAGAAGTTTTTAAAACCCTTTGGAATGCACTGAAAGTTAAACACGGGTGGGCCGGACGGTCCACTCCCGCGGGCAATACTCATACAAAATACTCTGAAAATGCCACTGTGGGTTTTAAAGTTATATTGTAGTAATGTGAAAAACAGACTTTTCTGACTGAATATATTATCTGTGGCTGCCCGTCTGTCCCGTCTGCCTCTCTCTCTCTCTCTCCTCTCTCTCTCTCTCTCCCTCTCTCTCTCTCTCTCTCTTCTCCACGCGCGCGCGCGCTCGCGCACGTGGTGTGGTGTGGTGTGTGTGTGTGCCGCGCGCGCCCCGCGCGTGTGTGTGTGTGTGTGGGGTGTGTGTGTGTGTCTCTCTCTCTCCCCTCTCTCTCTCTCTCTCTGGGCTTCCTCCCTCTCCTTCTCCCCCTTTTTTTTTCTTTCTCTTTCTCTCTTCTCCCCCCTCCTCTCTCTCTCCCCTTTTCTCTCTCTCTCTCGCTCGCGCGCCGCGCGGCGCGTTCCTTCTTCCCACCCCCAACCAACTTCAGTCCCAAACTGTATTCTTGTCTCCCGCTGTCTGTCTGTCTGTCTGTCCTCTGTCCCGTCTGTCTCTCCTCTCTGTCTTTTTCTCTGTCTCCTCTCTCTCCTCTCTATCTCTCTCAACACACCACATACCACACCACACACACCACAAGGTTTGATAGTTAAAATTTTATCTCTCTCTCCTCTCCCCCTTTTTCCCTCTCTCTCTCCTCTCTCTTCGCGCGCACGCGCGCGCGTGCGCGCACGCGCTCCCTGCGTGTGAAATTTGTGGTGTTGTGTGGTGTGTGTTGTGTGTGTGTGTGTCCCCCTGCTCCCGCTTCCCCTCTCCTTCTCTTTCCCTCTCCTCCTCTCTCTCTCTCTCCCCTCTCTCCCTCCTCCCCCCCCTTCTCTCTCTCTCCCTCTTCTGTCTTTCCCTTTTCCATCTCTCTCTGTCCCCCTTTTCTGTCTCCCGTCTGTCTGTCTGTCTGTCTCCTTCCCCTGTCTCTGGGCCCCTGTCTCCTCTGTCTCTCTCCTCTCTCTCTCTCTCTCTCTCTCTCTTCTCTCCCCAAACTCTGTAATATCAATAGGAAAATCAAAAAGGAAAAAGAAAAAAAAAAATACTTTTTGTGTAAGGGAACCCCTCACCTCCCCATCTTTTTTGACCAAAAAAAAAAATGAAGTCATTTGTCCAAAACCCAAAATCCTAAAAATCTTTGATGAATAATCATAAAAATTCTCACTGTGTACCCTTAGTAAATGTGGGACGGAGCGGTGCGAGGAATAGCCCTAAGTCTTTTTTTATGGGTCATTCATGAACGCTGATGAACTGATTTTGAAACGTTTCATCCCCCGACATCTTTTATTTTCATTGTGGGGGGGGGAGTGTGACATTAGTGTCTGGGGGTGGTCATCGGAAAAACGGGCACTATTGCGGGAAATCCGAGGAGTATTAACTAAAATGAAAGTTCACAATCAGGGTTCCCATTTTAGTTACATCTCTCTCTCTTCTCTCTCTCTCCTCTCTCTCTCTCTCTCTCTCTCTCCTTCTCTCTCTCTTCTCTCTAAAAACGGTTTTGGTTTATGTTTCTTGGACCTTCTTTTCCCTGTCGCTGCTGTCTGTCTTTCCACCCCGTGGGTCTGTCCGTGTGTTGGTGTGTGTGTGTGTGTGTGTGTGTGTGTGTGTGTTGTGTTGGTGTGGTGTGTGTGTTGGGGTTTTGTGTGTGTGTGTGGGGTGTGGGGTGTGGTTTTTTGGGGTGTGCCCTCTCTCCTCTCTCTTTTCTCTCTCTTCTGCCCTCTGTCTCTCTCGTCTCAATCTACCTCTCGCTCCCCTCGCTCTCCCCTCTCTCTCTCGCTCTCCCTTATTTCTTCCTCCCCGCCGTCCTCTCTCTCTTAAATCAAAATACAACTATGAAAAAAACCCAAAAATAACAAAAGGGTGTGTTTTTGTTAAGGGGACCATCCCCTCCACATCTTATGACCAGATAATGAAGTCTTTGGCCCAATCCACGGTCGATAAAGATTTTTGTGAATTTCAAAAAGGGTTCCGTTCTACGCTTAGTAATAGTGGACGGCGGTACGAGAATAGCCATCAAGTCTTTTTTCTGTGGTCATTCTGAAAAACGCTGATAAACTGATTAAAGCGTTTCATCCCGACCTCTTCATTCTTTCATTTGGGTTGGGGCCTGGTGAGCACATTATGTCTAGGATGGTGGTCTCGGAACCCAGGGGCACTATTTTGCGGGTCCGAGGAGTGATTAAAAAAAAAATGAAGCCCTCACAAATCACTTTTCTTTTTTGTTACATTTCTTCTCTCTCTTTTCCCTTCTCCCCTCTCTCTCTCTCTCCTCCTCTCTCTCCCTCCCCTCCTCTCCCCTCTCTTCACGCTGTCACAACGTAACATGCTAATTCAAGAATTTGTGAAAGGGTGTGAACTGCATCAATGTGGAAAGGGACGTGGAGCGAGGTCGTCTCCTGGTGTGGTGAAATTTTTCCCTCCAGGCAATGCCCGCCCCTTTTTATCATCATGTACATAGTGTTTTTCTTCTCTGTTAAACCCTTTTGTTGAATAGTTTGTTTGAGTTATATTGATTTAAAACAGATTTTATTTAATTTTTTTAGTTTTTTAAACTTGATGTATTTTTTCAAAGATTTGTAAGAATTTTTTTAACTTTTTTTTTATCCGGGTATTCCAGTGTGTGTTCCCCGCCCGTACTCAGGTGAGACGATCAGGCAGACTAACACGTTAGCTCAGCAATGAAAAATGTCCCTATCAAACAAGTTATTATGCCCCAACCCTTTTTTGAGCTTACATTTCAGCTTTCATCGTTTGACTGCGAAAGATGCAAAAATTAAAGGATCAACAAAATGTACCCCCTGGTAAGAAAAAGCGATGTAAATGGTGCAGGGGTTCTTGTCTTTGTTTGTAAATGAATTTGCGATAGAATAATCGGAATGGGTTTGGAAAAATCTGATTGCAATTGCTCAAAATGGGGCTGCATTGTGGGAAGTGAGTGGCAGTTCGCCCTTGGAGCCTAAAACAAGTCCACATTGGCTAAAAGGGGTCCCTTTCCCTTTTTTTGTTTATGGCTTGTGGTAAAAAAAAAACTAAAGCAGTTCTGGCCTGTCTAGCAAACACACATTTGTTCCTGCGTCGTGTGATGATCCGATTTTCCCGGTCCCGTCGACGTTGTCGTGACCCCTTTATCATCGGTCCCGTAGACTTTGCTCGTTCAACCACCACACACACCCACACACCCCCACACAAACACACACACACACACCCCACCCACACACAACACATTTTGAAACATGGAAGCCGACACAAGTCAATTTTTTTTTTATGCTGCTCGAGCATCAAAATACAAATACACAAAAAAACCCAGCAATTTTCAAATCAGTTCAGCAGAATAACGCACGCCGTAAACCTAGGGATACAATTCAAGGATATATATTATAATATATATATATAATATAATTATATATTATATTAAAACTATTTCTTTCTTTCTTTTGGCCACGTCCGGTCAAAAACGCAGGGCCAAAAGACGTCAAAGTCTCTCGTGAAGAATGCTGGGAGAAGTCCTCTCTTGGGGGTCCCCAGTCAGGAGGCAGCTCGCAGAGTCCACACAAAACCCAAGCGACGGCTCTGTCCATACCCAAAAGCGAAGGCTCCCAAACAACAAGAGCTGCGGGTCACACACACAATATGCGACACCACAAAAAAGACCCCTAGTAGCCTACCGCAGAAGCGACGGGTCGTACGAACCCGGGGCCCCAAAAGGTCGCTGGTTCAAATAAACCAAAAAGAGCGGCGGCTCTGACTGCAGCAGCGCGGCTCTGGCACCACTGGCACATCGGTTTTCTGTTGACTCACACGTCGAACCCATCCACAACCCCCAGGGAGGGGAGACAGGGTAACTCGCTACGCCCCCGGGCCCCCCCTTGTGGAGTCGGGTCACTGTCGACTCCCACGTCGACTCCCCACACCCTCAGCAGGGCGGAGACAGGGGAGAAATCCGGCTAAAGCCCCCGACCCTCAGCATTTGGGAGAGAAGTATAAATCCACCTCCTTGGCCCGCAAAACTTATTTCGCCCGCCAACCCCACTTTCACATAATCAAATTTCCCCAGCCCAAAAAAAAAAATTAAAACCCTAAAAATTAAATAAATCTAATCGCGCGAAAGTGGGGTTTGCGGGCCCGAAAAAATTTTCCTGCTCTGGGAAACCGCCATTTTACTTCTTTTCTGATTAACTAACAGGCCCTGTGTTTGGGGGGGAAACTTGAAACCCTTTTTCGCGAACAAAACATCTTTTAGGGCGGGGTTTTTTTAGATGTAGCACGTAGAAGAAAGGTCTCTCTTAAATAATAACGGAGGGGCTTTTTTTCATAATTCTTTCAACTTCATATACGTTCAAAACGCTCCATATGGCTTGGCTTAATTCTAACACACCCTCCGCCTCTCCAGTGCATAAAAGTATCTTACTTTTAGTTAAAAAGGCAAGAGTTTTTGATTACTTTGGATTCTTCAGTAATGTTTTTTTTTTTTTTTTTATTTGATCGCGTTCACTGGCTTAAGACCCGTTCCCTTTAAATTCTCATTGTTCTGGCGCGTAGACTGCTGGCAACTCAAACCCCCTTTTCTGTGTGCGGTTTTGTCCATAAGGCCCTCTAGGATATTGATGGGAAAAACAGGCGCTGGGGCCAGATTCTTAAAAAAGTTTTCTACTGAGCCTGGAGGATGGTTGCCTGGGATCCCTCTTTTAAACTGTAACCCGATGTCTTAAAAAACAGTGTTTACAGCTCCTTTAAACTCTTTTCATCATAAACCCTGGATCAATCTGATATTTTTAAAATGGACCTCGCATGTATTTTTGTTGTAAAGCCAAGCCACAGCAGTTGAGCTTTTTCCGTTAAAGGCTCAGCATCTATACCTCGAAGCCATGTCAACAACCGTAAAGCATACTTAAACTTTTTTTTCTAACTTTGTCATGGGGAAAGAAACAACAAGCCCCAATCTGTGGGTGCCCATTAGAACGATTTAAAAACAATTCAGGCCTTATTATTTTTTTTTGGGCAGGCAGTATATTTGCCAGATCGTTTGTTTGAAAGCCAGTCTTCGCTTCTGATTCAGACACCCTAGCAGTTTTAAACTAAAGTTTGGGAAAGAAATGAGGCAGGAACAGTAAACGAAAACAGTAACAAGTTGGTATTTTTTTGCTCCTATAAGAAAACCTAACAAAAGAGTAATTTATCAAGTTAAAAGGCTGTGCCAGTCTGATTAAAAGTACTCTGTGTTAGGTTTTCTTATGGGAGCAAAAAAAAAACCAACTTGTTTAAATGTTTACCCCCAGTTTATTTATAGCGGGGCCTTCCTTTCCCCAAAACCCTCCAGGTGAATAATATATTTTTTTACTTTGTAATTTCCCCTAAGAGACTGTTTTTTATTAAAATTTTTAAAAATGGTTTTTTTGGGTTGAATATGCAAGAAGAAGATTGCTTCCATAGCACCTGTATAACCCATTTCTACCATTTTTGATCCTCAGATGGTTCCTAAAAAATCCCGACATTCTGGCGTGACGAGTTAGAAACTCTTTCCTGTCACTAAGATTTTTCATTTTTGCTTCTTTAACGCCCGTAAATGTGTGCTCGCATGTCCCTGTTCTCTTAACTTTTTATTAAAAAGTCTAAGTGGCAATTCTCCTTTCTCGTAAGCGTCCTTGCCTAAACTAAATCCCATTGCCTTGTTTATGGGTTTTTCTCCCCTTCATCAGACCGCAAATTTTCTAAAATATAATTGGGGTGCCCCGAGAAAGCCAATGCATACAATAGCTCCTCCCACCCTCAAATAATCCAGACATCTTTTTATAAAAAATAATCTTTTTTTTAAAAACAATATTTTTTAGAATGAATCTTTTTTTATAAATCAATCTTTTTTTTTTAAATCAATCTTTCTATCATTTTGTTTTTGGGATAATCCCCTGTGGGAACAAGAAAGTCTTTTAGGCAATCCCCGCCGTTATTACGGTATAACCTTAACAACATCCTCAAAGTCCCAAAAACCCTTCCCCAGATTTGGCCCCGGGCCCCTCTTAAAAATGTTTTTTTTCTAACAGCTATTCCTAACTAAGACCACCGATTACAGCAGAGTGGTAAATAGATTGATGATCTTGCAGTGTCATGGGTTTTTTATTAACTAAAAAAATAATTAAAATAATCAAATATAAAAATGTCTATGTTTCTTTTTAATCGATAAACTTTTGTTGCCAGAGCAAAAAAAAGTTACAAATATTTCGGCGAAACTCTATCTTTCCCATGTTGGGGGTGGTTTTATTCTTAACAAAAATTTTTTCTAAGGTTGAAAAAAACTATAACGCCAACATAGGCACCCCAATTAACCAGCGTTAAACTCATGGTTTTATTTTTTTATTGCTTTTAAAAAAGGCTTTAAAAATGGATTGCGCGAGTATAAAGTGTGAGGAGGCAGAAAGCCCCCTCTGCCAAAAGGGAAGATTAACCCCTCACCCTGCATGTGGGAAAACCGGCAGTTCTAGGCGTTGAACTAAGTATTGAAAGATTTAGCAATTGTCAAACATAAACCCGGTGAAAGTATTACCCAGGTACGGGGGCACGTAGGATAAAAAAATGGTAGATCATGGGGCAGACAAAATTAGTTTATTTGCTAATTTTAGTAGGAAGAAGCCCCGATTGATTCAAAAGAAGTTTAAAATAGACTTAACACAAGACCCGGTTTTTAAACCCAAGCCCCTAGAATCTCTGAAATGTAAACATGTATATAGATTTGGACTTTTGTTATGTCATCATCATGATTAATTACTTTCAATATTAATTTTAATCATATTAATTTTAATCAGATAAAAAATGAGCGAGCAGGAGAAACCCCAAACAGGCGAGTGCCCCCCCAGTGAATTTACAGGCGAGGCCCCACAAGTGAATTTACAGGCGAGTCCCCCACAATGAATCCGCACTGAGTGTCCCGCAAGGGTAGGTTACAAGCAAAAAGCCCTGGGCGTGTAAGGCCGGTCTAAATATTGAATACACAGACTGCAAAAAAGCAAACAAGGGGCAAAACAAAAATTAGAAGTAATAAAACATAGCACCACACGCCGCCGCCACCAACAACAACACAATCAAACTTAAATGTATTATTAGGTGCTGGGAGCTTTGGGTTTTTTGGTTGAGTTTTTAGTTTTAAAGGGCGCCTAAAGCCATACTACAGCAAAGCCCACAAACCCCCACAAAAACATTTAAGGACTAGTTTCCCTGAAAAAAAAAAGCACAACCTCCTGCGAAACCCCCATTTTTAAAAAATTAGTTTTTAATGTTTGAAAAAGTCCCGGTTAAGTACAAGCAAAGTACGGTTAGTCAGTAATAACAATTTAAGTGTAAGAAAAGCGCAATTAAGTGGCAAGTTAGTGAAAACATGTTAAGTACTGTAGGTTCTAAGTTAAGAAATATTTTAAGTACTAGTTAAGTATTTTTTTAAAGTTTAAGTAAAGTATATTAATACTATTTACCCGGCCCAAAAGTCGATTCCCCCATGTGTATAGCGTATGAAAATTTCGGGTTAACGGAAGTTCGCTGCTATTGTAGAGTCAAAGCGACTTCTTTACAGCGGTTGTGTTTACTGATGAAAAAGTAGAGCACAGATTAAATTTTTGTGATAAAAAAAACTTTGCGTTCAAAGAGACCCTCTTGTAGTCGTCGGCTTTTTTTTTTTTTTTTTGAAAACTTTTTAAACCTAGCCCTTAGCTTTCTTCATACAGAATCTGGGTAGAAATACAAAAACATCTTTCCCCGTAACCCAAACATTTCTTGTATAATCGCCCAAATTAAGTTCATCCTTCATCTTTCCAATCACTTTTTGTTCACGGTAAATGAAAGGCAAAACTTTTGTAGCCCACATGGTCGTCCCAAACCGTCAGTCCTTAGCTACCTCTTTTTCCCATGTCTTTGAAAATTTCTCTTTTTGGAATGTCCAAATAAAACTTCAGTGGGTTTTGTAAGGACAATTGATTCTGGTACAGCGCTTAAAGTATCGTATAGAATTCCCGCATTATAACTTTGACAACTTTTGGGACGGCAAAGCCGATAAACACCGGCTTGTCCAACTTCACAGTCGTTTCTTCATCATAATTCCAACCAGGCCATCCTAAATATTTAAAGTCTTGGTAGTTAGGTTAGAGACCAGTTAATTTTCTTGTTTTTTTTTGTAACTAATCTACCCTCTTTAAAGTTGGGGTACGTTTCCCATGGTTTTTCCAAAAACCCGTTGTTTTATAATTAAAGAAGTCTTTTTTCCGAACTCGGTGGCCGAGTCCTAAGGTCGGTGTTCTTCTGATGTATGGCCCCATGAAAGGCTCTTGGTCGAAATAATTATTCTGGAACGGCGGTAAGTCAACCCGTGCCTTAAGTAAAATGTAACACCTATAAAGACGACTTTTTTATTTGTGCGAAAAAATAGGACGAGCTTGGGCGGTTTTGTGGGGTCATCTTTAATTTTTCTGCGGCTAAGGGGAAAAACCTTATGGAGGGGCGTGCAACTCTGTGGATAATCTAAGTCTTTCCCCTAAATTAGTCCTATTGATTACGGTGTAAGATCTGCAATAGCCCTACCCCCCGATAAAACCCCATGAGGCCCATTTATCATTTTAAGTTTTTCAATGGCAGTGCCCGGCTCATGGCCCACCCCTACAAATTTTTTGGGCTAAAATGCATCAGATATTGGATGGTTTTTGTTGGATCATAATCGGCTAAGTAAATTGTGTTGCTCTGCGGTAAAGATGACAGGCAGCTAAGCCTCCCCCAGCCCATCCTCAATCCCTCTGAAGTGTATCCAGATCCGATATTAAGTCAATCTCGACGTTTTTTAGACTTCAAGAATGCGTCCCAAGACACCCCCGGGCAGAGATGTACTGTGACGAAAACCCAGGCCTAATGTTTTTTTGCAAGTCTCTGTAATTCGGGAAAAAAAAGTCAGCTAATAACACAGTCGGCCCAATTTAAAAATTGATCGTGAAGTCGCCCCTCGTTTTGCAGTGTAAATTTTGTCCAGGGTTTCGGGGCGTATTCATAGTCGGCGTCAGATTTTGCCTCCACTCAAGACGCGTAAAAGTCTTCCTTTGCCGCGCGCTGCTCATCAAACCTCTCCCCCAAGTCCATGTATCATAAGGAAAAAGACGCCTTTACGACTAAAAAATGGGTCGAAAAATGTTTTGTGATTGATAGTCCCTTTCAGAGATCCTGATATTTATCTAAACTCCCCATCAGATGCTGGCAGGGGTCATGAAGGATAACATTTAATAAATTTAAGGGCCCTGTACTTCTGATGACTGTGCAATACAAACTAATCCTCTTACATTCAGAAGTTATTTCTTGTGATAAGTGAGAATCGTAGCCCCCTAAGTTAGGGAAAAAGATGGCAGTTTCCCTGTCTTGGGTCACCTTAAGTTGAAGAATGCAGCTATTTTGCGCTGCCCCTGAATTTTCCAGTATGAAACGTGGTCTCTTACTGTCCCTAATAACTTGCATTTGATATCCAACAGGATGATGAATCTTTAGCGTTCCCCACTTCGGGGTCATTTAAAATGCCTAAAAGGTTCAGTGATTGAGAATTGATTGCGAAGATGCTTCATTGCTCCAAAAATCGCCCGGGCTCGTCAGGCCCCTCTGAAAATCTCCGGCGGTGTGTGTCCGCCATCTGACCTACAACGACGAAAGCAAAAGAACAGATCGTGAAGGGACAAAAAGGTTGTTTGTTGTTGTGCCCGTCTTGGGGGACCATAGTACGGCAAATGTTTTCAAAGTCGATAGACTACGTAGGGCTCATCGGCATTTGCGCAATTTCTAAACCACCTTAGCCCCCGGTTGGACGCAATGATTCGTTTTTACAGTTCAAAACTTTACAATTTTTTCTTGGTTTGTAGCTGCTGTATAGATGGATTTAACCAAAACCTTCTAAAAAGCTCCTTTTAAATTTGTCCTTTGTATAAAAGCCAGAAGTCTGCTTATTGTTGATAATACATAATGGCTCTGGAACCGTCTGTAAACAGAATCAAGTCTACATGGTCTCATTGTTTTCGCCTAAAGGGGGAGCATTGGGAGAGACCCTTTTAGAGGACTAGATTGTCTGCTACAGAATGTGTAAAACGCTCAGGGGTTTTTGGTTTGTTTTGCCCCTTCAAACTGAGTATACTTCCCTTACTCACGAAAGGTTATTTTTTTTAAGTTCAGTTTTTATATATCCATAATTAGAAACTCTGTTTGCTTATTTGTAACGTGATGTAAATGTGCCAAAATACACCACATGAAACATAAGTTATCTGAATTATGTAAAATTTAAGACTGCTCGTTTTAACTCAACTCTTTTGGGGAAGGAAGGTAAGAATTGCCGCTATATGATAGAATTTTGTTGTCTAAATTTGATTCGAGATGTTTCCTTCAGCCCACCGGACCCGCGCATTTCGCTTTTTTTCAACCCGCATGGTTAAACTTGTAACCTGTAACCACCCATTTAAAAATTTAAAAGGGTCGCGATAGTTAAATTTACTTTTTTTCTGTCTTTTTGAAACCAGACTAGTATATACAAATTCTTTTCGGGGTTAAAAATATTCAATCAAAATGGCCCAACACCTTTTATGGCGGGGTTAAAATTTAAGGACTTGGGATTTAGAGATAGCATGTGTTTTCGCTTTCTTGAACGCTTGAGGCTTAATGATTCCATGGCTAGTTCACTGAACAATTGCTCACTGGTTTTTGCATCCAAGCCTTTGTGGCCGTCATTTTTTAAGCCAATATATAGGTAAACAAAAAAAAAAAAAAACTAAAATTTAGCTAAATTTACTAATTTTAGTAATACAAAAAAATAAATCTAAATTTAGTTAAATTGATAGCTGCCCCCTTCAGGTTAGTAAAAAAAAAGACAAAATTTAAGTCATCAGGAGTCATAAAAATTTAAATAAAATTGCAATACACTTTGAACTGGGTTGCGCAAAGAACTGGAATTTTATGATTATTAAGGTTTTTTAAAATTTCCCCCGAAATCTGTGTGCTCAAAAAGATCCGTAATTAATTCGTCAAATTTGTTTCTAACTCTCTTCATTAGCCCCCCCCTCCCTCATTAATCTAAGGCGCAGCATTATTTTTTTAAACTCTGTAACTCTTTGGTCGTCATTTTAAGATCAAATATATAAGTAAAACAATAATTAAAACAAAGGGTCGTTTTTGGGTTGCAAGGTTCTGCTTTGCAATGGTCTTTCTGATTTCCCCGCGTCTACCTTGTGAAGTAAAAATCTTTCTCCCCTTTCTTTTTAAGATCGATCTTTGGCGTCCCGTAATCATTTACGGCGCCTGGGTCGTTTAAATTCTTGCTGTTTTCTTTTCCTCCAGTAATTATTGTTAAATCAGCCTAATGAATGAGTTTTTTCGTTGCTTTGGGCTACATGGCCCTGTGCTTTTGTAATTTGGGCGTTAGCTTTTTAAAACAGCACTACAAAAACGGACATGGCAACTAAACCCAAACCAACAATTCCCAAAAGCAGGATATCGGTGTCCCCCAAACCCCGTGCAAAAGAGCAACCCCTAGACCCAGTGCTTAAGCCGGAAAACAAACCCATGACCGGGTTTTTAAAAAGAAAGGGCATTTTAGCTTTAAACATATTTCTTTCTAGAACCCTATACTATTTAAGTCACTTTCTTTTCTTCCAACTCATATGGCTTTTAAACTAAAATGCGGCTGTCCTCCATTTTAAAAACAGATAATTTTTTTTAATCTTGAAACATTTCTTTATTAAACCCCTTTGGCAGCACCTCCCCCAAAAAGAGAAAACGCAATTTAAAAACAAATCTTAATGAAAAAAATCGAGTACTGTTTGTTTTCTTTTTCAACCATCGCATATCTTTGTCAGAAGATACAGAAGTGTTTTTTCATCCCCCCTTTTTAGTAAAAACAATAAAAAAAGGGCCCAGAGGACCACCCCAATTTTTTAGACTTATTTGCACGCCTGATTAAGTATGCTCCCGGAAACTAGGTCAAACCCTTGGAGTAATAAATATTCGAAAAAGCATCGTCATTTCTAGCGTGTTCTAGTTTTGGGTAAACTCTAAGCCCCGGTGTCGCCCCCCCCTTCAGCTAAGGACTTCTTTCCGCGCATATTTCAGAGCCTGCTTAGTTATTTCAATTTGCTTTTTCTGTTGTGGGTTCCCGGGCTAGCTGCAAAAAAGGCGTTTCCCCCCCTTCAAAGCTTTTCTAAAATTGTATTTCTTTCAAAGTATACATAGGGGCTCGTAGTTAAAACTTTAAATGCCCGTTAATGTCAGGAAGCAACGCCCAGGCGTTCTCTCGTTTATGAATTTTTGTATTCATGTGTGCCAAAATCGTTTGCCCTTAGATTCTTTATCCTCCAGGGTAGGATTATTGGCTGGTCGTTTTTTATCTCATTTTCTATTCGTTTGTAAACGCCATCGTCGGTGTACTCAAATCCATAAACATTTCCTGTCACTGTTCCTATCCGATCAAAGTCAAGTAGTGTCTGCTAGATCTTTTAGCTCTACTTGCAGCGCATTTAGGAGCTAACTCTGCTTTTGATCAGGCCCGCGAGACTTTCTTTTTAATATAAACAATTTATTATTATAAACAATCTAATAATGAGCAATCTATAATGAGCAATCTAAATGAGCAATCTAGTAATAAACAACCTGTAATAAATTAATCTGTAATAAACAATTTGTTATAAAACAACCGTATAGAACTGGCGGGACAGTCCGTAAGCATAGTTTTTTAGCGTGCTTAGATTTTTTCTAGCTGCTTCTTTTATTTTTTTTAGTTCATCCTTGTCCCTGATTATATAGTTTTTCATTTAAACATTCTTCAAAACTGTCCCGTCCTTAGTATAGAATAAGATGCTGATTAACTGCGATCTAGTCTTTTAAGACGGCATTGTATTTTTGAGTTATAGAGCCAAAACAGAAACTAATGCTGTCTTCCGCTATAGGCCAGCTTAGACAGATCCTTCTTTTTTTAACAATGTCTTGTTCGGGCTGAACAGGCTCAATAATAAACAGCGTTTCAGTTCCCTCAAATAGCCTATAGTAATGTTTCTAGGAACAGTCGTCTTAGCTTGTCATAGGATCAACTAAAAATATATTCTCGTCTGTCCAAACAAACCTGCCTTTCTTTATAAACTTGTTGGTGCTTAATGTTGTGGCAGAATATAACAATTTACTCGGAATGAAATCTGTAAGAATGTTTGTAACAAATCAAAGTACAAGACAGTTTATCCACACCCAGTAATCCACAAATAAGCGATCAGCCGCGGTCTTTAGGTAAAAAGTTCCAAACTATCCATCTGTTTTAATAGGCTAATTCTTTCATCTAATTTTCTTTCAATGTTTCAGGCTGGGCGTCATAAACCACAAAAACGTGCATTTGTATCTGGCCATTTCTCCTCCTCTTCCTTCATTAATTGTATGAGTATGTGCCATCAGACCCACCCTCTTCCGCTCCGTGCAGTCTGGTTGTCATACTGGATCAAAATCCAGCATAGTCCATATTGTCTGTTAATAATCTCGAAACCTTACAATCGTGAAGGTGAAGTTTTTTTACACACATATCGGCTGTGGCTTGTCTGTCTACCTCCCAGCAAACAATTTTCTTATTTCATCAAAGTGTTGGTCAGGTAATAGTCCCCAGCTGATACAACTGAAAAAGGCTTGCCATCTACGGTGCAAGACAGTTGCCCCCCCACCCCCCCCCCTCAATTTTTGGGTTGTAAAACACTCAAATTCTCTCTGAAAAGGGAGCTGAGGCGGTTATGTAAATAGCAAGAAACCCCCCCTTAGGGACCGTAAAGAATTGCTTAAAGCATTCCCAACGGGTCTTGCGTGTTTTTAAGCCGAACTGTGGTGTAAAACTCTTTCAACAAAGGTTAAACCACCGTCCTACTTTTATACTGGTTTAAGATTGTCTCGCTAGTTCAGGTTCGTAACACGTCAAAATTAAGAGAGATGTTACTGACAGTGTATCTGGCTTGAGGGTCATCTGATAGAATAACAGACCCGCTGTCATTGAATGTCAGTTCGTAAGTAAGTTTGTCTCTTAGTGCGCCTTGGTAATTTGGCTGATGGGTTTTTTACCAGTTTCAAAATCTAGAGGGATCAAAATCAGTTCTTAAATGCACGCGCTATGCCTGTCTCCCTCGTCTTCCTTTGCATCTGCAGCATTTAAGCCTGTGCCTTAATATTTTTAATATAACAGCGAGGAAAAGAGAGAGGAGAGAGAGAGAGAGAGAGAAAGGCGATAAAAAAAATGTTCACTTGTTAAAAAAAAAAAAAAAAACCTTTAAAGGGGCGGCCCTTTTTTAAAAAATGGTTAACCGAGGAGAAAAAAAAAAAAAAAAACAAAATCCCAATAAAAAAAAAAACAACCAAAAAAAAAAAAAAAAAAAAAATGAAGGCAGCGAAAATTGGGGGGGAGCCCCACATCTTTAAAACATTTTTGTGCCCAAAATTTTTAATGCAACATTCTGCAATGAAAAAAGGAAAGATAAAAAAACCAAAACAATAAAAAGTAAAAAAAAGTCAAAGTAAAAGAGGGGGCCAGCCCCCAAATGTGGTTTTAAACCAAAAATTTTTTTTTTTTTTTACCAGTACTAAAAAAAAAGGTACATCGAAAAAAAACCAAAAAAATGTCCGGTCGCAAGCCGGAGGGCCCCCCACCCCCTTTTTAACCCCGCCTATCAACACTGGGTTTTAGACAAAAACAGCACAAACACAGTTTTACAACAGGGCACGCTTCTTTTTTCACTCACACCCATGGGGCCACCACTCACCACATCCACAACTGCCCCCCAAAAGTATCCCAATTCCCCGACTCCCCTACTCTACTATAAGCCCTTTGGAAACCCCTAACCTAACCCCGAAACACCAGTTGCGGTAAAACCGTTCCCCGGGGACACACGAAAACCCCGCACACTTGGATAACTACAGGCAAGGTTCCCAAAAGGGGGCTTTTTAAAACTCTTAATTTAACCTCCACCCCCCCCAACCTCTCCCCAGGATCCCCCCTTCCTTTTAATCCGGGACCACTCCCCAAAATAAAACGCTGCGTCCCTAAGGGGGGCAACGAAAAAATACCCTACACTGGCCGGCCAAACTTAAAAGGAGGCTAAAAACCCCCCCAACCTAGCCAACGCAAATTTTACCCAAAAAAAAAACCCGGCCCAAAACCCACCCCGGTTAGGGGGCCCCCCAGGTAACCCCCCGGAAATCTCACCCCCGCGACCGGGGGGGCCAACCCCCGAAACTCCGACCCCCCGACCTTCCCCCAGCTGCCCCTTCCCCAATGGGCCCGCCCCAATACCAAACCAATCCACTCCGGGGGAACCCCCCCCCTTAAGGGGGGGGCCCCGGGGGAAAAAGGTGGGGGCCCCCCAAAAGGGGGCCGAAAGGGAGGGAACCGGGGAAACCCCAAGGCCCGGGGGGGGGCCCCCCGAAAGACGGGGGGGTGGCTCCCTGGAAAAAAACCCCCGGAAACCCCCCCCCCACCCGTAATATGGTTGGAGTAGGGGGAAAATACCTGCGACCCCTTAAAATTTTTCACCCAAAATAAGGGAAAAAGGCAGGTGCTTTAAACCCCCCTTTTTACCCCATGGGATGAAACCCAATTTGAAAATCCCCCCCCCATTTATTTGGGGGGCAACCCCCCTGAATTCAAAGGGGGAAAAAAACCCCCCTGCCAACCACCATTTATGAAATTTAACACCCAATTTTGGGGCCCCAACCCAAACCAAGGAAAATGGGCCCCCCGGAAAAAAAATTAGGGGGCCAACCGTTTTTTCCCCAAAAAAGTTTCTCCAAGGAAAAAAAAAAACAAAAAAAAAAAACTTATAAAATTTTTTGGGTTCACTTCCCCCGCATTTTCACAAAAGAATTTGGCCCCCGCGCCACAATTTTCCTTTTTTCCCCCTTTTTTTCACTTAAAATTTAAAAATAAAACAAAAACAGTTTGTTTCCCAAAAAATTTTCCCTCCGCACCTCACCTGTCATCTTTTGGTTTAGAACCCAGTGGTAATCCTTGTTTCCAACACAACCAACTTCAAAACAATTTTTACAGCTGCACATCACCGTTTTTAAAACCAAAAAACTGCTAAGCTACTGCCTTTAAAATTTCCTTCCCCTTTTTTTCCGACTACAAATTTTCTAAGGGACTTTTCCCCCCCCACAACCAAGACATCTTTCTTAACCCCTTTTTTTCACAAACACTACATCCCTGCGTGTAAAAGACTGTCATTGTATTCCCCAAAAATTTTCCCCATGGATTTTACATCCTGCCAAATGCGAACTTTTACAGATACAGTCCGCAGCGCAGACACCCGCGCCCCAGAACCCTGACTCGTAAAAAATAAAAGACACCCAAAATAATTAAAGGGGTTTCGGAACCCACCCCCGTTAAACCCCCTCGACCAAAATTGCCTTACCTACAAAACGAAAAACCATTCCAATGCGTCCCCCCCAATAGAAATCGAAAAAAAATTTAACGAACTTTTTCTATTTATGACGAAAAATTAGCAAATTTTCCCTTTTAAAATTTTTAAAAGACACATCCCACCGACCCCATATTATGATCCTCAAAAAAAAAAAAACCCCGTATTACCTTCTCATTTTAACAAAAACGGAAATTAACCTAGAAAAACCCCCAAAAATATCTACATAAAACCCCCACCCGGTTTTTTTTATCGAACCCACATTGCCCCACCCCCAAAATGTCACATGACAATCAACCAGGAACCACTATGTACACTACTTACAGAAAAATACCGAAAAGAGGTAAAACAAAAACCGGGTTTTACAAAAAATTCCAACAGGAACCCCCAAAACAAACATCATACCGAAACCATATACGCAACGAAAAACCAACAACAATCCCAACCCGAGAAAACTACATAAACCCCCATAATAAAGACAACAAACGAACTACAGCACAACGAACCTAACAGATCCCAACCTGGACTACGACGTTTTAACCAAAAACCATTCTGAACCCCGGGGACCGTGGGTGCTAAAAAGGCGACACCGACTCAGCACGCCAAAGGGAAAACCCAACCCCGAGGGGGGACCTGGACAAAATATGCCAAAAATCTTTCTACCTAACCCTGAGGAACTTAACCTAACTCTAGCTAACTAAACCCCAACCTCACATACGCGCGAGCGCACGCACACACACACACACACACACACACACACACACACACACACACACACACACACACACGCGCGCGCGCGCGCACACGCTCTCTATCTTGAACCACCACTACTCTTAAACACATGGACATACTGATTTAGTACCGCCGATCGGTGAAACACCCCCCTGCCTAAGTTTTAACTACAGGTTAAAACCAACAACTTCTTCTCACTCGATCGGCGTTTTGGCCACACCCTACCTATAAGAATCCAATTCCCCATCACTCATTCTGTCCTACTGTTACTTTTGATGCACACCAAAACTTCCATCACAACAACATCAACTTTTAAATACATCAACAATCACAGGTTACATTAATCAACCTGGTCTAACGCTGCCACATATGACCTTAATGCAGGCACTTATAGGCAGCCGTTACACTACGCACTACATATAAATTTCATAACTGAGGGGGCTCTGATTACGCACAACTGCTGTGTAACACGTGCTACAAATACCACAACCCTCAGTAACACTTTGCTACGCCATTCTCTACCAAAGATAACACATGCATAGCTTCGACAATGTCAACCTCTCACGACACAGGTTTAATGGAACCCTCAGGTTTCTCTCTCTCTCTCTCTCTCTCTCTCTCTCTCTCTCTCTCTCTCTCTCTCTCTCTCTCCGGCAAGCGACTCAAGAAGTCTGCCGCCACATTGTCCTTCCCAGACACTGCCTGCACCGTAAACTGAAATGGCTGCAGCTGCAGTGCCCACCTTGTGATCCTCCCACTAACAGACTTCATCTTTTCTCTAAGTATTGGAGTGGGGAATGATCTGTCTGGACAATAAAGGGAGTCCCATACAAATACACCTGGAACTTTTTGTATTCCCCACACCACTGCCAGACACTCCTTCTCTACTATAGGGTAATTCTGCTCTGCAGGCTTAATTTTCTACTGGCACATGCTACAGGCGCATCTCTTCAGGGTACTGCTGCACAGTATAGCTCCCACTCCCATTTCTGATGCGTCAGTCTGGAGCACAAATGTCAAACCTGGTACCGGCAAATTACAGACGGGAGGTTGGCAGAAATGCTGCTTCAAGGCTTGGAACGCACGTTCGCACTCGTCGTCCCATTCCACCTGCCTGGTTGTTCCCTTAGTGAGATCAGTAAGGGGCTTGGCAATGTCAGCAAACCGGGGCACAAATTTCCTGTAGTACCCCACTAATCCCAGGAATCCCCGCACTTGTCGTTTGGTCTCAGGCTAGGCGCATCCAAAATGCGGATCATTTTATCCTGCTCAGGCCATATCTTCCCTGCACCTATCCTGTGCCCTAAGTAGGTGATTTCCCTTCCTCCCAGCTCACACTTTGAAGGCCGGGCTGACAAAGAACATTCCTTGAGTCTCTGGAAAACACGCCTGAGAACCTCTATATGGCTGTCCTGATCAACTGTGGCCACCAGGATGTCATCAATGAAATTATCGACATCTGGGCTCTCAAGTGGCTGCAATAGCTTTCTCATCATGCGCGTGAACACTGCCCCTGAGGTACACAGTCCAAATGGCATAACCTTCCACTGGAATTGTCCTTCCGGTGTAGCAAAAGCAGTCTTCGCGCGGTCCTCTCTACTCATCGGGATCTGCCAATACCCCTTAGCGAGGTCGATCTTACTGAACACCTTCTTCTCTCCAAGCTTGGCGAACAGGTATTCGATATCCGGCATGGGTTCAGCATCGAACTGTACGATGCGATTCAACCTCCTGAAGTCCACACAAAAACCTGATCTTCCCATCCTTCTTCTTAACTAGTACGATGGGTGAGCAGTATGGCGACGTCGATGGCTCAATCGCACCCATCCTGATCATGGCTTTGACCTCCTCCCTAACTGTCTCGCGTTGCGCAAAAGGCACTGGGTATGGCTTCGACCTGATAGGGATGTCTGACGTCAACTTGATGCTGCACGTTTCTAGGTTTGTGCATGAGGGCACATCAGTCAGTACCTCCTTGAACTCGGCCACTAACTCGTGCAACTTCCTGGTAAAGTGCTGGTCTTCAGCAAGTACTACCACCTCTTTGGGCCCTTCTGTGGCCTCCAAGGGAATGGTAGGAATATCCTTGCTCATCAAGGGAGTTACTGTTTCCTCTTCAGGCTCCTCCGGCACAACAACCGCAGCTACCGAGGCTGTTGGATCTGCAGCGCGCTCGATGAACGACTTTAGTAGGTTTGCGTGGAAAATCTTCGTCTTTCCCCCTACTGCTATGCGGTAATCTGCTTCACCCACTCTTCCTAGTACTGTATAGGGACCTCTCCATGCCAGTTCCAATTTGTTCTGCTTGGTCGGCCGAAGTACTAGTACTCTGGACCCCACAGCTATCTTCCTGGGTTTCGCCCTCAAGTCAAAATGTCGCTTGTACCTATACGCTGCCCTTGCCAAGTTCTCCCTTGCCAGCTCGCATGACTCAGCTATCTTGTTCCTCAAGTTGACGACGTATTCTGCCGCTGTACGGAGCTCCTGCCTTTCCGGTTGTAACCACAGATCTCTCAATATCTGCATCGGCCCGCGCACCTGGCGTCCATATAGCAGCTCAAAAGGCGAAAAACCGGTATCTCTCTTGTGGACCTCACGGTACGCAAACAGCAGTGCTGGTATCCACCGATCCCAATCACCTGGTTTCTCCTGACATAACCTGCGCAGCATCCGCTTCAGAGTACCGTTGAAGCGTTCCACCAATCCATTGCACTGCGCATGGTATGGTGTGGTAGTCAGACCTCGAATGGCTAATAGTCGGTAGACCTCCTGCATGATCTGACCAGTAAACTGGGTTCCTCTATCAGTCAGTACCGACCCAGGGACTCCCGTTCGTGTCCACATGTTGAACGCTGCCTCTGCCACCGACTCACTCGTGATCTGGCGAAGAGGGACTGCTTCCGGATATCTTGTCGCAAAGTCGACCGTCACCAACACGTATCTGTACCCATTCTGGATGCTGGAACGATGGGACCAATGATGTCCATCCCAACCCGCTCGAACGGCTCACGCATCAGTGGCATCTTCACGAGGGGAACTCTTGAGACTCTTCCCTTGTCCACAGTACGCTGACACTGGAAGCATGACTGGCAGTACCGACGAATGTCAGCATGCATGCCTGGCCAATAAAAATGGCGACCAACTCGCTCCTTGGTTCGGGTGGTACCTAAGTGACCAGACATGGGTACGTCGTGGCCTAGCTTCATCACCGTGGTCCGTAGTTCAGCTGGGACGCAGATCTGACTCGCTACGTCCTTGGGACCCTCAAACCGCCGGACCAGTACACCAAACTTCCGCGCGTACTCAACTCGTCCAAACTTGGTGTGGAAGTGCGTCCCTGCTTCACACGCACTCCGAGCCTTCCTCAAGGTTTCATCCTGGTCCTGCATCTGAATTAACTGCTGGGTAGAGGTGTTCAGAATGCATTCCTCGACGGGTAGTGGTACAGGTTCTTGCTGCTCCCTGGCTCTCTGCGCGCGTGTCTTTCACTGCCCCTACCAACGCCGGGTCTGCGTATACAGGCACACGTGTCCAACCGGGATCTCCTACTCTCTTTGCGAAGTTTCCGATCAGGACTTCCTGCACAGGGCTATTCATGACCAAAACCTCCAACTTCCCCGCGATGAATGGTGACTTCAACTCTATTACCGCCACAGGCAACACAGACCTACATCTGGACTCGGCCAACACTACTGGGACTGTCTCTCCCGTGTACGCATCTGCCGGTACTAACCACTTGGCCACTACGGTGTGTCCGGCACCAGTGTCCCGTAATCCATTGGCCGGAGACCCGTTAACTTCTACAATGCACGCAGGCTCGTACCGCTGCTCAGCGCATGGGCGACACAACGTAGGGACTACTCGAGCTTGGGCTGGTCACAACAATGAACAGCTCCAACAGAATGGGGCTCAGGGCATTTCCTAGCGATGTGGCCTGGCTTCTTGCAGTTGAAACAAACTATGGTCGATCTAGGCCCTTCTGATCTCCTGTTCAGCTGCTGTAGTGCACCATCACTTTGTTGGGACCTCCCTGTGGGCTGGCTCCCTGCTGTTTCACGTGTATTACCCAGGTTGGGCTGGTTAACTGTTCGGTCTTGCCTCGCCTTCCTCCCCAGTCTTTTGGCCTCTGCCAAAACAGTAGCTTCCGTTGCAAGTTGTTCCACAGTTTTCGGGCATGTCTTCCGCACCTCAGTTGTGAACTCTGGAGACAATAGCTGATAAAACTGTTCCTGGAACAGCAGATCCTTTACGTCCTCTGCCACACTCTCATCCTTGCCCGCTGCCGCACACCAGAGGGAAAACCACCGCTTCATCCTTCCCAGCATCTGGCCAAAAGTCTCAGCAGCGTCCTTCTTGATGCTCCTGAACTTTTCTCGGTAGGCCTCAGCATCTAGCCTAAAGTGGCTTAACAGGGCGCCCTTTATCTGATCATAGTCGCCTAACTCATCCGCACTTAACCGCATCACCGCTTCTCTAGCCTTTCCTCTCAGCAGAGACATCAGACGTGTGGGCCATGAGGTCTTGCTCCACTTGCACATCTGGGCTACACGCTCAAATTGGGCGATGAAAGCGTCCACGTCGTCGTTCTCTCCTAACGGCTCAAGGTGGACATGCTTCGTTTCCTCCACCTCAATCAAGCGTTTCCTATGCGCTGCTTCATCTAAGGCCTGTCTCTCTTGTATGATTAGCTCTCGCTCTCTTGCCTCTAACTCGGCTTCATCTCTTCGTCTCTTGAGATCTAACTCGGCTTGCCGTGCTTGAGCTTCTATTTCCCTTATTGCCCTTTCTTCCTCCATCTTCTTCCTCTGCAGTTCCAGTTCCATCTGTCTCGCTGCTTTCTCATCTTCGATCTTCTTCTGCTTCATCTCTAGTTCCCTCTGCCTAGCAGCTTTCTCCTCTTCTATCTTCCTCTGCTGCATCTCTAGCTCCCTCTCATCCTTCATCTTCTGCCTCACTTTCTCCTCTTCGATCTTCTTCTGCTTCATTTCTAGCTCCCTCTGTCTATCAGCTTTCTCCTCTTCTATCTTCTGCTTTAACCTTTCCCTCTCCTCTTCGATCTTCTTCTGTTTCACCTCTAGTTCCCTCTGCCTAGCAGCTTTCTCCTCTTCTATCTTCTTCTGCTTCATTTCTAGCTCCCTCTGTCTATCAGCTTTCTCCTCTTCTATCTTCCTCTGCTGCATCTCTAGCTCCCTCTGCCTAGCAGCTTTCTCCTCTTCATCCCTCATCTTCTGCCTCACTTTCTCCTCCATCCGGAGCTCCAATTCTGCTTCTCTCGCCGTCTTCTCATCCTCATTACGTACTGAGTCTGTGACGAACTTGGCGAGGTCTCCCCAGCTAAACCCATCGCCGCTCCCAACTTGGCAAACTTTGCATAAGCCCCCGTCCCCTGTTCTTGATCCACCCCCGCTCCCTGGTCACTAACCTTAGGTTTGGTATCCGCCGTAGGGGCCTGTGGATCCATGACACTATCGGGGTCGTACTGCGGATGGGCTCGGGTGTGTTTAGACATAGGGTACCCCTACCACCACAGAGCTAGCAACGGACAGTATGCGATCTGAGCGCAACTGGAGGTTCCTGACTACGCACTAGCCCCTGAAGCAACTCAGCACAAGTACACAATACTCTCAATGAGTCACGCACCAAGCATAACTCCACCCACACTTGTGTACCTCATACATATACCCCCATGAGCTCCAACCCATATAATACTACCAATGCACTGTCTGGTCACTGACTGAACCACGTGACACCGTGTGTCCACCGTCCACTGTGCATGCGCACCAGTTACCCACAGTCACAGGCCTCACTGTCTCTGGTAGGCCGCACCCACACGATCACAGTGCACTTGCACCCCTCAAGTCCAGGTGCACTCACAGCATACCCTATGCCACAACACTGCGCACCCTCGTGCTTCACACACACAGTCACCTGGGCTTACTCTGCCCTTAATCCCCACAGGATATCCGAGCACACAGCGTGCACAGTCACGGGCCGGGTACCACTCTACCTACTCACTGGGGTTATACCACATGTAAGGGACACAAAGGACACCTGGTACCCTCCGGCACCTCACCTACACTGTACGGTGTAATCACTCACACTTCCAACAACCACTCAATGTTTATTGACCATTCGTACCTCACTCACTCGGTAGCGCCAACCCATTCACACCAATACAAGTGCCCCGCCCTATGCCACTGGAAAGCTGCCTGAAGTGAACAGGGACACTACGTACCACCTCCCAGGGTACTGGTACGCTCCCACCAACCACCCACTTACATTTCACACAACGTACACCCTGGACACAACACCCCCCTACCTCCCTCCTAGCTACCTATCACCTACCCAGAACCGCTTATGTACCCCGCATCTCCACCAAAGTGTCACGGTCGCTAAGCCGGAAGGCCCTACCACCCTTACCCACGCCTATCACACACTAGGTCAGACAACACAGCACACTAACACAGTTTTACAATCACGCACGCTTCTTTATTTCACTCACACTCCATGGCGCCACCACTCACGCACATCCACAACTGCACACAAGTATCCCAATTCCCGCTGACTCACCCTACTCTACTATAATGACCTGGAAGACCCTAACCTAACCTGAAACACCAGTTGCGGTATATCACTGTGACCTGGGGACACAGCGATAGCCCGCACACGTGGTGACTAACTACTAGGGACAAGGATTTACCAAAGGGACTCTAATCTCTTAACGACTGCTACCACCCACACCTCTCCCAGGACTCACCCTTCTCTTTTAACCCGGGACCACTACCAAACTGGTCGCTGCGTCCCTAAGGGAGGCAACGACAAGTACCCTACACTGTGCCGGCCACTACGTCCTAAAAGGAGCAGTAGCTAACACCCCTAACCCTACTGCCTAACGCTACACCCCTTCTATCACAAACATGGGACAACCCATCCCGGCCCGGAAAGCTCCAGTCCTCGGCGCTGTACGTGGCCCCTCACAGGCTGACACCTCCCCGGAAGACTCTGCACCCCGGCGCTGACCGTGGCTCCTCCGCGGGCCGACACCCTCCCCGAAGACTCTGCACCCCGGTGCTGACCGTGGCTTCCCGCAGTCTGACTCCTCCCTGCGATGGGCACGACACCCAACGTACACACACCAGACGCCCTCTCGACGGGTCCGGGGGCTCGTAGGACGCCTCCTCCTCTGAAGGCCCCGTCGGACACCAAGGGTGAAAAAGGCCTGGTGCAGCGCCCTCTCACAGGACGCCTGAACAGGGACGAGGAACCAGTGCCGGAGAACTCCCGGAAGAGCACCGGTAGCTGGAGGAGAGCTGCCCCACAGAAGGCAGACGGCCTGGGTGGTCTCCTTCTCCCGGAAAAACAACAGGCACTGGAAAGC
>CM065717.1:66547631-66552631 GCA_033310375.1 Conus canariensis
GAAACAGAGGGAGAGAGAGACAGGGAGACAGACAGACAGAGACAGAGTCAGACAGACAAAGAGACAGACAGACAGAAACGGAGGGCGGGATCCAGGGATGACTAGAAACACGAAACATATTTTTTTTAAAAACGGCAGCATCTAAAAAGCCCGTGCGGTGAAGATGGTTGTGACAACCTCTCTACTTAGAGCAGGTCCAAGCCTCATTTGGTAACGAGGGCCAGCAAAAGACACACGAAGCTCAGAACAGTTACGAGAGAGAGAGAGAGAGAGAGAGAGAGAGAGAGAGAGAGAGAGAGAGAGACAGACAGACAGACAGCAGACAGACAGAGAGAGAGAACGAGAAAAGAGAGAGACAGAGACAGAGAGCGGCAAGGCGAAGAAGTTCACTCTCCAGACGGTCCCCAGAGCAACGGCAGGCGGAGATTCCTTGCCATAGCCTGAAGCGCCAGACAGCACCGACGGAAGGAGGGAGGGGATAGGAGAGGAGGTTGAGTCATGGGAAAAGCTCGTAACATGAGAAGAAGTCATGTACGTCACCCTCTACGCTATTCGCCCTTAGGTCAGAGTTCGGAGTTATATTACAGCAAGGATCCAGTAGTAACAACGCAGTTTGAATAGGTGAATATAGCTTTGAGAAAAAAAAAATTTGGACTGTGAAAAAGACGATTTTCTCTGGGAATCCTGGGTCAGTAATATGTCAGCAAGCAAGCAGAATCATGCATGGCTTGTGGGCTTTTTGTGTTTATACGTCATTGGTAGAGCACGAGGTTTTGGTAGTGAAAAGCCTAGCAGACGACAGGAAAATGAAGGGTCATGTGCATCGTGCTGTAATAAAAAAAAAAAAAGAAGAAGCGGACATTGGATCCGTCTCCGAGTCAAGCACAGTATGGATCATGGGCTGGACTGTGCATGAATATTTTTGGTAATGGGCTGATCTTCTAATAAAAGCCAGGTGCAGCTGTGAGTATAATAAGAGAATTTACAGCGCTTTGGGCCTACACTGTAACCGTGGACTCGGACCTTACCAAACACACAAAAGTGGTTCTCATCCACTCTTACGGCAACGATTCCTGTGTATGTCGTCACACTGTTCATTGGGTTCTTTGCATCAGTATACAATAAACAATTGAATACAGGTGACATTCAGTATTTACTTGCTGATAAGATGTGAAACGATGATGTAAATCAACTTGCCGATTTAGAACGCTAAACGAAGCGGGTATGAGGGGATGGGCGAGTACGGAGAGGAGGAGGAGTAGGAGGAGGAGGATGCGAGAAAGACCGAGGAGACAGGAGAAGGAAATCCTGCACTCAAATGATTCTGTGGTTTTAATTTTGTATTCTGTATGTACACAGTATTTTGATTACACACGCCATTTTCTTTCAAAATGGAATGTAACTGATACTATCATAGCGCTAGCACTTAACGTGGTGTTGTGGTGTTTGTGTGTTTTGTGGGTGTGTGTTGTTGAGTGGTGTGAGTGTAGTGGGGTGTGTTTGTGTGTGTGTTGGGGTTGCGTGCGTGCGTGCTAACGTTGCGCGGCACGCGCGTGCGTGCGTGTGTGGTGTGGTGTGTGGTGTGTCAGGGGGGTGTTGTGTGCGCGCGCGCGCGCGCGCCTGTCTAAAAGATCAGTGCACTGAGATTACACGTTCTGTTATTTTCCACGTCATTTTTGTAACCAGCAGTCAGGCAGTCGTGCCTTATATTATATATATAATATATATATATATAATAAAAATATATATAATATTGCCCGGAAACCAGCCGGTACCATACACACTGGATTGTTTTGTTTTGTTTTGTTTTTTACCAAACGAAACCAAATTGAAATACCGTTCCCACGTTTTTGGACATTCAAGACCCCGACATTCTCCGATGCAGATATTACCAAAGAGTCCTAAGAGGCTCCACAGATAGAATGCAGGCGGGGGGAGGATGTGTTCCTGTGCTAATTGTATGCACACAGTCTGGAAACTCTCTGGCAGTAATTTCCTCTTTTCTTTCACGTTCTCTCTCTCATTCTTACAGGCTTTTGTTTTTGTTGCATTTGTTTGTTGTTTGGTTGGTTGGCTGGTTTTCTTCCCCCAACCACCCTCCTCACACACACACACGCACACGCACACGCACACGCACACACACACACACACACACACACACACACACACACACGCACATCCTCACAGTCGTCTGCTGGCTTTTGGTTTTTTTTTTCTATTTAGGGGGCCCATTTTCCGGTCTTGTTTTTTTTCCAGTAAGTTTTTTTATGGTCTCAATTTACGGCGTGACAGCTTTCGGATGTTAGCTGGCGATTAGGGAGTGAGACTGTACATATTGTCCAAAGTGGACACCAGTTGTTTTTGTCGTTGTCGTCGTTGCTTTCTGCTGTGTTTATTTGCCTTAGTTGTTTTGATGTACTTTTTGTTGCTTTAATGAAATCTGAGGCGAGGACTGAAGCGGAACGACTGGCATCCCCAGCACAGCCTAGTTGTAACAGCCTTACGCATGTGAGCTGTTTGACCACTATCTTCTTTATTGGTTTCATACGTTTGAATGATATCTTTGTTATTCATTTTTTAGGATGTTTTTTTCCAATATGGCGAAAGCTCATAATTATATAGTACAGTAGATTATTTGGGCTATAATAATAGCATAGGACTAGGATTAGGACTATCCGGAGACAGAAAGAGTACGGGGGCGCGCAGCGAGACGAGAAAGAAAGAAGAGAGAGAGAGGAGAGAGAGAGAGAGAGAGAGAGGGAGAGAGAGAGAGAGAGAGAAGAGAGAGAGAGAGAGAGAGAGGTGGGACAGAGACCAGTGAAAGACAGACAACAGACAGACAGATAGAGACAGAGACAGACAACAAGAAGAAGAAGTAAAAATTGACATAACGCATTCTTTTCCCGTCTTCTTCCTCAACTTCATGAAGGGTCACTTGGGCGCCTTACTGAAGAACCGTTCTTTAGGTTCCCACAGCTCTGTTGGTTGTGTGCCGAGACCTTGGTCTATGCTTATGGTTTCTCTTAAAGTTCTGCAATATTGTCAGTCCATCGCTCCTTTTTCTTTCTCTCTCTCCGTCTTCCTCCGTCGATTGTTCCCTGGGGCATGGGAAGGGGATGGTTCCATCAAGGCCACTGGATCTTGTTGCTTGGCCGTGTTGACATAGTTATCTTTTCTTAATTCATGTCGATAGAACTCGTATGTTCCGATGTACTGCTTGATGGTTGTTCATTAGTGATAAGATCAATGTGTCTGGTGTTTAAGATCTTGTGATAACATTTTATTTCCATGGCTTGAACTTTTCATTCCAGATCCGCCATAAGGGTCCGTGTCTTACACGCGTACAGGGAGATAGAATAACCCAGGTCACGCAGGAGCGTGATCTTGACTTTCACAGAGATGTTATTGATATTCTATGCAGGTTTCTAACAGGGCAGCACTGATGTTTTTGCAGCCCTTCAGAGGATTTTTAGTTTGGATCCCTTACTGCTAATGATGGATTCCAGGAAGGCGAACTTTGAACAGTTCCTTGATTCTGTCGATTTACATTAGCATTAGTGACGGTGTTGTGGCTAGTCCTCAGCTCGGTCTACTGGGCGCTGGTTTTCATGGCATACCTTGCTGACGTTTCATCCAGTCTTGCAAAGGTCTGACGACTTCTGTCAGATCGTCGACGTCATATGCAAAGTAAATTTTCATGATGCTTCTCCTCCCGATGCTGAGTATGCGGCATGAATTTCAAGTGCATTAGTCACGATGCTTCAAGGAAAGTGTTGAAAAGTGTGAAGACAGAACGGGGCCCTGACGAACCCCAACTGAAGCACACAACCCATCTCCAGTTGCACATTGTGTGAGTATGGCATCGGTCGTTTGGGGTGCAGTTGGTGGCTCGTGTAGTCTTTGTCGATGCGGAATTTCTTCGTTGTGGCCAATAGCGCCGCCTGCCAAACTCTGTCGAACGCCTTTGTGAAATCTAGAAGGCGTGGTAGAATTCATTCTGGTGTCGGAAGGGTTTTTTTTTCGCAGAGGATACGGAGGTTCTTCTGCCTTTGCGGAATCCACTCTATTCTTTCGCAGGAATGGATCTGTCTGAGGCTGCAATCTATCTGGATTGACTTATTGAGCATTACTTTTGCTGACATGGCTGATCATGCTCATAGCAACAGGTTCTCTTCTGCTACTGGGCATTATGTAGCCAGGTACTGTCTGTGCATGTGAGGATTAAACCCAGTGAGAAAATAGTACCCGCCTGTCGCCTGGAACACGTCGCCTGACAAAGAAGAAACAAAGCATTACAAACGGCCAAATTATTGCACAGGCGCTCACTATGAAATCCATTATCGATGTAACTCGCCCGTACGTTACGAAAACGCATGTTCTGTACTCATTTTGAATTTTAAAAAAAAACGAGTCCTAACTATAGCCCGAAAACATCATGTAGGCCAATCAACCAGGTCACGGACTAAACAAAACCTGATCGATCATAATCCGCATCAAACACAACAACAAGAAGCAAAAGCAAACCGCAAGGATAAACACAACAAATCGGAAACGCAATACATAATTCACTGGACGACCTCTGTCAATTTCGATTTCAACTTTGGGAGCTGTAGTCTAACAGACAAGCCCTCTGACCAGCCTCCGGGGATTTGACCCTCCCTCTAATAGCCGGCCTGTGTTTACCCACACGCCACGTGCGCCCCACACGGCGAGTAGAATTGGTTGCTCCAGCCAATTCCTCGGGCTCTCACAGGGAAGAAAAGAACAACAAAAAAATGAATGGAGAGAAAGGAGAAAAGGGGGAAGAGGAGGTGTTAGGAGACAAAGGAAAAGAGGCATCAGGTTGAGAAAGTTTGTCAGACTTGTTTTTTTTTTTCCTCGTGGGTTTTCTCCCTTTTTGTATCACTCTTCCATTTTTCCACCATGTCTTCTTCTTTTCTGTGTTTCTTTTCCTTTCGTTTCCTTTTTAACTCCTTTTTTCTTTCTATTCTTTTTTTTTT
>CM065717.1:66562631-66565131 GCA_033310375.1 Conus canariensis
AGTCTTCTTCCCCTTCGTCTCTCTCCCTCCTCAATTCCATGCAGGACTGTTTTAGCCAAGATACGTGAGGAGTTAAGTGACTGTTTGTTCTTCGTTTTCATTGTCTTCAACGTTGTTTGTCTTGCCTGAAGAAGACCAACGAGGTCGAAACGCGTCGTGATTTGTCTTGTAATGTATTTGTGTCTTTTTGTACGGCGGAATAGTTAGTTGTTTTTTTCTTTTAAGTGTGTTTGAGCGAAGTCAATGGATCTCGTTGCATAGCCAAAGCAACGTAGTTTTCTCTCCTTAACTCTCGTAAGCAGATGTGGTCTGATGTGGTGCTTCATGATATGTTCAACTGCTCCGTATATGTAATGCCTAGTATCTTACGAGAGCAGATTACGTCCATGTCTTCGATTCATCTGTGTAAATCCGCTATGAGAGGGTCCCTCCTTCCTCACATACATACAGGAAGAGGTATGGTACCGGGGCATGCAGGATTCTGATCATGTGCTTCATGCTCTTTCATTGAGAGTTCAGTCCGGATAGTGTTGATGTTCGCTATGCTACCTTCTAGAGGATTTCTCATTTGGATCCCTCATAGTTAATGGATGGATATCTGGCAAGTGAATTGTTGGACAGATTCTAGCGTCTGAGAGAGGAAAGACATCGGTGGTGGTCGAGGTGTTGGGGTGTGGATTGGAGTGGATGGGATTGGGTCAGACTGGATTGGACTGGACTGACTTGGATGGGACTGGATCAGACTGGATTAAACTGGACTGGACTGGATTGGATTGGATTGGATGGATAGGATGATTGGACTGGACTGGACTGGACTGGAGTGGACTGAATTGGATGGGATTGGATTGGATTGGATTAGACCAAACTGGACGGGACTGGGATGGACTGAATTGGATGGGATTGCAATCGGATTAGATTGGACCGGACTGGACTGGACTGGACTGGACTAGACTGGACTGGATTGGATTGGACTGGACTGGGTTGGATGGGATTGGATCCCATTGGATTGGACTGGACCGGACTGGACTGGACTGGTTTGGATCGGATTGGACTGGACTGGACTGGACTGGATTGGACCAGACTGAACTGGACTGGATTGGATCGGATTGAATTGGACTGGACCGGACTGGACTGGACCAGACTGGACTGGATTAGACTGGACTGGACTGGATTGGATCAGATTGGACTGGACCGGACTGGACTGGACTGGACTATGGATTGATGGACCGGACTGGGTTGGATGGGATTGGATCCCATTGGATTGGACTGGACCGGACTGGACTGGACTGGTTTGGATCGGATTGGACTGGACTGGACTGGACTGGATTGGACCAGACTGGACTGGACTGGATTGGATCGGATTGAATTGGACTGGACAGGACTGGACTGGACCAGACTGGACTGGATTAGACTGGACTGGACTGGATTGGATCAGATTGGACTGGACCGCGGGACTGGACTGGACTGGGTTGGATTGGACCGGACTGGGTTGGATGGGATTGGATCCCATTGGATTGGACTGGACCGGACTGGACTGGACTGGTTTGGATCGGATTGGACTGGACTGGACTGGACTGGACTGGATTGGACCAGACTGGACTGGACTGGATTGGATCGGATTGAATTGGACTGGACCGGACTGGACTGGACCAGACTGGACTGGATTAGACTGGACTGGACTGGATTGGATCGGATTGAATTGGACTGGACTGGACCGGACTGGATTGGACTGGATTGGATTCGAACGAACTGGACTGGACTGGATTGGATTGGACTGGACTGGATTGGATTGGACTGGACAGGATTGGACTGGACTGGATTGGATTGGACTGGAGTGGACTGGACTGGACTGGATTGGATTGGATTGGACTGGACAGGATTGGACTGGACTGGATTGGATTGGATTGGACTCGACTGGACAGGATTGGACTGGAGTGGACTGGACTGGACTGGTCTGGACAGGACTGGATTGGATTGGACCTGGACTGGACTGGACTGGATTGGATTGGATTGGACTGGACTGTGTTGGATGGATTGGATCGGATTGGACTGGACTGGACTGGACTGGGCGGGCTGGACGGGACTGAATTGGATGGGACTGGATCGGATTAGATTGGACTGGACTGGACTGGACTGGACCGGACCGGACTGGACTGGACTGGACCGGACTGGATTGGACTGGACTGGACTGGATTGGACTGGTCTGGACTGGATTGGATTGGGTTGGAATGGATTGACAGAAGAAACTTGAAACAGACAACGTAGGCAGGGAAGAGTTTTGTCCAGTCTAGTGGGCTCCTGGACCTCAGAGCAGCGAACGTGTATTGTGTTTGTATTGTATTGTGCACTTTGTTGTGTTGTTGTGGTTGTTGTTGTTGTTGTTGTTGTTGTTGTTGTTGTAGCTGCTGTTCAAACTTCCTTTTTTCTGAATGTGGATGTAAACAACACACACACACACACACACACACACACACACACACACACACACACACACACACAC
>CM065717.1:66577631-66580131 GCA_033310375.1 Conus canariensis
GAAGACCACAGATCCGGCCACTTTTCCTTTCCTCAGTGAGAGACTCCGTGATTTCTTTGGCTTGAACTTCATTCTGGATGAGGCAACTATGTCGTCCAGCCTCTCCAGCACATGACGTGTCTCGTCTTCTCTGGATGAAATCACTGTAGTGTCATCCATGAAGGCCTTGAGAGGAGGCATCTTGTATCCATCGCCAAGGTCTGTTTGTCTCGCGTTGTTTGTTGCTGCTTTCAAGATGAGTTCCATTGCCAGCACGAACAGTATTGGGGAAATTGCACAGCCCATTGCAATACCCACTTCCAAGTTGATCCAGTCTGTTGTGTACTCCTTGGTAGAGAACCGCATTGAGAAGCCATTGAAGTACTTCTTGAGCATGTCGCGGATGTTCTTTGGCACATGGTACATCTCAAGAGCCAACTGTATCATCTCATGGGGCACAGATCCATATGCGTTTGCCAGATCAAGCCACACTACGTCCAGGTCTCTCTTTTCTGTTTTTGCTTTTTGGATTGCGTCCCAGATCATTGTGGCGTGTTCTACACAGCCCGCCACGCCTGGGATGCCACCTTTCTGGACTGACACATCCAAGTACTTGTTTTCCATCAGGTACTTGGTCAGCCTTGCTGCCATGACAGAGAAGAAGATTTTCCCTTCGACGTTCAGTAGTGATATTGGCCTGAACTGGCCAATGTCACTTGAGTTTTGCTCTTTGGGGATGTACACACCATCTGCCGTCATCCACTGGCCGCTGATCTTCTGGTTTCTCCAAGCCGATCGCAGCAGCCTGTGGAGCCACTCCAGCACCTTGGGACATTTCTTGTAAAGCTGGTAAGGTATTCCGTTTGGCCCTGGTGATGATTTGGCTCTGGCTTTGTCGACCACCTTCTTGATTTCCGCCAACGTTGGAGGCTTGCCATTGAACTGTTCCTCAGGGTTGGTTGGCCACACCAGACCTTGAATGTCGAGTGGTGCTTTGCTCTGTGGGTCAGAGTATGTTTTCCTCAGATGCTGCTCAAGAACTCCTTTGTCCACACTTAGGGTCCCAGATTTTGGCTGCTCAAACAGTGTTCTGGCAAACTGGAAGGGGTCTCTGAAGAAGCGCTCTTGTGTCTTCTTCTTTTTGCTCTTCCTCTTCCTCGCAGATTCCGCTTTGCTGAGGGCACTGTGTTTTTCTTTCAGGTCTTTCCACAGTTTTTCCAAGCCTTGTTTTTCAGCTGGCAGTGCGGTCTTCATTTGCATCTTGAGGTTTTTCTTTTGGACCCTGATCTTGTCCATCTTTTCTTGGCGTCTGGATTTCTTTGGAGGTGTTTTCTCTTTGGGTAGTTTTGCTCCATAGGCGTCTCTACATGTGGCATACACAATGTCCCCATATGTGGCTAGTTTGTGTTCCAGGGTGCTTTTCCCTATCAGTGCATCGAGTCTTTGGACGATTTTTGCATCCAGTTTCTCCCAATCTTCAGTTTCGTTTGCTCGTGGCAGGTTGAGTTTCAGGCGCCTGGCATCGAGGGCCTGTGCAAATTCCTCATCCGAACCAACAGCGTGGATGTCCTTGGCACTGTGGTTTAAATCCTGGCCTTGGTCTTCCGACGTCTTATCTGCTGATGCAGTGCGCTGCTGCTCATTCAGATGAGTCTTCACACATCCCATCTTTGTTCTGTGGATCTTCATGCCACGGGTGGTAGCGAAACGCTTTCCACAGACACATGGATATTCCATTTGGTCCATGTTCATAGTCTGTTTCAGTAGATTCCTTAATCGAGAGGAGAGAGACAGAGACAGAGGCAGAGACAGAGACAGAGACAGACAGGGAAGGAGAGAGAGAAGAAAGAGAGACAGACAGACAGACAGACAGAAGACAAACAGGCAGATGGATGGACGGGCGGACGGACGGAAGGAAGAGACAGACAGACAGACAGACAGAGCAAAAGACAGACAAAGAAAGCGAAAGACAGGTTTGGGACAAACATAGCAGAAGCAGCGGCAGGCAAGTAGACAAATCCGTAAAGAATGAGGGTGGGGGGGGGTGTAGGCACACACACACGCACGCACGCACGCACGCACGCACGCACGCACATACACACACACCACACACAGAGAGAGAGAGAGAGAGAGAGAGAGAGAGAGAGAGAGTTACCTCTTCTCGGTGCCATTTGTCTCAAACCGCGACAAATAAGAGAACCTTTTTGACGAATTGCCATGTCTTAAGTATTGCGACAAATCGCGTGAGTGTAACATTCCGCGGTGTAACAAACCCACACAAGAAGAACAGTTCCTGATCACCCCTTCTCCTTCTCGCCCCGCCCCCTCTACCCCCTTCCCCCTCTCACCCCACCCCCACCCCCCCACCCCCGCACCCCCCACCCCACACCCCCTTTGCTCTGTCCCTCGTACCCGTACTCCGTATTGCTTTTCCTCGCAACACCCGCTACTCTTTCGTTCCTGTCCATCTGCTTCCCCTCCCTCCACCACCATATGTGCCTCTTAACGCCCCCCCCCCCCT
>CM065717.1:66582631-66585131 GCA_033310375.1 Conus canariensis
CATCCGCTTAGGGGAGAAGAAGAATGGCGATAAGCCGAGGCTCCTGAAAATCACAATGATAACTGAGGAAAAGAAAAGAGAAATCTTGAAAAAAGCAAGAAAGTTGAATGCAAATGTGCGCCATGAGGACAAGATATTCATTAATCAAGATACCACTGTTAAGCAGAGAGAGGAAGGAAAGAAACTGAGAGAGGAGCTGAAGAGAAGAAAAGCAGACGGAGAAGAAAATCTTGCCACTAGAAATGGACGGATTGTGATCCTGAAGCAGAAGAAGGAAAACAAATTGGATCCAAAACGCAGACACCCAGCCCTAAGACAAGAGAATGATTCCGATGACGATGAAAATGAGAACCTGCTCAGAGTGGTGACGGATACACAGGGCAAGGAAAACAGGGAAAAGCCAAGGAAACAAACACGAGATGATGATTTGGATGATGACGATGATGAGAACCTTCTCGGAGCAACTGGTGGGACTCCCCCCCCCCCCCCCTCGGCTCTGCCGAGGAGGGGGACCGGAGGCAATGACTCAACAGTCAACGTGTACATAGTGTAAACAATGTAGATGGAAGTCAAAGTCAGAGTGTAAGTAGAAAGCTGCGAAAGAAAGAGAGAGCGAAAGAAAGAAGGAAATCAAAAAGGAAAAATAAGGTGAGTAATTTCAAAGTCCTTTATTCAAATTGCGATTATGGTATCCTAACTAAAAAAGATGAACTGAACAGTATAATTGCTTTAGACCAACCATGTATTATTGCAATGACAGAGGTCATTCAAAACAAATGACCCCAACATACCATTATCCGATTACCTGTTGAAAGATCAATATGATACGTTTATGAACAAAAACCCCCATCGAAGAGTAGCACTTTACATTGATAAGAAACTTAATGCTAGGGAATGTGATGAATTTGATACTCTGGGATACCGTGAAAGTGTGTGGTGCACATTCTGCACCATAAATGATGGGAATGTCCTAACTGGGTGTTTATATCGCAGCCCAAACACATCTGATGAGGACAATGACAAGAAACTTTTTGACATGCTTGAGTCAGATTTCATATCAAAGTATGATAGAGTATGCGTCATGGGTGACTTCAATTTTCTGTTTGTAAGATGGGATGGAAATTTCTCAGGTGATAAAGGGGAGGAAATTAAAATGAGGCTACAAGATGCTTTCCTCATCCAACAGGTGAAGCAGTACACAAGGAGGAGAGTAAACCAGAACTCAACCCTGGACGACTGGGTGCTAGTTAATGATGAAACCCTGATTTCAGAGGTTGAACACCAAGACCCACTCAGCAACAGTGACCATGACGTCTTAGTTTTTGAGCTGAATGTTACTCATGAATCGAATGAGGAACAATGCAAGTATACGTACAATCTTAAGAGGGGTAACTACAATAAATTGAGAGAGTTTCTAAGAGAAAAAGACTGGTCATCTTTGCCTATGAACGAGGTAGAAGATATGTGGCAAAAATTCAAAAGTGTCCTCAAGGATGGAATGGAGAAGTGCACACCCAAGGTGAAAAGGCGCAAAAAGAAAAAGTTGATACCCATGTGGATGAGTAAGAAAACAATGAGAATAATTAAGAAAAAGCACAAATCATTTAAACGATATTTGAATACCAAATCTGGTCGATATTATCTCAGTTACATAAATGAACGGAATCTATGTACAAAAATGCTAAAAAGAAACAGAAAGAGGTATGAAAAGGAAATTGGTAAAGAGTGCCCTAAGAAATTTTGGAAATATATTCAGGAGAGGCTTAAAAGCAATACTGGTATCAGCACTTTGAAAAAAGAAGATGGCTCCATGGCTACAGCTGATGCTGAAAAGGCTGATGTTTTGAATCAATTCTTCTCAAGTGTATTTACGCGTGAAGATGTGAGCAATGTACCTACCTTTAGCGAATGTTCTTATTCACAGGGTGTATCAGTTAGTGACATCAGAGTTACCAGTGAAGCGATAAAACAGAAACTGAAAGAGCTCAAACCTGATAAAGCACAGGGTCCAGGTGCTATTCCTCCTCGAGTCCTACGTGAAGTGTGCAATGAAATAACCAGCCCTCTCTGTCTTCTGTTCAACACATCTCTCGAGACTGGAATTTTACCCGAGGAATGGAAGACGGCCGAGGTGACGGCAATATTCAAAAAGGGAGGAAAATCAGATCCAGGAAACTATCGCCCAGTTTCACTTACCTGTGTACTATACAAAGTATTAGAAAGCCTAGTGAGAGATACTATCGTTTCAAACATCACTGATAATGGACTCTATGCTGATTGCCAGCACGGTTTTAGAAAGAAAAGGTCATGTGTGACGCAGTTACTACAAGTTATGGAAAGGCTTACATTTTACTTTAAAGAAGGGGAACCTGTAGATATAATTTATCCTGACTTTAAAAAAGCTTTTGACTCAGTCCCACACGAAAGGTTACTGACCAAACTCGCTGCTTACGGTGTATGTGGTTCCATTTTGACATGGACTAGTATTTTCCTTAAAGGG
>CM065717.1:66597631-66615131 GCA_033310375.1 Conus canariensis
ACTGTTGTGTCAGTCTATCTACCACGGGGACCTAACGAGTTTAATTCTGAATGGTTACGATCATTACATACAAGACCAGATAAAAACAATAGATATCTTATAACTGGAGATTTTAATGCTCATTCCCCGTTTTGGGAAAAGAATTGTCAGTCGATTACTAGTAACCGTTTTATAGAAAATCTAGTCGACTCGTCCTTATATCTTTTGAATGATGGGAGAATAACACGAATCCCTGACAACCCTAAGCACAAGCCAAGTGCAATAGATCTAACTTTAGTATCTCCAGATCTAGCGCCACTTTGTGATTGGCAAACCCTCGATGACACACTCAATAGTGATCATATTGCTATCATTACTACCTTTGAAACTTCAAGGCCTGAACTAACAGATTTATCAATGGAAAAAGTCCCAAAATATAATTATAAATTAGCTAACTGGGGTAAATTCACAGAATTACTAAAAGCATTCTATGTCGACACAGAAGAACTTGATACTCAATCTATTGATGACCTATACGATCAGTTTCAGAATGCTATGCTATCTGCTGCGAATCAGTCAATACCTATGATAAAACCTGTCAAATCAAGTTAAAAAAAGCACGCAGGTAATGCCTGGTGGAATGAGACATGTGAAAAAGGGAAAAAGGAGAAAAACATTAAACTGAGAGAATATTTACGAAGCAAAGGAGAAGAGCGCGCTCAAAAGCTTCTTGAGAAAAAAAGAGCAAAAAATCATTTTAATCACATCACAGCTCAAGCAAAACAGCAATATTGGTCTAACTTTTGTAAGAATGAAATATCAAATCATAAAGATGCCCAAAAAGTGTGGGAAAAGTTAAGAACAATGAAAGATGGAGTAAACTTGCCGAAATGTCCTGTAAAGCTCCCAAACTCTGATTTCCCTTCTAATCTAGAAAAGGCCGAAGCTTTTGTTGACATATTCGCCAAAAATGGCAGTAAAGATAGTTTATCAACAGAAAATAGACTGCACAGAGAGCAAGAAGAAGGAAAGCTCATCTACAACGATCCAGACCCTATAATAAACCACTATCTGAATGCTCCCATAACAATTCAAGAAGTAGAAGAATGTCTTGCTAATCTGGGTACCAAAAAAACATCAGTGGGTTTAGACGGTATCTCTAATGAAATGTTACGTCATGTCCCACCTAATGTAAAACGCTTTATCTCAGTATTCATTCAAAAATGCTGGGAAGACGGCAATTTGCCCTCATTATTGAAGCGTTCTATCATAGTTCCTATACATAAACAAGGAAAACCTCGAAGTAACATAAACAGCTACCGCCCAATTGCCCTGACGTCGCACGCATGTAAACTAATGGAAAGAATTGTCCTAAACAGATTACTTTATTTTTGTAACAAACATCAAATTATCCCCATAAATCAAGCTGGTTTTCAGAAAGGCAGATCAGCAACAGAACATCTAGTAAAACTCACAACACATGTTAAACAACAGTTCGCAAGACGAAAAAACATCCTGGCAACGTTCTTTGACATAAGGAAAGCGTACGAACAAGTATGGCATGAACGACTTTTGTATAAACTTAAAACTATTGGAATAAATGGAACCATGTATAACTATGTCAAAGCTTTCCTTCAAAGTAGAATTATTCAAACAAGAATAGAGCATACATATTCCAACACTAGAACACTGGAAATGGGTCTTCCACAAGGATCAGTATTATCTCCAATTTTATTTAATATCCTAATTGCAGATATAACAAAAGGCTTATCCAAAGACATAGTTTTAGTACAATTTGCTGACGACATATGTCTGTGGATGAAAGTCACTATGAAAAGAAAAACCCCATTAAGATCCTTAAATTACATAAAGATCAAATATCAACATGAATTAAACAAAATCAGTAGTTTCTTACATGAAAATGGATTGACACTCTCGGCAGAAAAAACAAATCTAATGCTTTTTAACTCTGGATATGACCCAGAGAAACTTCCACAATTCACCCTGAATGGGTCAGTCTTACAATACGTCAAATCTGTTAAATTCCTAGGAGTATATTTAACATCAAAACTCTCATGGAACCAACATATTGAATATATTTTGAATAAAGCAAGAAAAAGTTTAAACTTTCTAAAGATCATAAGCAAACAAAAATGGGGACAAGATAAAGAGAGTTTAACACTCCTATCTTCGGCTCTTGTGCGCTCTAGATTGATTTATGCTCAAGAAGTTTTCTTTAGTGCTCCACAGCATCTACTTAATAAGTTACAAAGTGTAGACTGCAAAGCATATAAACTTGCTCTTGGAGTTCCCACACATGCATGTAACATTGGGACTTATAATGAAATTGGAATCTTACCTTTGAACGAATTTCGAAAAGTGTCCGCCTCTAAATTTGTTTTAAAGAACCTTTCACAGAAAAGTTTCTGTACAAATGAAGTATCTCTCATTTCAGAGACAGATTTTGCTAAAAGAGCAAAAGACATAAAATCAACTAAATCTATTCAGTCATACACATCTACTCTTCTTAAAAAAACCAACATTAACCAAAGTGAAATAGCTGTCGACTCGTCCTTTCCACCCATTCCCAAATGGAAACAAACCAAAGCAAATTATGACACAAACTATACTGAACTGAACAAAAACGATCCACTATATCTCTTAAAATATTATGTAAATTCTCATTTGGAAAATCAATATAAGGACCATCTTCAAATTTTTACAGATGGCTCAGTGTTAGATGACTATAGAACAGGAGCAGCTTTTATAATACCAAAATTAAAAGTAGAGAAATTATATCATCTTGGCATACACTTGTCAATTTTTACTGCAGAATTAGTTGCTATTCTGATGGCCCTGAAGCATGTTTTAAATTCTTCCATAGAAAATTGTCCACTTTTACTGTGCAGTGACTCAAAGTCAGCTCTTTCTGCCTTACAGTCTTTAAATTCAAAAATTCGTTGTAAGACTATTACAGAAATTAATTACGTGACACATCTCCTATCGATGAAAAGAATAAATGTGACGTTCTGTTGGGTGCCCTCACATTGTGGAATCTCAACAAATGAGAAAGTTGATCAAGCTGCTCGGAGAGCAGCTCGAAATATTGAAGGCACAACTGCACTGAACATTCCGCTAGACCTATCAGAATGTTATACCTTGATTAATAAAGCATCTCTTAACAGTTTCAAAAGGTTATTGAAAGACACAGATAGTCAATATTATCAAAATTGTATACGATCAAATCCTGACATTCATCCCAAGACGCAATTAGACAAATTCGAAAGTCCGATATCTAGAGAGGTAGTATCCTTAATTCATAGGATGCGTTTGAATTCACTTCGAACCAAATACAGCAAAAATGTTAAATGCGTATGTGGGGAAATTCTTAGTGTGAGTCACCTATTACTAGATTGTCCAAGAGCAAAGAATACAGTGCACAAGGCTGGTACAAATATTTCACATGATAGATCGACACCACTGACATTACCTAAAATGTTAAATAATTATGCTTTTCTTTGTTCATTATGCCCACATTTATTACGTAGTCCAGTAGGAATTTATCTTTAACTTTCAATAACCCCTCATATACAAAAAGAAACTACACACACACACACACACACACACACACACACACACACACACACACTCCACACACACACACACACTCCCTCTCTCTCTCTCTCTCTCTCTCTCTCTCTCTCTCTCACACACACACACACACACACACACACACACACACACACTCACACACACACACACACACTCTCTCTCTCTCTCTCTCTCTCTCTCTCTCTCTCTCTCTCTCTCTCTCTCTCTCTCTCTGTCTGTAATCACGTTAAGTGGGAAGACGTTAAATTGAAGAACAACAACAACACGCACAGATACACACACACACACACACACACACACACACACACACACACACACACACACACACACCACAGATACACACACACAGATTTTTTTGAGAATGTATCTGTATTTTCAGTAATATGAAGCGGGACAGCCTTATACATCCAAACAATCCAAAGCCAATTAGAATAAAAGGTCGCTGTTATCTTTTTGTCATGTATAGAAAAAATAATGTTCAAATTAATTTGTTCATGCCAAAGTCTATTTTGGCACAACAACAAAAATCGTCTTCAGAAACGTGAATCACAAAACAATATACAAAAACAAACAAACAAACAAACACAGAATAGAAAAATGGAAGTCTCAGTCTGAGAAGTTTCAACCAGTTACGCAACCTTTTTGGGGACAGGAATAATGGGCCTTGTAACTTAGGACAAGAAACATGGCTAAAGTTGAAGCCCCCAAAGTTATCCAAACTGTATTGAAGTCACCAATTCTCTTTTCGTATCCCATCCGAGTTTTGGATAAACGGTTCAGATTTGACCAAGTCAAGTTACGTGTGTGGATCTGTAGCTAGAGAGTTTTACTTCCAGACATAGAAGATAGAGAGGAAAGGCTGGAGACTTTAAGGGGGTGGGGAGAGAGAGAGAGAGAGAGAGAGAGAGAGGTAAGGTCTGTAACTGATCGGATAGTGTAGTAGAGTAGTGATTTTTTTTCCTGCGTACATAGGCTGATACTCCTGCGGACACCCCCTGTATAGACAGGCATCCCATTAATCCCATATACCTACCAAAAGGAGTACAGTTTTATGTGTATGACCGTTTCTTATCCTGCTATTAAAGCAGCCATACTCCAACTTCAGGGAAGATGCATGCTATGTGTAACGTGTCATCCCCTACCAACGGCCAATCTGGCCTTCTCTTCCGAAAGTTGGTGATGGGATTTTACGTGTGTGCAAGGTGTTATGCGTGCGTTCACACACGGAACCTTGGTTTTTAGTCTCTTTCGAAGGACTGTATGGGAAATGGAGTCAGAACCAATGTTAACTCCGAGGGAAAAATCCCTACCATACCGAAACGGCCCGGCGGAGATTCGAACCCGCAACCCCAGGTTCACCAAGATTACGAGTCCGGCGCTCTACCACTGAGCTATTCCGGCCCCTTGTATAGTAGTGATGATCCGTGCAGTCCTTGGCAGGCGCGGAGGAAGGACTGGGTCTGGGCACCGCGAGCTGTCTCTGGGAACAGAATGAGAGCACGACTCATACCAGCAGAAGTCTCCTTCTCTGTCGTTTTCTCTGTCCCTTTTTCGTCTGTGTCACGGAGTTTGTTGCAGTTCAGCGTGTCTCTCTGTTAGTCTGCTGACCTGTGTCTTCATGTGAGTGTGTGTGTGTGTGTGTGTGTGTGTGGTGTGTGTGTGGTGTGTGCGTGCGTGCGTGCGTGCGTGCGTGCGTGCGTGCGTGGTGTGTGTGTGTGTGTGTGTGTGTCTGTCTGTTTGTCTGTGTGTGTCTGTCTGTCTCTGTCGTGTCTTCCTGTCTGCTTTCTCTGTCTGTCGTTTTCTTCTCTTTCCTGCCTCTCTTCTCTCTGTCTGTCCGTCTGCTCTCTCTCTCTCTCTCTCTCTCTCTCTCTCTCTCTCTCTCTCTCTCTCTCTCTCTCTCTCTCTCTCTCTCCAGTAGTCTTGATCCTAGGAACTAATTATCATCTTTCTTTGCTGCGTACGCTGCCGCTTTAAAAAAAATACTCATTATTTGAAAAAAACAAACAAACAAAAACTCCAGACAACGGCGCGCACATGGGAGATTTCCATTACTGTTCTCCCGCCGCACGTGCGAAAGAGGATTACATTGTTTTCGACTTCCCCTTTCTCAGTCTTACACATTCCTGCCCTCCTCTTCCTCCTCTCTCATTTCCATCCTAAATATTTCCTTTGTGTACCACCCCCACCCCTCTATTTTTTATTTTTTTTATTTTTTTTAATTTATTTATTTTGCATCGCCTCCTCATATGACCAGACCTCTCGGACCTCTCGCCGCTCGCCTTTCTTTCCCGTTCCTCAACTGGAATAGACAAAGGAACAACGCGCGGGGAGAGGAACTCTGATCGAACGTGTTTTTTTTTTCTTTTTTTTGTTGTTGTTGTTGTTGTTGTTGTTTTTACGCTAATTACAGTCTCTGCACCCATGCCCGGAGAACTACCACCCCTCACTCCTGTCCCCCCCCCCCCCCCCCCCCCCCCCCCCCTCTTTTTTTTTTCCTCCGAGGAGGTCAAGGCCATTATTACGACACGGTGTATTCGGGTAGTCTCGTTGTCATCACGGTGCTCTGTGGGTAACGTCGATATCACCACCATTGGCTTGCCAGCCTCTCTCGCTTTGGAAAAAAAAAGCTGATTGACTGATTGAAGGCTCTTTCAGGAGAGGTGGGGAGAGAGAGAGAGAGAGAGAGAGAGAGAGAGAGAGAGAGAGAGAGAGACGGAGGGAGGGAGAGAGAGGGGGAGGGAGGAGAGAAAGAAAGAGCGGGGGGGATGCAGAGGCAGACAGACAGACAGAGAGGAGTGAAGGGTGGAGGGAAGAATAAGACATTGACACAAGAGAGAGAGAGAGAAGACGAGACAGGAGAAGACAGACAGACAGACAGACAGACAGACAGACAGACGGTCAGACGTCAGCAACAGAGGGAAAGGAGGGGGTTTGAAGGGAAGAGGAAAGGGGGAGGCCCAGAGTGTGAAAGAGAGAGAGAGAGGGAGGGAGGAGAGAGAGAAAAAGAGAGGGGGAGGGAGGGCTGGGGGTGGGGGTGGATGGGCGGACGCAAACCTTCAACAAATCACCCTATAGCCCTTTAAAAGGGGGAGATTTCACGAATACAGTACACTGTTCTAAAGGAAAATAGCAAAAACAAATTCAAAGGAATCAAATCTTAACATGCTGAACACTTTTCCATAAATCAGTGAGATGCTTGTTTAGATGAACAGAGTTCCTCACATTTTACTGCCGAAAGTGCATGTCGCTTTAGAGAAGAACGGGTTTATGGACACACAAGACGTTTCCACCGAGCATTTTTATCCTTCTTTGTTATGAGTGGAGCTGCACGGAGGAGACATTTGTGTGCATAAAAGTTACATCGAATTTATTCTTCTCTGAGGTCATTTGGAACAAGGCAATCGAGTTAGATATTTGTTTCTATCTTCGGCGTTTCCAGACATCTTGTCATGTTAAACTGTTGCGTGAGAGAGAGAGAGAGAGAGAGAGAGAGAGAGAGAGAGGAGAAGAGAGAGAGAGAGAGAAAGAGCAGTGATGTGTGTGTGTGTGTGTGTGTGTGTGTGTGTGTGTGTGTGTGTGTGTGTGTGTGTGTGTGATCAATTCGCGGTATAATGTCATACCAGTCACTCTTAGTTTCAGAGTCAAAGAATGACAATTAAAATGATATACCCACATCTACCGTAAGAAAACCGTCACAATTTCTAATGATCTGAAAGCATTGTACTGAGATATTATTTCGTTCTGGTGGGTATGATATTCCCAGCTTTGACGCCAAAAAGACTTGACGACACTCAGTAAAAGAAAAATAAAAAAAACTTCCCTTGGCATTTTGCATACCATGATTTACACCACACACACACACACACACACACACACACACACACACACACACACACACACACACACATACACACACACACACACACACACACACACACACAGTTAGAGAGAGAGAGACACTTTGACGTATTGGTATTTTTTCATTACCAAAGAGGCCTTTTGACAAGGGGGAAGGAGGTAATAGAACAATAACATTTCCCTCTTCCTGTCCTTGCAAACACATTTATTCCCAGTGTGTATCAAATCAAAGTTAACAAAAACAAATAAATCGTAACATTTCCTTATGTCCTCATACACAGGAGTAATATAGTAAGGTTTTAAAAGAACAATCGTAAGACTGACTACACCATCCACTCAATCAAATGATGACATTGTATCTTACTGATCTCTTCCACATGCGATGAATGATAGTATTCATTCATGTATCTCTTTTGATGCATTATCTTAAATTTGACTATCCTTCATAAGTCTAATTTTCAATGCTTCCGCGATGAATTTCGCAACTGATTTAATTACAAGTTCGTCATCTGATGATAACACGACAGCGATATCTTGTCTTTTCACTTATATTTAACTGGAAAAATGAACAATTTGTCCGCACTTCATTATAAGCAGCACAGCGGGACAGAAAAATTTCTTCGTCGTTAATAATGTGTCTACATGCAGGACAAGGTGAGTCTGTGGATGTTTCACATTCAAACCATCTTTTTGTTCGCATTAAAACCTAAAGTTCTCAACCTGAATCTTGCGTAATTTATTCTGAGCCAATTATCTGTTATGACATTGAGAAACTTTTCAGAATGAAACACATTTTTAAATGAGAAAAACCAGCGATATTTTTCTTTACTTTCCATGTCTGAGTGCCAGTTCTGTTTAAAAGAACAAATAAGCCTGTCTTTAACTTCTGCAATGAACTGTTGCTCATTTCCATCTTCCTGGGTCATCCACACGGTTCCAAAACCCTGTTCCGAAAGGACTTTCTTTACTTAATGAGCCCAGTTTTCTTTACCTTTTTCCATTTTTAAAGCATCATATCATAGGCTTGCCTGCTCAAACAGGACTGGGGTAACTTCAAGATTTTCAACCAGTACTGGATGCATTTCACAAATGTACATATATACAAAGGGTATCTGCCCATCTCTCCGTCTAAAACAATGTGGGATGAATGAATAGGTAATTGAAGGAAACGCTTTATAGCATACGTATGCACTTTTTCCATCTGCCAATTTTCATGTAAGCCCCAAATTTCAGCTGCATAAGTAAGAAGAGGTTTTATCTGTGCATCAAACATTTTCCAAAATATACCACAGTCTGTACAATTCAGTTTTCTTAGGGATTTCACAATTTAAATAGTATCTTTTTCCCCTTTTCTGAGAGATTCTTCCCATGCGTAACGGAAAATTAATTTTGTTGAAAATATAATTCCTAGATATTTATATGAATTAACTGCTTGAACATTTGCATTTCCATAAGACCATTTTTCATGCACTGATAGGTGGCCAGTAATTCTAAAGACCACTGTGTTCGTCTTATCCAAGTTAACTGATAAACATAAGCGATCCGCTGCTCCTTTCATTTCATTTAGTTGATTTTGCAAACCTACAACTGTTCTGGACAGCATACAGTAATGAAAATAATTCAACTGCTCCAGATATTATCTGGATACCATGTCGTCATTTGCTGGACAATTCCACAGTCAGTTAAAATAAAAGAAAACAACGTGGACTCAACAAGCATCCTTGTTTTACTCCATTCGGATAATCAAAATAATCTGGGTACTCACTCTTCACAGGCACACATGCAAGCACTGAGTTGTAGACACCTCTAATAGCCATGTACAATTTACTATTAACACCACGTTTATGAAGTACATTCCACAGAGCATTCCGATTTACCGAGTCAAAGGCCTTCTTGAAATCTACAAATGCAATTTAGAGCTTCGTATTACAGAATAGATGTTTTTGAATCAAAGAATATAGCGTAAATATATGATCTATGGTGCTGTAACTGGCTCTAAAATCTGCTTGTTCTTCCAATGTTTTTTTTTTTTTTTCTGCAGTTTCAGCCCATTCAGTTATTCTTGTATTTAGTATATAAGTGTAGATTTTACTTAAAATGCTGGTAAGTGCTGCTCCACGATAGTTGTCGGGATTGTTCACATCTCCTTTTTTTTATAAATTGGTATAATAACAGATTTAGCCCATTCTGAGGGAAAGATACTATTATCAAAAAGTTGGGCGAATAAATGAACAAGAAAATCAATGACAGTTGTGTTTGCATTCTTCAACATTTCTGCTATGATTCTATCTGGTCCTGCACTCTTTCCTAATTTTGAATGTTTGATGCCAGAAACGACTTCTTCACTGGATATAGGATGATTAAATATTGGCTCAGTTTCTTTCTCTTCTACCACATTAGCCTCTTCTTCCTTAATTTCGTTATCAAAACTATGAAAAACGTCCCCAAAATGATCATGCCACAGTTGAGCTGAGATTTCGTTATATACAAAACTCTTTTTATTTACAGATGTCATCGCTGATCAGAGAGAGAGATGGACGGAGAGAGATAGAGGGGGGGGGGGGGGAGAGGAGAGAGAGAGAGAGAGAGAGAGAGAGAGAGAGAGAGAGAGAGAGAGAGTTCTCGTTTTGCTCTTTGGCGGGTTCAGTCCTCATTTTGATTTTAGACAAGGTTTATACTCCTCATTTTCATCCTTATTCTCATTTTATGGCCCAGTCTTAACCCCATGACCCATCACCTCACTGTCATATCTCTCTTTCTGTCTCCCTCTCTCCCTGCCTCTGTCTGAATCTCTGTCTCTGTCTCTGTCTGCCTGTCTGTCTGTCTGTCTGTCTGTCTGTCTTCTCTCTCTCTCTCTCTCTCTCTCTCTCTCTCTCTCTCTCTCTCTCTCTCCCTCTCTCTCTCCCCCAGAAGAGCAGGATGAGAAGGGCTCCGGAATTTGAGACTTCTTTTTATGCTGATTAATCAGGATGAGGATGATGAGGATGATGATATGGAGTTCCATTCAGGTCAGACACTGATTGGTAGGGATGTACTCTATGCCTGCTTTAAAAGTATATGCCGGTAACAATCAGGCCCTAGTGATACAGACACCTGCAGCATTAGTCAGGAAATTTGAGCAACACTTTCAAAAGCGCATCCATGAAGTGGATGAAAGTCAGCTGTGTGGTCCCAGTCTTCCCGGCTGATTGCTAAGCAAACTGAACTCTGGGTAGGAAGTGGTCATTGCATAATTTCGACAAATAAATGGCTCTGATTGGAATCGAACCCACGCCTTGCCAGCCAGAAATATGCCATGATAACCGCTGTGCAATGGTGCCTGACAGTTCTATTCATTTGACTTGCTAAGTGGTGTGAAGCCCAGAACCTGTAACCTTCCCTCTGTGTGTGTGTGTGTGTGTGTGTGTGTGTGTGTGTGTGTGTGTGTGTGTGTGTGTGTGGGTGGAGAGAGAGAGAGAGAGAGGAGGAGAGAGAGAGAGAGAGAGGAGGCGTCTCTACAGACTGACTGGCTGGACATTGCGCATGTCTGCATTTAGTGAATGTAAGAGTGGAACCCGTCATTTATGGGCTTATCTATTCATTTATTTATTTCATTTTATTCATTCATTGATTCGTTCACAACATATTTCTCACTTCATTTATTTCATAAGATGTAATCGCCCTTATTGATTGGATCAGATCAGACCAGGCCCTACGATCCAAGCTGTTCTTGATTTTGAAGGTTTCCAGACTCTTCTCTACATATATGGCAGGGAGAATAATCTCATCATTATGCTTCCGCGTCGATTACGTTCTCAACCATGGCAAGACAAATGCCAGGGACAACCATGACCGCTACGGCCACCATTCATCTCGCTAAGTGGAATAATTGACGGATCCCTTTACCTCCGCATCCAATCAAATGGAAGGGATTGGGGGAAGTGACGCAACCCGCGCGCTGAGGCGGAAACATTGCCCCCATCAGCCACGCGTGATCAGCTATGTCCGGTCATTAGTCACGCCTGAGTGGGCAGGGACAGTGATAATTGTGCAGCAGTGTCACGGCTCAGCAGGCGTGCGAAGCGATGTTTGCCCAGAGTCGTGCGTATACTTTTTTTTTTCTTTTTAAACGCCTTTTGCTTGCAGTGATTAAGTTTCTACTTAGAGAGAGAGAGAGAGAGAGAGAGAGATAGAGAGAGAGAGAGAGTCTTTAAATTAGAAGTTTGAGAATATTGTCCATATTTAATTATTTTAGTACTTGCCCCTGCATCTCTGCTGATGTAGCACATAATTTCACAGCATATACATTGGCATATGTATTAGCTAAGAGAGAGAGAGAGAGAGAGAGAGAGAGAGAGAGAGAGAGAGAGAGAGAGAGAATGAATAATTTGGATAAAGTAATGTTTTTACACTTGTTTTCATTCCCCAGCTAAATAGCGCAAAATCATTAGAAACACCTACATCGAAACGCATCCTACTTGGGTACACATTATTAAAGAGACCATTAAGTGGTTTCCCCCACCTGAGCAAACCTAAAGTTTTCCTTTACTACAGGAGCGTTCTTCTTTTTGTTCTGCATACTTCTTGGCTGTACGTGGGCTGGACTAATGGGCACTGAAAATGGTATAAGTTGGCATTATGCTTATGTAACTCTCGCACCATGAGAGCAGAATTTACCTTGGATGTTCATTATTCAATTGTTGCGATTCGCCAGCTTATCAAAGAGTTGCTTACATATCAACAGGGACTGTGATTACCTCTCTTTGTTCCTCTTGATCTATGTGTTCTCTGTGACCACGAATGACTTGATTTGCGTTTTTGATTATTCCTTCCAGACATTGTAGTGTATGTGCGTAATCATGCTTTGGGTGTCCGTGAAAGGTTGAAATCTCTCTCTCTCTCTCTCTCTCTCTCTCTCTCTCTCTCTCTCTCTCTCTCTCTCTCTCTCTCTCTCTCGCGCGCGCGCGCGCGCACACACACACACACGAAGATTTTTTATTCTGCATGTGTGTGTGTGTGTGTGTGTGTGTGTGTGTGTGTGTGTGTGTGTGCATGTGTGCGTCTGTGCGAGTGTGTGTGTGTGTGTGTGCGAGAGAGAGAGAGAGAGAGAGAGAGAGAGAGAGAGAACACCTGTGCACGTGTGTGCGTGCATGCGTACGAGTAGATGTGTGAGTACATGGTATAGTCGTCAACAGGATATCATGACAGCGTGAGTCAGTATCCATTTCATAGATCAATACCAAATCACGTGTTCCAGACATATGGCGTCTTTGTCGCTGGTACCATGTTTACTTTGAAAATGACGTTGATCAAAGATTTCGAAGAAAAAAAAAACTAAAGCAAAATCGTTCACTGTTCGTCGGCTCTGGGTGGACTAGACGTCTAGTCTGTCTGTCTGGTGAAAACAGAGACAAGGCTTTTTTCCTTATTGTCATCCTGTCCAAAATAGATTGCTGAGTATTTGTTTTGTTTTGCCAAATGGATGTAAGAGAATTGGTCGGTGACCCTTGTGGGTGTGCTCGTCGTCGTTGTCGTCGTCGTCGTCGTCTTCTTTGTTGTGGTTGTTGTTGATGCATGCTTTAGTATTATTATTATTATTATGAACATTTATGACGCCTAATCAATTGAATGCCCTAGGCGTTTACAATATCACAACAGACATCAAATCACACAATATGTAACAATCATACATGAGAAAAAGGCATCAAAATCCAAAGCAAGGACACAAACTCACAAGCATGCATACACGCAAACACACACTCACACAGACACGAACGCACACAAAGCAGACACTCGCATCACACATTGCAAACGTCGGGTCACAGGAAGACGAAGTTACCTAGGAAACAGATGAGTTTTGAGAAGGCGCTTGAATGTGGGCAGTGAGGGTGAGTATCTGAGAGAGCGAGGCAATTGATTCCAGGTAGTTGGAGCTTGACAGGCAAAGGAACGTTGACCAAAGGTTTTAGTGCGAACAGTGGGGATACTGTAGATACGAGTGTCACATGAGGAACGTAAAGCTCGAGATGGGGTGTAAAGATGTAACAGGTGGGTGAGATACTCAGGACAGGAAGACTCGATAGATTTGAAGCAGAGAGAGGCAATCTTGTAGGATATTCTTAGCTGAACAGGGAGCCAGTGGAGAGAGCGGAGCAATGGGGTAACATGGTTATATTTAGAAGTGCGGAAGATGAGACGGGCAGCATGATTCTGAACTCTTTGAAGTTTGTTGATGAGATGAGAGGGAGAGCCAGACAAAAGAGCGTTACAGTAATCCAGGCGGATTGTTATTGTTGTTCTAATGTTATTATTATGGTGGAAAAACTCTGAAAATATTGATCGATGGATTAATTGAATGATTGATTGATTGATTTATTGATTGATTAATTCATTGATGGATTTAGATACCATGTAGAAAAAAAAGCCGAAATGTCTACGTTTATATTACTCAAACTCTTAATATTCCACGAAATATGTAACTTTCATAGTAATCGATTCATGAACAGAAGTTTCAGCATGTCAGTTGACATTCATAAAGATTAGTTTTCCCCAACATCTTTTCTTTTTTAGATAAAAAAAACCCCCATAGTTTTCCACTTGTGCCAAAGGAGGACAGCGTGTAGAAGATGCCAACACAACAGTGGCACAATAGTGGCGCACATGAATAATCTCTAAATACAGTTAACTGGATTGGAAAGAAAAACAAAGCAATGATGATGATGAGGATGATAATGATGATGATGATGATGATGATGATGATGATGATGACGAAGATGATGATGATGATAATTATAACAATAATAAAAAGATGTCGCACACTTCAGAGAACTCTGGTGTCCAAGACATCTGCGATATTTAACACACATGTCACCTGTAATTCAGTGGAAAATTCATCTCCAGTGACAATGACGGAATTCAGTAGAGCAGAAAATGAAATTGGGCCCATTAGCTCCAGGATCTTCCAGTTCAATGAAGTTCCGCACCATAGCTCTGTACCAAGACTTGAGTTCGTCCTTGGGCGACGTTTCAGCCTTCCACCGAATTCTGTTATAACAGGCTGGGTAGTTTTTATACGGTCACGCAGACAAAACAAACCCCGAACAAACGGATGTAGATGAAAATATGACTCTCTTGACGAAAACACCAACGGCGTTACCACGACCGCGGCCAGAAGTGAAGGATGCGAGGTGATCGTGTAACTTACTGAGAGTGATGAGACTAGCACACAAAGCTTCGTCACCCTGGGACTTGAACCACGTCTCCACCCGAAACAGGTCCATTTCGTGACATTCTGGGTGGGGTTTTTTTTCCTGTCATGAATAATACATAACTCCTGAGCCTGTTTCTAAATCTGGCCCCACAAAAAGCTTGCGTGACTACACACGCGGCCATGTATGTGTGCAGCATCAACGCTTAACGCACGTACACATGTATATGAGTGCACCCTTGGGAGCGTATGCGCGTGCACACACACCACACACACACACACACACACACACACACACACACACACACACACACACACACACACACTGACACACGCACGCACGCACGCACGAATGCACGCACGCACGCACCTGCAGTGGGTGCACCGATCACAGCAATCTGTCCCTAGAGAAAATCCGGGAGGGACGGGAGTAGGGAGACAGAACGCCAGTATCGCCCTGACAAGGGGTTTCCCTGCCAGGAAGGGTATCAGCCTATACACCACATTTGTGCAACTCTGTCAGTGTATCTGTCTCTCTGTCCATTCCATCAGCTGATCTTTATCAGTAGAAAGAGACGGAAACCTTGCTGCACGAAACTTCTTGAGTAACTTTATTAGCAATCTAACTTCGCGCGCGCGCGTGCACGTGCACACACACACACACACACACACACACACACGCGCCGCGCGCGCCGCGCGCGCGCGCACGCACGCCACGCACAGCATGCGCACATTCAGCGAAGGAGGGAAGACACAATGAGACAGATACATTTCTCGCTGGAACACAGAGAGAGAGAGAGAGAGAGAGAGAGAGGGAGGGAGGGAGAGAGAGAGAGAGATATCATAATACACAGTCAGGCAGAGACACAATGAGACTGAAAGAGAAACCCACACAGCAACACAGAAAAGACGAGAGAGAGATAGAGAGAACGAAGAGAACTTGAAGGAAGAAGGAGAAGAAGAAGAAGAAGAAGAAGAAGACATACGGGAGAAAGAAAATGAGTCTGTCGAGGAGAGGCGCCAAAGAATGAGCACGCTTGGCCTCGCCCACGACCTGACTGCAGCGGGTCCCTGTCTGATATCAATCTCTTTGGTCTTCAGTCATACATCAGGAATCCTGGGTACCGACCGACAGACCCATCACACAGAGCGGGCTGTGATACAACGAAAAATGTAACATTGCAGCGGTCTGTAAGAAGATTGTAACAAAGAGATCATTTTCATGTGTTTTATCCACTAGGAATGAAACACGGTCACATTATTTTTTTTTTTCGCATGCGGTCCCCTTGTTACATTTTTCGTGCATTAAAGACGTAAAATCTGTGAAACTTTTTTCTTCTCCCAGAAAATACTGCAAGATTTCTCTTACCCAAGTCACAGTGGTCAGTTTCAGTTTCATCAAGATGTCAATGTGTGCGGACTAGTCCATATACACTGCACCATATCTGCTAAGTTTTGAACCACACTGCGCACGACTTAAAGCTGACGGATAAATGAATCAATGATTTAGCTGAGTGAATAGCAAAGAAGTTTTGATGGCTACGACTTAGCAGATGTCTGACTTATGCATTAGCCCAACGTGCTGGTCAGACCTTGGGTACATACCTTACATTGGCTGCCATTATCAGTATTTTTTTCCTCCACATTTGTTGTGAGTTTTGTGATCTCGTCAGCATCTAGGATATCCGGGGTGGCGTTTGCACTGTTTTTGTACTCCCAGTTCTTATAGAACAGAGAGTACTTTAGAATGGGAACGAAGAAATGCTGTCTTTGTGTGTGTGTGTGTGTGTGTGTGTGTGTGTGTGTGTGTGTGTGTGTGTGTGTGTGTGTGTGTGTGTGTGTCTGTGTGTGTGTGTCTGTGTGTCTGTCCGTGGTCAAAATGTGTTCCACTCGCTCCAGACAAACGACAGGGTCGATCTTTCTGAAAATTTGTAGGTATGTTCATTATGGGTCACGGATGATACCCGATGTTTTAGTTTACCGTTATAGCCGTTACTAACGGCTGTAACGGCCTGTAACGGTTTTTCTTCTCCATGGAATATCTCAGAAAGTACTTGGCCGATCTGTGTGAAAATTAGCAGGTATGTTCATTATGGGTCACGGATGATGCCCGATGTTTCAGTTTACCGTTATAGCCGTTACTAACGGCTGTAACGGCCTGTAATGGTTTTTCTTCTTTATGGAATATTCAGAAAGTACTTGGCCGATCTTTCGAAAATTAGCAGGTATGCTCATTATGGGTTACGGATGATGCCCGATGTTTCAGTTTACCGTTATAGCCGTTACTAACGGCTATAACGGCCCATAACGGTTTTTCTTCTTTATGGAATATCTCAGAAAGCACTTGTCGATCTTTCTGAAAATTTGTAGGTATGTTCACCATGGGTCACGAATGATACCCGATGTTTTAGTTTACCGTTATAGCCGTTACTAACGGCTATATTACCCATGACGGTTTTTCTTCTTTATGGAATATCTCAGAAGTACGTGGCCCAAAGGGATGTTCATATTGGCGACGGATGGTGCCCGACGTTTAGGTTACCGTTATACTGTTACTAAGGGCATAACTGCCATACGGTTTTTCTTTTTATGGAATGTCTCAGAAAGTACTCGGCCGATCTTTCTGAAAATTTGTAGGTATGTTCATTATGGGTCCCGATAATGCCCGATGTTTAAGTTTACCGTTATAGCCATTACTAATGGCCCATAATGGTTTTCTTCTTTATGGAAAATCTCAGAAATTACTTGGCCGATCTTTCTGAAAATTTGTAAGTATGTTCATTATAGGTCACAGATGATGGCCGATGTTTACCAGAATAGCCATTACTAACGGTTACACCAGCCCAAGACGGTTTTTCCTCTTTA
>CM065717.1:66625131-66637631 GCA_033310375.1 Conus canariensis
AGAAGATCGCCATTACGGTTCTCCCGCCATGCATGTGAAAGAGAGAAAGCCGGTATTGTTTTTGACACACGCTTTCTTCCCCTTACTCTCACACATTCATACCCCCTTCCTCCCTCATCTCTCCATCCAAACGTATTCTTTCTTGTACCTGTGCCTCCCTCCCCCCCCCCCTTTTTTTTTTTTTAAATTTTGCTTCGCCACCGTCTATCATCAGTCCTCTCCCTTCTTGCCTGTTTTTCCTGAACTGGAATAGATGACGAAATAACGCAGAGGGAAGAACTCTAATCCAACGTGCTTTTTTTTTTTTTTTTTTTAAATTTTTTTACGCTAATTGCAGTCTCTGCACCCATTCTGAGGGTGGGCTTTATGACATCCTCAGTTCCATCCCTCAGTCTCTCTCTCTCTCTCTCTCTCTCTCTCTCTCTCTCTCTCTCTCTCTCTCTCTCTCTCTCTCCGGAGAGGGAGGTCGAGGCCCTTATTACGACACAGAGTATTCTGGGTAGCCTCGCTGTCGTCAAGGTGCTTTGTGGGTAGTCTGGATATCACCCTTATTGACTTGCCAGGATCTCGCGCTTTGGTAAAAACTGACTGAAAGCTTTTTCAGGAAAGAGAGAGAGAGAGAGAGAGAGAGAGAGAGAGAGAGGAGAGAGAGAGAGTGGCAGACAGAGACAGAGAGCTAAACAGACGACAGAGGCAAAAGGGTGAGAGAGGAGGAACAGAGAGAGAGATGAGACGACGACAACAGACAGCAGACAGACATCAGAGCAATGAGAGAGAGTGGTGAAGAGAAAGAAGAAGAGAAGAGAGAAGAAGAGAAGAGGAGAGAGGAGATATAGAGAGGGAGAAGAGACGAGAGAGCAGGACGGACAGAGAAAGAGGACAGAGAGAGAGGCATGAAAAGATGGATTACGTGGCGAATAGGTATATCGAGAGAGAGAGAGAGGAAAGAGGAGGAGAGAGAGGAGAGATGAAGAGATTAACAGAATGGAATTTTATCAAAGACCTGTGCTTTTGAGGAGAGATCACGAACACACTAACGTTCTGGAAAAAAAAATGGAAGGAAGCAACAATTCCCAACACGCTGAAGTCTTTCCCATAAATCAGTAAGATGCTTGTTCAGATGAACAGAATTCCTAGATTTTTTTTCCCAAGTGTACGTGTTTCTTTAGAGAAATACACATTTTATTAGATATAAGCGCAGCTTCCACTAAGCGCTTTTGTTCTGGTTAGAGAAAGGTCAAGTCGCCTGGAGAAGAAATGGGTGTACATGATATTTACCTGGAACATAATTATACTTGTCTGAGGTCACTGAGAACAAAGCGACCGAGTTTGAGATTTATTGACATCGTTGGCGTCAAGCAGTTAAACAGTAGCGCCTTAGTGTGTGCGTGCGTGCGTGCGTGCGTGCGTGCGTGTGCGTGTGTGTGTGTGTGTGTGTGTGTGTGTGTGTGTGTGTGTGTGTGTGTGTGTGTGTGTGTGTGTTCATGAGCAATTTGCAGTGTATTTTTTATACCTGTGACTCTATAGTCTAGAAGTCTTCGAATAACGATTAACAATTATATACCCATGTCTACCTGAAGGTAAACGTCACAATATGTAGATGATTTGAAAGTACCGTAGCAAGAGATTCTTTCACACTGGTGGCTGTGATATTTCCAGGTCTGTTGCCTGCAATCCTTCTACGAAATCATTCACACTTTGTACTCCCTGAGAGAGAGAGAGAGAGAGAGAGAGAGAGAGAGAGAGAGAGAGAGAGAGAGAGAGAGAGAGAGTTTTCTCTTCTTAATATCTGTCGAGTTCAATCCTATACTGGTTTTCAGACTCGGTTTTTCTTCTTGATTGTTACCCTTCTTCTTAACCAGCGTTAACTTCATAACACTTATCCCACCCTTTCTCTCTGTCTATCTGTTTCTGTCTCTCTGTCTCTCTCTCTCAGTCTCTCTCTCTCTATCTGTCTCTCTCTGTCTCTCTCTCTCTCTTCAGCCTCTCTCTCTTTCTTTCTCTCTCAGTCTCTCTCTCTCTTTCTCTCTCTTCTCTCTCTCTCTCTCTCTCTTTCCCTCCCTCCCTCCCCCCCTCTCTCTCTCCCTGCCTCTCTCTCTGTCCGTGTGTCTCTCTGTCTCTCTCAGTCTCTGTCTTTGTCAGTCTATCTGTCTGTCACTGTCTCTGTCTGCTTGCCTGTCTGTCTGTCGTCTGTCTGTCTGTCGTCTGTCTGCTCTCTCTCTCTCTCTCTCTCTCTCTCTCCTCTCTCTCTCTCCCCCTCTCTCTCTCTCTCTCTTAATTTTATATTTTCTTGTGAAGACCTTGCAAGCCTTGTTGTGTATTACGCATAAGTTGTGCATGCTTACGAATACTTCAATTGCAGTATTAATGAAAAATGGTGATAATTAGGTTCCCCATATTGCTATGTACGGTGATGAAATATGGGGATTAGATAAAGCAGTTGCTGGTATGGAAAATATCCACTAATTTGCATTGAAAAAATATCTATGGGTACAGCTCAAAACGCCAGATGCTTTAGTCTATTGAGAGACAGGACGCCACCCTTTTTATGTAAATACATCTGTTCAGTGTAGTAGATATTGGCTTAAGATATTACGTTTGGATGGAAATCGATTGCTGCCTGTGAAAACAGACCAGATGCATTTTCTCAGTTGTGAGGGAAGGCTTTTCCCCCTTTAATTCAACTCATGTTGTCGATAGTCCAGTTGATCTCAGGGGTCCCATATATAGGGTTCACACATCGTCAAACCTCTCTCTCTCTCTCTCTCTCTCTCTCTCTCTCTCTCTCTCTGTTGTGTGTGTGTGTGTGTGTGTGTGTGTGTAATTGTGTGTGTGTGTTTGCATGTGTGTGTGTGTGTGTGTGGTGTGTGTTGTGTGTGGTACAGAGAGAGAGAGAGAGAGAGAGAAGAGAGAGAGAGAGAGGTACCAACATAATGACAAATTGGGCATTGGCATGTCTGCATGTACTGTAAGCAAGACTGGAGCACATTCATTTTGGGGCTTCTTTATTTTTAATTTATTTTTTCTATTCATTGATTTGTTCATAATACGTTTCTCGCTTCACTCTTTTTCTTTTTTTTTTTTTTTTTCTTTTTTTTTGAGATGTAATCTCCCTGATTGACTGGATCAGACCAGACCAGGCCCTGCAATCCAAGCAGTTCCTGACTTTGAAAGCTTCCAGACCCTATTCCCTACATATATGGCAGGGCTAATAATCCCATCATTATGCTTTTGCGTCGATTACGTTCTCAACCATGGCAAGACAAATGCCAGGGACAACCATGACAACTACAGCCACCGTTCATCTCGCTAAGTGAAATAATTGACGGATCTCTTTACCTCCGCATCCAATCAAATGGAGGGGATTGGGGGAAGTGACGTAACCCCCGCGCTGAGGCGAAACGTTGCCCCCATCAGCTACGCGTGACCAGCCACGTCCGGTCATTAGTCACGTCTGAGTGAGCAGGGACAGTGATAATTGTGCAGCAGTGTCATGGCTCAGCAGGCGTGTGGAGCGATGTTTGCCCAGAATTGCTCGTACTTCTTTTTGGTACCTTTTCCTTTGCAGTGATTAAGTTTCTACTGAAAGAGAGAGAGAGAGAGAGAGAGAAGAGAGACAGACAGACAGACAGACAGACAGACAGACAGACAGACAGAAGATAGACAGACAGACAAAGACACAGAAGAGAAGGAGAAGAGAGAGAGAGAGAGAGAGAGAGAGAGAGTATTTCAGAATTTTGAAGACATTGGCAAATTGTATCAATTTTAGTACTTGCCACTGCATGTCTACCAACATAAACACAAAAAAACATTGACAATGGCGTTTTTGCCATCTTTTCAATAAGTTGTTGGCATTTTGGTAAGTGACCATTTTCATGTGCTTCTTTTCATTTTTCTTCTTTCCTTCTTCTTCTTCTTCTTCTTCTTCTCCTTCTTCTCTCTTCTTCTTCTTCTTCTTCATCATGGCTGATCAGAACCTGGATCTTTCAGTTTGAACAAGGTCTGCACATAGATCCACATAAAAATTTAGTAAGTGTGTCATTGAGCTGCATGATATATTTGCACCAGTTTTTGTATAAAATGAGTTTTTGCACGAATCTAACCCCAAACAAACGGATGTAGATGAACATATAACTCTAATAGCTGTCTTTCAGACTCAGGTTTTCTTAATTGTTATTCTTTTTTGATCACTCAGTCTTAGACCCATACTGCCTCACTCTGACGTATCTATCTCTCTCTCTCTCTCTCTCTCTCTCTCTCTCTCTCTCTTCTCTCTCTCCTTCCTACCTCACCCCCTTCTTCTTCTCCTCTCTCACACTTTTCTCTTGTTTCTGTTCTTTACGCCACCGCCCTTCTTCTTTGCTTGCATGCGACTCGCATTTGCTATATGCATTTATGTGTAAGTGTATGTGATGTATGTGTGTGTGTGTGTGTGTGTGTGTGTGTGTGTGTGTGTGTGTGTGTGTGTGTGTGTGTGTGTGTGCGTACGTGCGTGCACATACTCACATAAGCACATATATGTGTGAATGTGTCCAAGAGTATGTGCGCTGGTGCGTGTGTGTTTGTCAGCATGTTTGTGTGTGCAAGCAAGTGCGTGCACGCGCGCTCATGTGTGTGTGTGTGTGTGTGTGTGTGTGTGTGTGTGTGTGTGTGTGTCTTTGTGCATGTGTGTTGTGTGTGTGTGTGTGTGTGTGTGTGTGTGTTGTGTGTGTGTGTGTGTCTTTGTGCATGTGTGTGTTACTCCTAAACCTACTAAAACGCTTGAAAATCATATCTGTTTATAACAGGTCCTAGATCACATGGAAAATGTGTATCTCTTTTTAGGAAAATCAAACTAACTATGCCTCATTCTGTTCAAGCATATAAGCTACAAAGTTTATATTTATATTTTTGTTCAAAAACACGGGCATTTTCCCCACGAAATTAATCATAAATACTGTCTTCACCTGAGTAAATCTTTCACGCACTGAATTAATTCACCCAATCATTTTTTTAAACGTGCTGATTATAGTGGTCAAACATGATCACATTGAAAACAGATAGCTAAGGCTTGTGAAAACGTATAATTATGACTCGAGGAAACAAAGAGCTATGACGTATGAAAACATCATTATGACTTCTGAAAACAGATCAGAATGACTAAAACAGATGATTTAACTAAAAGATTATCATAAACACTGAAAACAGATAACTGTGAATAATGAAAAAGACAATTATGACAGTAATTATAACTCATAGCAACAATAAAGACGCCACCATTATTCACTGGTATGATTACGGAGATACAGAATGCCAGAGGCTTAAAAGAATTGCTTTAGTTCATCGTTTTCTCTGCTTATGCTTTCTTACGATCAGAAGGGATTTTTACTTTGGCTGATCGTCTGTTGTCTCAGCATAATCTAAACGAGCATAAAACAAACGCACATGAAACTTGCTGTTTTCTGGTTATAATAATCGTTTTGTTATAATAACAGCTGTCATTTAGCCATTGTAACAGTAACTGAACACTGTGGTCTGTACGATATCCACTGTTTACATCGTGGAATCAATAACTGTGCACTTATAGACCTATGAATTTCCAACAGGCCTCATCTCTGTATGTCATGGTGCATGTTAGATATTTTCATGTTTTTGTAAGCCACAGAATACAGACATGGATCGTTAAATCGCACTCATGTCTCATTGACCTACAGTGTGTGAATGCAATAATGAAGAGATTGGGTACGACTAGCACACAATTTAAAGTTCATTGATTTGTTTGTACCAATTAGAGGACATTACTTGTTTGCAGTGTATGTTTGTATGGGTTGGGGGATGAGGGGGGGGTTGTTTTTACCTCTAGCTTTTGAAAATACCACTCGTTTGTATTACAGTTGAAGTGGATCTTGGTAAGGAAGATGATGACTTCAATACTAGTTTGTTGAAACTCCATCTTTCTTTCTTAGTTCTGTCTCTTTTATTAATTAACATTAATGCAAGCATTGGGCTGTGTCAAATTCTGTAAATGTCCTTGCTATTAGCGGCATATCCATCACAATTCAGCATTTGCGTGTTCACCAAATGTAAGAGCCTAAAAAATCAGTAAAATCCGACTCCATCCTTTCTGTTGCTGTTGTTTTTGTTTTGTTTGTGTGAATGTTTGCTTTCTTTTCTGCAGTCTCTTGCTTTGAAGCGCTTCAGTGGCATTATCCACACGCCTCCCATTTAGGCTCCCCATCCACAGCCACATTCTGTTGTGTGTTTTTTTTCAGCACCAGGCCAGACACAAGCAATTCACAGGGAACAATCACTGTCATGAAGCATCCCATCAAAGGAAACACTGCATTACTGCTGAGTCACTTCAGTGGTGTTCAGCAGTGCTTACTGTGATCCAACATACTTACTAACCCCCTCCTGACTAAAACAATCGCTTAGTCGTGAAGCCAGCATGAATAAACGTCACCCCCAGAGGGTGCCACCACATCTGTCCATGGACAGACCCAAAAAATCTACTTACGCCGCCGACCTTGACACGAATTCAAGAGAAGGAAGGGAAATCAAAAATGAGATCACCATGCGAGCAGGATATGAAGGGTTTCCGAATTTGAGACTTCCTTTTTATGTAGACTGATAAGGATGAGGATGATGAAGATAATGCGAATGGATTTCCATTCTGGTATAAAACTGTGTGCCAGGAATTTACCCTATGCTTACTTTGATAATACATCCTAGCATCAGCCTGATGATGATGATGATGATGATGCTGAGAGATACAGCCATCCTGCAGTGTTGGTCAGGAAATGTGAGCAGTACCCTCACAAACATATCCATTAAATGAATAAAACTCAGTTTTGTGGTCTCAGTATCCCCAACTGAACCATAAGCAAACTTGCTCTGATGGGAATTGATCCCACGACCTGCCAGTTTGTAATCTGTGACACTAACCATTGTGCAGTGATGGCTGATAGCTCCATCCTTTTTACTCCTCAGATGGTGTGAAGGCTAAAACATGTGACCTACTGAGAGAGAGAGAGAGAGAGAGAGAGAGAGAGAGAGAGAGAGAGAGACAGACAGAGACAGAGACAGAGAGAGAGTCCCAAAACACTAACTGGTTGGACATTTTGCCTGTCAGAGTCTACTCTAAGCAAGATTGGAGCATGCCATTTATGAGTTTATTTACTTTTTTTATTTATCTTACTCATCTATTGATAAAGCACTTCTCACTTCATGTCTTTTGTGAGATGCAATCGCCCTGATTAACTGGATCAGACCAGACCAGGTCCCACGATCCAAACTGTTCCTGACTTTGAAGTTTTCCAGACACTATTCCCTACATAAATGGTGGGGGAATAATTCCATCATTGTGCTTTTGCATCGATTACGTTCTCAACCATGACAAGACAAATTCCAGGAACAACCATGGCAGCCACGGCCACGATTCATCTCGCTAAGTGGAATAATTGACGGATCTCTTTACGTCCCTATTCAATCAAATGCAGGGGATCGGAGGAAGTGACGCAATCCACGCGCTGAGGCGGAAACGTTGCCCCCATCAGCTACGCGTGACCAGCCATGTCCGGTCATTAGACACGCTTGAGCAGGCAGGGACAGTGCTAATTGTGCGGCCGTATCATGGCTCAGCAGGCCTGTGGGGCGATGTTTGCCAGAGTCGCTGCTCATACACTTTTTTTCTTTGGGATCTTTCGCATTGCATTGATTAACTTTCTACTGAGAGAGAGAGAGAGAGAGAGAGAGAGAGAGAGAGAGAGAGAGAGAGAGAGAGTGAGAGAGAATTTTAGAACTTTCAAAATGTTGGCAACATTTAACTATTTTAGTATTTGGCCTTCTATTAATTTAGCACAGAATTCTACAACATAAACATGAAAATATATATTACAGAGAGAGAGAGAGAGAGAGAGAGAGAGAGAGAGAGAGAGAGAGAGAGAGAGAGAGAAATAATATGATATGTTGTTTAATGAAGTATTGGCTTAAATTGATGTTTTGATACTTGTTTTTATTATCCAAGAAAGCAGTGGCAAATTATGTCAATACCTGCATTTAAACGTATCCTGCATTTGAGCAAACTTTGTGATTTCTTTTACAAGGGATGCATTCTTCTTTGCGTACCTGTTTGTCTGCATATGGATTGGGTGAATGGGTACTGTAAATAGCATCAGTTGATATCATGCCCATGTAGCTGGTGCACCTTAAGGGCAGAATATACCTGGCATGTTCATTATGCACTTTATACGTTTCACTGGCTTATCAATGGCTTGCTTACAATGTCATTTCTAATGTCAGTGATGAAAAGGTGGTTGAACAATGATGGTGGTATGTGTGGGGAACGGGGAAGGAGGGTAAAGTGGGAGGGGAAACGGTAGTGAAGGGAGTTGTGGTGTTATTGATGGTGGTGTTAGTGATGGGAAGATAGGAAAAGGATGAGAGAGAGAGAGAGAGAGAGAGAGAGAGAGAGAGAGAGAGAGAGAGAGAGAGAGAGAGATGATGATGATGATGATGATGATGATGATGATGATGGATAGAAAATTACTGACAAACAACTTTCAGTAATACAAAAGCTGAAAGCCAGACTTGGATGACATTGACACATTTCAAGATAGACCATTGTCAAGCTGCAAAGCATTGGCAGATCCGAATCCAGTGCGAAAATCACGCAACATTTACACACAAATACTTTGCGCATTATTTCCAGAAATATGAAAGGTTACAACCTTATGCATCCAAACAGTCTACAGCCTGTCAGAATAAAATGTCCCAACACAGATTTTTTGCACTATTATATACCACATTCAGAGACCTGACAGGTGAAATTAGCCTTCGAAGCACGCCCTACTGCTGACTTTTAACGAGCTCTCAGAAATGACTTTCTCCTATGATCGTGGTTTCAAGATCATCATTACAGGTTGGGTGAGGGGTGGGGGGGGGGGGAGAAAAATAAAAGAAATAAAAAAAAAGATGGAAATCTCCTTTTACAATCCTTTTTTTTTTTAGATCTTGGAATGAGTCAACTGGACACATGGGAGAAAGAACAGAAAAAAATTACCTACACCAAGCTAGGCACATAACCCAATAATCGACCTCACGGAGTTAAAATTGGTAGTTCTGTTCAACTCCGAGTCTCGCAAGAAACTCAAGACTCGATCAAAGTCAAGTCACACGCACGCACATGTGTACATTCCTTAACCAGAGACTTTGACCCCGAGACTTTGGGGATAGCGAGGCGAGAGGGGAGATTTCAAGGGTTCGTGGAACATGGGGAGCTGAGGATGGGTAAGGTCGGTCATCGATCGGGTGGTGGTGCAGTGGTGCGGATGGTTGTAGTCAGTGACTGGCCAGGGCAAAAGGGCCGGATCTGTGTGCTGCGAGGTTGCCACTGTGACGACAAGAGAACGCAGTTGAGACCATAAGAGGTCTCTCTCCGGTGTCTTCTCTGTCCCTTTCATCGTCCCTCTACCCCGCCCTTATCCACCCTCCTCTCTCTCTCTCTCTCTCTCTCTCTCTCTCTCTCTCTCTGTCTCTGTCTTTGTCTATCTCTCTCTACTCTCTCTTCTCTCTCTCTCTCTCTCCTCTCACACACACACACACACACACACACACACACACACACACACACACACACACACACACACACACACACACAACGCACACACACACACAACACACAACATTTTGTGAGAGAGAGAGAGAGAGAGAGAGAGAGAGAGGAGAGAGAGAAAGAGCCACATCAACAGACAGAGTTATATTTTTGTCATTAAAATAGATAATGAATTCCAAATTAATTCTTTTTATTGCGAAATACATCTTGGCGCGTCAAACTTTTTTTTTTCGGAAAAGGTGAAGCACACACACACAAAAATACTCAGTCGTTTAACGTTGAAAGTGATCGTACAGCGTACAGCCACCTGAACACAATGCTTCCCCATAGAATTAAAACCATTCAGAAGCAAAGTTAGCTGCAAAAGTGGGGCACTTTTAGGCGGGGATCTAAACAAATCTTTAAAAAAAAAACAAAAAAAAAACATAAGTACTTCTGTATCCGCCAAACCTGAACAAACGAATCACAAAACAAAACGCGACGCTTTTCGACCTCTTAGGTCTTCTTCAGGCAAGATAAACAATACTCAGGACAACGAAAATGAAGTACGAGCAATCACTTATCTCATTGTAAACGCGTCGTGGTTTGTCTTGTGATTCGTTTATTCAGGTTTGGCGGATACAATACTCAATACTTTTTTTTTTTTAAACATTCAGAAGCAGTCACGTCCTCTTGAGTTTGTAGCCACACACTCATGTGTGGTTTGATGTTTGATTGCAGGCTTTAGTGTAAACTATACCTCCTCTCGCTCTTAACAAATCACACACACACACACACACACACACACACACACACACACACACACACAGGCACGCACGCACGCACGCACACACACACACACACACACACACACACACACACACACACACACACACACACACACACACACACACACACACAGAGAGAGAGAGAGAGAGAGAGAGAGAAATCTCAGTTTGAAAAGTTTAAACCTGTTATGCACCCTTTAAGGAGACAAAATTGATGAGCATTCTAAAGGATAAATAGCACGTCTAAAGCTAAACCCCCGATCAGCCAGACTGCGTTGAATTCACAAGTTCTCTCTTAGTTTCCAAACTGAGATCCGCACAGGCGGTTTAGATTTGACCAAAGTCAAGTTACGTGCATGGGCATTAGCTGGAAAGTTTATCACTGAGACATGAAAGATCGGAAAGGAAGACTGGAGACTTCAAGGGTTGGAGGTGGTGTGGGTGGTAGGGATGGGTGAAAACCGTAATCGATCGGGTAGTGTGGTACAGTTTTGTGGATGCTTGCAGTCCGTGACTGGCCAGGAGGAAGGACCGGATCTTAGCACCACAAGATTGTCTCTGGGAACCGAAAGAGCAGACGGCTCAGACCGCCAGAAACCTCTCTCTGTCGTCTTCTCTGTCCCTTTGTTGTTGATGTCACTGTGTTCGTTGCAGTTCACCGTGTCTCTGTCAGTCTGCCAGCCTTTCTCATCATGTCTGTATGTCGGTGTTTGTCTCTCTCTCTCTGTTTTTCAGTGTCTCCTTGTCTGTCTGTATGTCTGTCTGTCTGTCTGTCTGTCCGTCTTCTCTCTCTCTCTCTCTCTCTCTCTCTCTCTCTCTCTCTCTCTCTCTCTCTCTCTCTCTCTCTCTCTCTCTAAGAGCCTAGATCCTTGAAACCAGTCAGTACTTTTTTTTTTTTTATTGCTGCATACGCTGCAGGTTAAAACAATATGGATTACAATTCTAAAACATGAACACCTACGTCTTGACAATGTACACACACAGGCGATCGCCATATATGTGAAACAGAAAGATGCTATTGTTTTGGACACACCCTTTCCTTCCCACAGTCTCACATATTCCTACCCCCTTCCTCCCTCATCTCCCCTTCCCAATATATTCTTTTTTGTTCCTCCCCAACCCCCGTTCTTTGGATTGCCACCGCCTATCATCAGATCTCTCACCTCTCGCCTTTTTTTCCTTTCTTTTTTGGTACTCCCAGTTCTTATAGAACAGGGAGTACTTTACAATGGGAACGAAGAAATGCTGTCTGTGTGTGTGTCTGTCTGTCTGTCCGTGGTCAAAATGTGTTCCACTCGCTCCAGACAAAACGTCTCGGCCGATCTTTCTGAAAATGTGTAGGTATGTTCATTATGGGTCACGGATGATGCCCGATGTTTTATTTTTAACCAGAATAGCCGTTGCTAACGGCTATAATGGCCCAAAAAGGTTTTTTCTTCTTTTTGGAAGATCTCAGAAGGTACTTGGCCAATGACGAAATACATTATGACGCATGTTTGATTGTGACGTGTTTTGTTGTTGTTGTTGTTTTGTTTGTTTGTTTGGTTTTTTTTTTATTATGACGCATGTTTGATTGTGACCTTTTTTTTTACACGCGTATTCAAGATAAACTGGGAGTACGTTTATATGCCTTGCATCTTGTTTCATTCTCTCCTTTCCCTAACTGGAACAGACGAAGGAACAACATGGGGGCAGAGAACTCCAATCGAACGTGTGTTTTTTACGCTAATTCCTGTGTCTGCACCTATTCTCGGAGCGGGCCTTGTGACGTCGTCCACCTCCACCCTTCTCCCCCTTCCTCCGCCCTCTTTCCCTACAGGAAGGTCAAGGCCGTTATTACGACGAAGTGTGTTCTGGGTAGCCTCGCTGTCATCACGGTGCCTTTTGGGTAGTTTGGATATAACCACCATTTGCTTGCCAGCCTCAAGCGCTTTGGAAAAGGCTGATTGAAGACGCTTTAAGAGAGAGGGGTGGGGGGGGTGGGAGGGAGGGAGAGGGAGAGGCACACAGAAAGAGCGAGAGAGACAGACAGACAGACAGACAGACAGTCAGGCAGGCAGATGGACAGACAGACAGGCAGACAGACAGAGACAGAGAGACAGACGGAGAGACCGGCAAGCACACTGACTCACAGACAGACA
>CM065717.1:66642631-66645131 GCA_033310375.1 Conus canariensis
TGTCTGTGTCTCTCTATCTGTCTGCTGTGCGCGTGTATGTGTCTTTTTTGTCTGTGTTTGTTATCTGTGTGTGACTGATAAAGAGATAGAGAGAAACACACACACACCACACACACACACACACAACACACACACACACACACACAACACACACAGAGGATGGATGGAAAATGACAGACAAAGAACATTCAGAAATGTGAAAGCTGAAAGCCAAACATTACTGGAATCGACACCTCCCAAGATAGACCGTTGTCAAGCTTTGCCAGATCCATATCCAACACTGCCACGATCCCTCATATGCACACAAACTCTCTGTCTGTCTGTCTGTCTGCCTCTCTCACTCTCTCACTCTCTCTCTCTCTCTCTACTCTCTCTCTCTCTCTCTCTCTCTCTCTCTCTCTCTCTCTCTCTCTCAGTGCGCACATTACGTGCGTGTATTTGTGTATGTGCGTGTGTGGGTGTGTGTATGTGTTGTCTGTCTGTTGTCTGTCTGTCTGTGTGTGCGTGTGTCTGTGTGTGTCTGTTTCTGTGTGTATCTGTGTCTGAGACTGTATCTGTGTGTGTCTGTGCATGTCAGTGTGATGTCACCAAGGGGAAAAAAGGAGGAGCTCATTACACGCCTCTGATTCCCTCTGATTTAATCCTCTTCTCCGGTGCCCATGTCTGGAACACCCTGACCACAGTGTCGCCTGTCAACCCTGGTCATCACATGGTCTCATCTGACTTAGGTAAGAACATAAGGGTGCCGCTAATACAATGAAAATAACTGGGGAGGGGGGGGTATCGGTGTGTGTGTGTGTGTGTGTGTGTGTGTGTGTGTGTGTGTGTGTGTTGTGTGGGGTGTGTGTGTGCGTGCGTGTGTGTGTGTGAAATGACAGACTGCGGGGCCAGATCTCCAGAGGGATTTAAGGATTTGGAAAAGTCTGTGGGCGTCCCTACCCACTGACTCCCACTGCCGTTCTCTCCATCCGTCTTTCCGTCGTGTGTCCATCCGTCCTCTTGATGTCTGGCTCCCTCACGCTGTGTGCCGTCCTTGACCTCACACAATGGTGTGGTAACAGATGGTTTTGCTGGATTTTCACCCTAACAGTGACTATACTGATATGATGATATTTGTTCTCGAAGACTTGATCCCCGTCTTAGTACCAAAATACAGAAGACCGTTTTCCACTTGCTCATCCACTGACAGTCAGTCGTTACACGGTCTCGCCATCCTCCTGAGAACTGGCGGGGGTGGCGGTTTAGTCGCCGACAAGCGGACCCTGCGACAGGTAGTACTGGGATCCAGGTTACCCGTAGCAGGTCTGTCTATCTGACCTGGCCTGCGCTTCAGGTTATGCCCTACAAGGATATGACAGGTCTGTTTCTGCGTGTAATGTCAGTTTTAACACCGTAGAGATAGGGGGAACAGAAAGAAAACAAAATGTTTAACATTTCGCAGAACTGCTGCGGCTACGCCAGCTTGTCGTTAACTTGTATGCTGTACAGCACTCTGAGAATGCTGGATGGGTGCTGTTCTTCATCTCTTGTGTTATTGTCTTTGACTTGTTGACATACTTTTCTTTGTATTAGGCTAAAGCGTTTATTTGCGTATGTGTATATTTCTTGTTACGTCTACTTATGTTTCTGTACAGTAGGAGAACAGAAGCCCTGCTAATAAAATGAAGATAGCTGGATTGGAGGGGGGGGGGGGGGAGGGAGGGTTGTAGGGCGCTGGGGACGAAATGACAGACGGAGCGGGGAGGCTCTCTGGAGGGATTTAGAGAGTTGCGAAGTCGGTGGATTTCTCTCTCTCGACTGATATCCTCCCCATCCATCTCTCTTTCTCTCTCTCTCTCTCGCCATGCCTGCCTCCTTTCCTCCTCTGACTGCATCCTGCTGTGATGGGTTCTGGGTTTTACACAGTGACGGTAACTGTGAGTGACAGAAGTTTTCCTAGGTTGTCACTCTGGGACCATACTTGTGTTATGATTGCTGCAGAGAGAATTCAAGGAATTGTGGACTTGTATGGTTTTGCTGACCTGTTCGTTTTGGTTTGGTTTGGCTTTCGAATTGTAGACGGTGTGCCATTGTGGCATCGTTTAGCACTTGCTGGACAGAAGAGGAGAGTTGCTGTTCTTCTTCACCTTTCTCTGTCTGTCTGTCTGTTGTCTATCTGTCTGTCTACCTGTCTGTCTGTCTGTCTGTCTGTCTGTCTGTCTGTCTCTGTCTTCTCTTTTTCTCTTCTCTCTCTCTCTCTCTCTCTCTGTCTCTGTCTATCTATGTTCTCCTCTCTCTCTCTCTCTCTCTCTCTCTCTCTCACACACACACACACACACACATACACACACACACACACACACACACACCACGCACGCACGCACGCACGCACGCACGCACGCACGCACGCACGCAAGCACGCCCGCACGCACGCACGCACACACACACAACACACGAGCGCGCACGCGCATACACACACACACCACAAACACACACACACACACACACACACACACACACA
>CM065717.1:66655131-66662631 GCA_033310375.1 Conus canariensis
CATTTCAACGTTCCCTCTTTCCGGCTTCTTTCTTCCATGTGTTCATCCCTCCCTCCCTCTCTCCATCCCTGCATGCTGCTCCCCTCCTGTGATGTGTCCTACTTAGCTTGAGACAATGAATGTCAGTGGCATGTGGACGCCAGGCTCTGTCACTTCTAGGAGTGTGAGGACTTTACCATCCCACATTGTGCAGGCAGAGTAGCTGGGTGTGATTTCCCTGAGGACATCGGTCATGGTCGATGGGGCGCAGGAGATGAATTATTGTCGCCTCGTTTAAGTTGTAAACTTCATATATGTGCGCCTGTGCACACATACATACGCATACACATGCGCTCACGCGGGCGCGCGCACACGTACACACATGTACGTGCGCGCACACACACACACACACACACACACACACACACACACACACACGCGCGCGCGCGCGCGCCTGCACCTACTCACACATACATGCATGTTTGCACACACATACACACACACACTCACACACACACACACACACACACACACACAGAGTCTGTCTGTCTGTAGTCTGTCTGTCCGTCTCTCTCTCTCTTCTCTCTCTCTCTCTCTCTCTCTCTCTCTCTCTCTCTCTCTCTCTCTCTCTCTCTCCTTACACATCTATACACTTCTGTGTCTGTCTGTTTACTTGAGATCGTGCGTTGAGCAATCCTATCTAGACTGTAAATGCACATGTACAGATGAATTTATTTCTGTTCATGCGAATGTATTCTCTCTCCTCTCAAAACGCACAAATATGCGAAAAAAAATCCAACAACCAGAGGCATATGGGTGCATTTATATACATATATTGTGCGTATGTCGGTCAGAAACCCAGTCCCCGGTGCATGTCCATTGTCTGGTTTGTCTGCACTGTAAACATGCTCATCTCACCGTCTGGCATCAGAACGGCAGAGAAATAAAAGCAATGCTGATGGAATGAAAAATGACTGGGTCACTGTAGACGGCGACTTTCTTCAGAGAGACTTATGGAAGGCTGTGCCAGGTCTTCGGCTACTGAACTTCCTCTGCCCTCCCCCACTCCAACTCCGCACCCTGCCCTCTCCCCTCTCCCCCACTGACCCATCCTGGTTGTTTTTTTAGTCCCCACAGGATATTGTTCTTGGCTACAGTCAGTGATAATGTGTGGCAGATGGATACTAGACTGTCGCTTTTATGATCACGTCTTTGTAAATTTTTGTTTGTTTATTCTAGTCTCTGTTATCGCAAGAGTTCAATCTTTTTTAATCGTATATGTATAAGTGGTAGGCACACATATATTCGTTCTCCGTCGATTATTCATCCATGTTTTTTTAAAAAGTCTCCCTTCAGTCTTTGCTAAAGTTTTTGTCTGTCTGTGTCTGTTTCTTTGTTTGCTTACTCAAGATCAGAGCATTTACAGATGCTGTTATCCATAACCTACCAGAAGCTGAATGTTTATTTACTCTGTCTCCCCAGTAAGCGCCTTTCTTACTTAGACTCGCCTGTGATAGTATGGATAACAATAGCACTGTTGTAATTAAACTCCAGACGGCAGGGGAAAGTTTCCGCAGAGAAGGGCTTGGATCTGCAAAGTCTGTGCGCTCTTATCTTCTTATTCCTCTCACCCTCCGTCCGAAAACTCTGGTGCCATTGAACTGTGTATTGCTGCAGGCTTCAACCAGTGATGGTGATGGACAGACGGGTCCAGCTTAGTGACCACTCTGACTGTAACTCTGCTGGTTTGTAGTCAGATCCCCAAACTTCCAAAGATTACTCCACTTCTGTACTCTCTGCATGGTTATTGTTCTGTGACAGGGTCGACGTTTATTTTTTTTTCCACCCTCTCCTGTGCTTCCATCTGTAGTTCAGCATCCGGCTGTCTGAACTAGTTCACAATGACACCTTTTCATCAGTTCTGGTCTTTCCAAGATACTGGTATCCTGCGGTCACTTACATTGAAAGCAGAGATAATGGTGAATAGTTTATGTCTCTTCCCAAGATCGGGCTAAACGGAACAAAACACTCCTGGCTTTTAAACAGTCAGCTTTACTCACTCATACCCGACGGGCTTAAACCCACACATCCTCCTCGGTACGTAGTCAGTTAACGTGTGCATGATTTTGTATTGACTATGTATAGGTGGGTACAGGCTAGGTATGTTTATAAATCGTGTGTACGCCACTGCGCTTGTGAAGAGTGTCTGAATAAACGGCTGAATTACATTTTATAAAGCACCATGAGTAGATTACTAAAACGTGCTTAAAAATACTTGATGTCATTGTTTTCTTTTTCTTCTTCTTCTTCTTCTTCTTCTTCTTCTTCTTCTTCTTCTTCTTCTTCTTCTTCTTCTTCTTCTTCTCCTCCTCCTCCTCCTCCTCCTCTCCCCCTCCTCCTCTTGCTCTTGTACTTGTTCTTCTGTTCTTGTTGCTGCTCTTGTTACTCTTCTTCTTCTTCTTCTTCTTCTTCTTCTTCTTCTTCTCTCTCTCTCTCTCTCTCTCTCTCTCTCTCTCTCTCTCTCACACACACACACACACACACACGCACGGACGCACGCACGCACGCACGCACACACACACACACACATATATGCGCGCACGCACGCAGAGAGAGAGAGAGAAAGAGAGAGAGAGAGAGAGTCCACAGTGCTTTGCTATAGTCTGGTTTGTCAGCAATACAAACATGATGATCAGACTATGATGTCATCATTTGGCATGAGATCAGGGTGAGACACAAAACAGCTGTGCTAGCGAAATGAAAAAAACAAAAAAACAAAAAAACGGGGAACTGTGAAGGTAACAGTAGACGACGATGCCCTCCAGAGAGTCTTGTGAAGGATTTTGCCAAGTCTCTGGTTACCTGACTACCTCTGTTCTCCTTCAACCCTCGGCTCCCGTCTCCTTCCCCTCGTATCTACCCCTCCCCACTCCCCGTTTTCTTCAACTATCCCCACCTCTCCCTCTGTTCTTCAGCACAGTGTCTGACTCGGTTCCACCTCTCCCTCTGTTCTTCTGCACAGTGTCTGACTCGGTTACAGACAGTGGTAGTGAGTGGCAAACGAATCCCAGACTGTTGCTTCTGTACCTGTGGCTTTTTGAGTTCTTGTTTGTTTTTCGATTTTGTCACCACAGCGGGGCTTGATCGCAAGTGATACGGCTTGATCGCAGGTGATAAGGCTTGATCGCAAATGATATGTTTCGTTGTTTTATATGCATAAGTGGTAGACGCAGACATATTAGTTCTCCATGGATTTTTTTGTTTTCAATAAAAAGTTACCCCACCGCCACCCCCATGGCATAAAAATCCCATCAGATTTTGCCAGGGTTCTTATTTGTTTCTGATCTTCCTAGAGTGTTCAGTTCAATTAGAGATTCAGTCATCCGTGGCCTATCAGAAGTCAGCTATTTGTTTACTCTTTCGCCCGCGCAAACACTTGTCTCGCCACCGAGTAGAAAGCAACAACACTAATCAGGTGCATAACGTTAGGGAGATTTGGGTTCAGGAGAGAAGAGGAGGGATCGGCAAAGCTTGTGCACACTTGGCTTTTCATTTCTCTCGCCCTCCCTCCTAAAACTCCTGTGCCATCCAGCTGTTCCTTGCTGCAGGCTTCAGACGGTAATATTGAGGGACAGATCAGATGGCTGATCCCGCGTCGTTGCAATGCTGACTGACTGTAACTATGCCGATTCTGTGATCAGATCCTCCAAGCTCGAAAGTTTACTTCACTTCTGCACCCTCTGCATCGACTGCCAATCTTTGACAGATCGACATTAAACTTTCCGTCTTGAACCTTTGCTGCCATCTCTACATCAACACCCGACTGTCTGTCTGAATTACTTCACATTGAAACACTTCCTCGTCGGTTTCGCTCTGCCTCTTATACGGGTCCTGAGAGTGCTGACATTGACAACCAGGACAAGTGGCAATGGGTCTTTCCCTTTCGGAGATCGGGCCACATGGCGCAAATGACCTCTGTCTTTTAGACAATCAGATTCTGTAGCTTCCTTCTAGATGATCTTTAGAACGCATATGGTACTCTGTAAATAATATTTACAATGTCTGCAAGATTACATGTTGACTGAGGCTTTCTGGGTAGGGTTTGGTCTGTTTGTAATTGTGTGTACGCCATGAATGATTGAATGCAAGTTTGGGAAGCGCTGTGAGTACATCTCTATTACTATTATCATTTTTACTACAACTGCTACTGCTGCTGCTGCTGCTGCTGCTGCTACTACTACTACTAATGCTACTACTACTCCTGCTACTACAACTGCTATTGCTGCTGCTGTTACTACTACTACTACTACTGCTGCTGCTGCTGCTGCTGCTGATGCTGCTGCTGATGCTGCTACTACTCCTATCATCATTATCATCATCGTTGTCGTCGTCATCATCATCATCATCATTATCATCATCATCATCATCATCACCATCATTATTATTATTATCATTTATTATCATTATTGTTATTAACATTATTATTGTTATTATCATTATTATTATCATTATTATTATTATCATTATCATTTTTATTATTCTAAAAAGAAAAGCTATGACATCCGCCGGACAACAGAGACAAACAGATCACAGGGCAAATCACGGTGCATTCGACCTCTTGGGTCTTCTTCAGGTAAAACCAAACGAGGAACGAGCAACAAGTTATCTTCTCATATTCGGCGCAAAATGGTTGTCGCATGAAAACGAGGCCGACTGGAAGGGGACCATGGGAATTAAGATAATCATGATGACAATGATAATATATAATATAATAATAATAATAACAATGGCAATAATAGTGACGATAGTGATGATGAAGAAAATATTTAGATAAAAGGAGGAGGAATACTATCACTTTTGATGATAATGTAACGAAAATGGTTGTAGTACTAGTGGCTAAACACAGAAGGGGAGAAAGAAGAGGGGTTTGAGGGTAGTAAAACTGCGGGGTTGGTTTGTTTGTACGTTTGTGTTTTTTCTTTAATTATTGTTAGTTTTAAACCCTTTGTGCACCCTCTCTCTTAAGCTGAGAGTTAACAGTTTGGATGTTTCTTGTGATGTCTTTGCTAGTGTACTGAATTTATGTTAATCATTTACATTCCTGCATTTGTTTACTGACTCGTCACCTTATATTTTCTAGACATTAATCAAACAGGGAATGTACACAATCCCAGGGTAATCTTTTTCAAATGTGTGTATTTCGGACTGAATGCTGCATGCACTATCAGAAGCTGAAACACTTACTGTGCTCACTTTTGGCTTTCAGTACACACAGCAGTCATAATAGAGACTTCTGCTGACAGAGAATACAAACAAATATTCAAGCTGCTCATAAATAATGACTGGAAGAATTGTAATGCAACTCCCGACGGCCATGAAGACCCACAGGAGATTGATGGAGGGAGCTGCGAAGTCTGGCGGTTATATACTTATGTGTTCTCTCTGTTCCAGCGTCTCTCCTTCCGTCCTTTTCCGCTCCGGCGCCACTGCGCCGTGTGATGCTGTGGGGCTGAAGAGAATGATGGTAAGTGGCATACGGTTCCGTGATTCTATGTCCTGTGACACTCACTGTGCTGACTTTATGATCCAAGTGGTGTGTGCGTGCGTGCGCGCGTGCGCGCGCGTATGTGGTGTGTGTGTGTGTGTGTGTGTGTGTGTGTGTTGTTCTCTTTGTCTGTCTGTCTGTCTGTCTGTCTGTCTGTCTTTAATTTAACGTCTATCCACCTAACAGTGATCTTAGACAGTATGTAAGTGTTATGTGTGTGTGCATGTGGTGTTTTGGGGTGTGTGCATGCGAACGGTTGGTGTTGATTTGGGGCGTACGTAGGTATGTATAATGCAATTAGGCCTAGATAAATTAAAAAAATAAATAAATAAAATAAAAAAACCACACCACATAACTGAATCCAAACTTTGAAAGAAACACTAAATAAGCAACTAACACCAAGATGGGGAAAATAACATAGACGTTAAACTAAATATCCAATTGGGCTCTTAATCAGTCCTTGAACAACTTCAAAAATGTTTGATTCGTTAGAGATGACGTCTTCGAAGACTAGCATCGACGGTTCAGTGTCTGTCTGTCTGTCTGTGTCTGCGTGTTTGTCTGTGTGTCTTGTGTCTATCTGTCTGTCTATGTGCGTGAGTGTGTGTGTGTGTGTGTGTGTGTGTGTGTGTGTGTGTGTGTGTGTGTGTGTGTGTGTGTGTGTGTGTGCGTGCGTGTGTGTGTGCGTGTGAGAGAGGCTGTCCTGTGGGGGGGGGGGGGAGGGGGGGTTGTTACTCTGCTGAGAAATATATTGTCTATATAGCGTCTGTCCATACAAAGTGAGGTAAGTTTATTGTATGGGTATTCTCTCTCTCTCGCTCCTCTCTCTCTCTCTCTCTCTCTCTCTCTCTCTCTTCTCTCTCTCTCTCTCTTTACTTTTTTTTCTGAATGTGTGTATGCTTATATGTGTGTATATATGTGTGTATATATCTCGCGCGTGCTTGCATATCTGCATGTCTGTATACTTGATTGTCGCAGTGTGTGTCTGAAAGAAAAAAACCCTCAGAACTCCTGGGGACAATAATTATCCAGTACAGAATTAAGATTGTATGCACAGCATTTCTTTCAATCTGCCCTTGCTAACCTAAACTATGCAAATGAGATACACATATTTGAAAAGTATACAATATTATCGGGTACACGCTTCAAACACACACACACACACACACCACGCACGCACGCACGCACGCACGCACGCACGCACGCACGCACGCACGCACACTCACTCACCACTCACTCACTCACTCACTCACTCACTCACTCACTCACGTACGACACGCACGCACGCATGCGCATACGCACGCACGCACGCACGCACACACACACGCACACACACACACACACACACACACACACGCACGCACGCACGCACGCACGCACGCACGGACACACACACACACACACACACACACACACACACACACACACACACACACACACACACACACACACTTCCGTCTGCGGTACCTTTGTGATTGTTGAGGGTGATCATGACCAGCATGACGATGATGATGGTTATGGCAAAATAAACAAAAATCGGTACTGTAAGAAGAGCAGTTATTGCCATTACGCAAGAACAATGAGAAACTGGCATTGCTAGTGCAGTTGCAGCGACCACATGTGTTACTTCTGGTGACAAACATTTATTGCAGGGTACTTGGACCTCAACGGATACTTCTGTGAGACAGTGTAGTCTACACCAAAGAGTCTGTGAGATATTGTCTAAGATCTCTTTCTAAGTGGACAGTGCATGGCACAATTTTAGGTTTAAGTAATGAGGGTTCCAAAAGGATGTATCTGAAATACAAAGCTAGTTTTTATCATGATGGTTAGAGTACGTGATAGAATATTAGACCCATATTGACATGAGGCCTAAGTACGTAGGTCACGGAGGTATTGTGGGGCCATTATGTACTGACACTGAAGTCCTCACTTGTGCTGGCATGCCTAGCATCTTCACCATCCTGATGCAGTCA
>CM065717.1:66667631-66670131 GCA_033310375.1 Conus canariensis
AAAGGTACATCTGCTACGTTTGTGCGCTCTTGTCGTTCCCTTATCTTTTTCAAGCTTCTCCCTTTGAATGGCATCATCCAGCCATTTGTTGCTCCAGACTTTAGACAGTGTGAGGGTCGAACAGATCCCACCTGGTCATTTCTGTGACTCTAGCTATGATGGTGTTGTGATCAAATCCTCCGAGTTCGAAAATGTATTCGAGTTCTGTACTCTCTGCGCTAGCTGCTAATTTCTGACATCATCGACTAGAAACTTTTCACCCTCTCCCTTGCTGTCATCTCAGGTTCTGCACATGACTGTCTCTCTACATAACTTCATACTTAAACCCCTTCAAACCTGCTCTGCTTTTACTTTCATGTTTGTCTCCCGCGATAACCCACATTCAAAATAAACACCGACTGTAAACGTTTTTTGTGTTCTTTTTAAATTTTCTCAAAGCCTCAGCTATTTTTTTTCTCGCTCATATTGACTTTCTGCATGCAAGACAGGCTTAAAAGACATCTCCATAAAAGTAAAATTTGTATTAAAGGCTGCGTGACTATGTGTTAATTAAGTATGATTGTGAAGAAAAAGCGAGGACTGTTTCTATAGTAGTAGAAAGAAACTCGTGGAGAGCGTGGCAGCAGAGAGTCCTCAGAAGAGAAGCCCCCTTCAAGCAAGTGTTTCGGCCCTTATCTCCTGACACTCTAGGGGGGTTGGGCCACACCCGGTTCATGACTCCGGATGTCCCTCTGCTGCCCCTTTTTTTCCCATCTTGGGACGAGCCATGGCTGGGATTCGAACCCATGACCCTCTGGACATGCTCATTTTCCACTTAATGACTCGCGCTTTAACCACTGAGCCACAGGGACACCTGATATTTGTAGGGAAATTAAGCCTTATGAAGTTCACTTTTGTTCCTCCTTGACCAGATCCAGCTTGAACACCTCTCTGCCGCTTCTGCCATTGCTTTCAGGGCTCTGGTTTTTTCCTTCCCTGCAACTGAGAGCTGTTTCATGAGGCTGTATGCAGACGTTCCTACAAACCCCCTAGCTCCAATTTCTGCAGTGAGGACTTTGACCTGATAGCCTTCTCTCCTCAGGCTGTTTGCCAGATCAGCATACTTTTCAGTCTTGTAGATTTGAGCTGCCTCCATTCTGTTCTCATATGGCACCGTGAGCTCGATCATGATCAGCTGCTTGGTTGACTTAGAGCGGACTACTATGTCTGGTCTCATGCCACTCTTGCTGATGATCTCTGGGTGACTCTTCCATTCTGGGAGGTCTGCAGTGCACTCCCAGTCATCTGCCCCGTCCAGCAGACTCTGCCTGCATGTTTCGAGTGGCACTGTTGTTCTTGGCCATGATTTGCTGCCTCCTGCCGTGAAGAATGTTGCGGGTGCTTTTGGAGTCCTGATTTTCCCTTTTGTGGTGTTGGTACTAGCCCAGACTACTTGTACAATTTCTTTGAGCACTTGGTTGTGCCTCCATGTGTACCTTCCTTGAGCCAGGGCTACTTTACATGAGCTTAGGACATGCTCCACTGTTTGTTTTTCATGGCAGAGGGGGCATGCAGGATCGTCTGTTTTCCCCACTTCACCAGGTTTGCATTTGAGGGCAGAAGGTCATATGCAGATCTGAGAATGAAGCTGATCCTGAGAGGGGCCATGTGCCAAATGTCATTCCAAGTGAGACTTCTTTGGAGTGCATTCTCCCACGTTGTCCATTGCCCTTGCTGGCTCTGCTGGACTGCTTTTTGGAGTCTTTTTTGGTCTTCTTCTTTTCTCATCTCCTGAATCATCATGTCTCTTTTGGCTTTTCCTTTGGCCTTTGACCACCATTCAGTTTTGGTCACCCCCAGTCCCTGTCTGTTGGTCTGTGTGTGTCCTGTTATTTCTCTGATCTTGAGACTTTCTTTTGCAGAATCCATCGCCTCTTGAACTTTCCATTTTCTGCCTGTCTTCAGCTGGGGCTTAATTGCTTCTACCACCTTGTCTCCTGAGTCCTCCAGCATGCTTTGAAGTCTGATCTTCCCTGCTTTGTATTCCTCCAGGATGGATTTCAGGGGTAGTTTCAGCTTTGCTTGGCGACAGTACAGCGCTATGTCAGTCAGACAGGGTGGGACACCAAGCCATTTCCTTGTGAACTTGTTGATTTTGGCTTCCATTGCCTCCACTATGCTGGTGCAGATGTCGTATATCATCAGAGGCCATAGCAGCTTTGGTATCAGCATGAACTGCAGACACCAGACCTTGTATTTGCCAGGGAGCCCACACTGGTCAATGGTCTCCAAGCCTTCCTCCGCCATCTGCTTGGTTTCTTTTGCTCTTTGTGTGTCTTTCAGCGTATCATCATACCATCTTCCAAGGCTCTTGACTGGTTCTTCTGTGACTGTTGGAATGGCCTGGTTGGCAACACTGAAGACCACAGATCCGGCCACTTTTCCTTTCCTCAGTGAGAGACTCCGTGATTTCTTTGGCTTGAACTTCATTCTGGATGAGGCAACTATGTCGTCCAGCCTC
>CM065717.1:66675131-66682631 GCA_033310375.1 Conus canariensis
GTGTGTGTGTGTGTGTGTGTGCGCGCGCGTGTGTGTGTATGCGCGCTTGTGTGTGTGTGTGTGTGTGTGTGTGTGTGTGTGTGTGTGTACAGTTTTCGTTTGTTCTAGACCGTTATTTGTATAAGCAGCAGACGCTCAGATATCCGTTCTCTGCTGTTTTCTAACAAACAATATAGATACCTGGGCATAAAAAAAGCAATCAGACCTTGCCTGGTTTTTCTTTGATAGTTTCCGTTCACTTGCAAATTCGGCTATCCCTGTCCTTTCAGAAGTTGATTATCTATACTGTCTCTCCCATAAACACATTTCTGGGCTAGATAAACCTGTTCTGAAATGCGAAAAAAAACCACCGTACCGCTAATAAAATCTAAGTAACGATTGAATTGTTTGGGATAAAGCTCCACACTGCAAGAAAAAGTTTCAGGAGAGTAGGGGAGATATCTGCAAAATTGGTAACTTTCTCTTATTGTTCTCACCCTTTCCTTTGAAATGGCGTCATCTAGCTATCTGTTGCTCTAGGTTTCAGACAGTTATTGTGAGGGGCAGACAGATCCCACCTTGTCACTTCTGTGTCTAGCTATGGTGTTGATGTGATCAGATTTTCCGAATTCCAAAATGTACTTCTCTGCACTAGCTACCGATGCCTGACAGCATTGACCATAGACTTATTCACCCTTTCCTTGCTCTCATCTCTGGTTCTGCACTCGACTGTCTGTAGGAATTACTACATCCCTTCCCATCGGCTCTGTTTCTTGGTTTGTTTGTTTGTTTTTCTAAGACAACCCACATTCAGACCAAAGACAAAATTTGAAAGGTTTTCCTTTTCTCCAAGACTCAAAAACATTAAGAAACTTACCTTTTTTTTCTTATATCATGTTGGTTCACCAGATGTAAGACAGTCTTATAAAAGACATCTCCAAAAGAAGCGATATGCATTAAAGTTTGCACGATTAGGTGTTGATTGAGTGTGACTACGAGGGATGAGCGAGGACTATCTGTATATTAGGTCTACGCTATTGCACAAGTTAAATGTGTGCAAATAAAGGATTAAATACGGTTCAGTTGTAATGAAATTCAGTGAAGGCTCTGTTTCCAGATTTCTGGAACGTAGGTAACAGAAACATCCCATATTATTGCTATTATCTTAGATTGTGTTTATGAATGGGATACCAGCTTCTGTGACCAGTCCTGTTGAATTTCAAGTACGTTTTATTGCACTAGTTTTAGAAGCCTCATTGACGTATGAAATCCCCACTAAGGGTTTATCCGTTGTAAACTTGTTGATGACGTGGAAAACCGAAATACATGAACAAAATATTAAAACAAATTTGGAAAGTGTGAATGAAAAAGTTAATTGCAGCTTCAATGCTACGAGACAAGCAAGTACATTTGTTTGATCTTGGTTACTGTCGTTTGCACCCCTCCTTAGCTTTGTCGCTTTTCTTTTTCTTTTTTTTTCTTTCTTTCCTTCTTTCTTTTTTTGTCGTCTTGTTCATTTTTTCTTTTACCTTTCACAGTGATTGTGAGAAGCAAAGAGATGACGTCTGTGAGTTTGAACAGCATCCTAGTGCAGTGCCACAAGCGTGAAGGATTTTGCTCGGCGTGATGGAATGCGGAGGGAAGATGAAATGAAACCATCTTAACATTTGGTTTCCATTCTCTGTCCGTGTGTGTCTGTTTCGGTCTCTCTTTCCTCCTCCTATCACTCTATTCTGTTGATCCTTTTGGAACTGTCTCTGTCTGCCTGCCTGTTTGCCTGTTTTCCTGTCTTCTCTGGCTGTCTGTCTCCCCCCCCCCTCTCTCTCTCTCTCTCTCTCTCTCTCTCCTTCTCTCTCTCAATATATAATGTGTGTGTGTGTGTGTGTGTGTGTGTGTGTGTGTGTGTGTGTGTGTGTGTGTGTGTGCGTATGTGTGTGTGTATGTGTATGTGTGCGTGTGTGGTGTGTGTGTGTGTGGTGTGTGTCTGTCTGTCTGTCTGTCTGTCTGTCTGTCTGTCTGTGTGTCTGTGTGTGTGCGCGTGTGGAGGAAGGGTGCCATGATAATGTAGGCAGACTGATGTATACATATGATTTGTAGTTATGAGGAGGGTAGGCGAGACTGGTGGGGAAGAGATGTGGGGGAAAGCCAGGGATGCGGCAAGGAAGTAGGGATTGCCGAGAGGGGAGGAAGACGTGGGGCGGGAGGGGGGAGGGGTGTGCGAAGTAAAGTGAAGTTGCATAGAACAAAGAACAGTAGTTGAACAGCATAATAAGGCGTGTGTCCCTTGATGCTGAGGTCAAGTCATGTTTTAAGTTTTCCCTGTCTCAGTCACAAACTGGCGCAACATCCCCGTCTGGAATCACGTTTGTTCAGTCTGCTTTGCAAACGTGGGTATCTCGTGGTTTTGCGCCACGGGGTAATAGAACAGAATCAGTGCTTATAGGATGAGAGCAGCCGTGGGATCGTGAATCGATGTGAGGAGACTTAGGAAATTACCCCACCCCCACCCCCATCCCCCAACCCTCTGCCAAGGAGGGTCTCTTTTCAGTTGCGTCTGTTGGCTTGTTTCTTTGTATACCGGTAAGGTTGAATACCATCTACTCCTACCGATTTGAACGAAACCCAGTGAGAACATGAAAAGTGGTTCAGGACAAAACAAACAGAGTGTGGTGTGGATTCAGATAAAAGTGCAGATCCAGGATTTGTTTTTTTCACTTTCATTAACTTTGTTAAAATATCTAAATGAAAACATATCAGGCCTAATCGATGTGATGAGAATTTATTCCAGTGTCTTTTCTCTCTCTCTCTCTCTCTCTCTCTCTCTCTCTCCCTCTCCTCTCTCTCTCTCTTCTCTCTCCTAACGTTTTGCCCCTGCGCTGTAAGTGTCACACGACAAAGCTGTCTCTGTTACTGACTCCACCGGTTATATAGCTTGCGGCCTCTCAGCGTTGTCACTTCATGATCTGGCACAATGAGATGATAAACCACCAACAAAACCTATTTCAAATGAAAGGTAACTAAGGAGGCTCTTGGTGTAACTGCAAATGATGCAATTCTCCAGAAAAAAATACATGCAGAGGGCGCTGCCAAGTCCAATATTTTTGTTTTAGATGCCTTGCCATGAAGGTTAGAGTTTCAAGTAAAACAAAGTTAAAGTACATCAGCATCGTGACAGGAACACCGGCAGTTCTACACATAACATACCGGTCACATTTGTCCGTTGGAGATCATTCTTGATATATGTTGCTAAGTATTCTGACAGGTATCAATCGTAATATTTAGAGGTTGAAAGGGATACATATATAAAGACACAATGACCAAACGAGAGCAAGTACAAATATATCGCATATACTGAGAGGAAAAAAAATATTCCAGCTTCACAACCACATCATTCTGGAACAGACTGACGTATGTTGTAAACAACGAATGATACAAATGACACAGCTGTAATATACTGCACATATTTTAGTATCATTATATGGGATTCATGAGAGGCTCGTGAGGACACCATTTTGATTTTTTTAAAGGCAGATTTAGTTCTAAGTGAAAAGTAGATTTTTTTTCAAACGTACAGCAACTTTGTAGATTTTTCAAAAATATATGATACACTCTGATTTCTTCCATTCTGCAGACAAATCACGTCGTTAACTTCTGAAATATTTTTGTCAAGGGTACCGTTGGATTTGTCTGATCGTCATTTCCGCAGCAGACAATGTCCAGAAGAAAAGTTAACCTTGTACAGTTATCACATTTCCCTCTCGAAATCCTCTCAAACTCTCTCCAAAAAAATATCGTGTATATTCTCAAAACCATAAGTCCATAACTCCCTCTCCCACCCAGACTACCTGCTATCTTCCTTATTTCTCTGCTGGTCTTTTGTCTGCTCTAGTCATGTACTCTAAAGAAGACCCTCAAATTTGGCTAAAGATACAAAACAAAACAAAACAAAACAAAAAAACAGTGAACTCAGGAATCATCACGTAGAGAGCTGTTTACAGGCAAGCACATGTTACACTGCATGTTTGAATTCAAAACTGTATCCCACTGTGACAAAAACAAACGGGTACAAAGACTCTTCTCTCTGTTTTTGTTTGTTTGTTTGTTTGTTTATTCTTTGTTTTGTTTTTTAGTTGTTTGTTTATTTTTTTTCTTAGGCTTTGTATTGTCCGAATGCTTTTATGTATCTTTTGGTGAAGCTGATAAAAAAAAATATCCTTCACTCATTTGAACTATTCGTAAGATAGCCATTATGTGTTTCAGCGAGACGCTTGACTGTTATCTTTGTGGTTGCAGTTAGAGAAGTTCATGATTGCATTATACCGATATAGGCAAAGACGTCCTTTTATCATTATGGAAAAGAGAGAACCTGTGTAACTTCACAGCACTAAGATCCTACCACCTATACAAAGTTGTTCGGTATGCCTATCTCTTTTAAGGATCTGACGTTCCATGGATTATCAGTGACAGGAACTTCTTTTTGCTGTTCAGTCCATTTGCACGAAAAGCATTTCTGTTATGAACTCACTGGTGATAAAGTGGAAAACGATTGTACTTCCAGTTAGAAAAATACAAGTAAAAACGGGTTTGGGGTTAATACTCCAGACGACTGCAGAGACTCTTGAAACTGGGAAGACTGCAATGTCTTGTTGTTTTTCCACCCTTCTTCTTCCTTCATTCCTTTCCTTCCTTCCTTCGTTCTCCTGGCACGCTATCCGGCTGTGGGCTATTCTGGGCTTCAGACAGGGATGGTCAGTGGCAGACGGTCGCTAGATTATCACCTCAATGACTGTCGCTCTGGGGAGTTTATGATCCAAGAGTGAGCGTGGGGGAAAATGGCCGGGTCGATTTCCGTTCGACTACAGCATGAAATGATAATGCTATTGTCTTGTTTGGGTGCGCAGTACCTCTTGCCTCCATCCCCTGACACCCCACCCCCTCCCATTTCTCTCTCTCTCTCTCTCTCTTCTTCTCTTCTCTTCTATCTATCTATCTGTCTGTCTGTCTGTCTGCTCTCTCTCTCTCTCTCTCTCTCTCTCTCTTCTCTCTCTCTCTCTCTCTCCTTCCTCTCTGTACTCTCTGTATCTCTCTGTCTGTCTTCCCCTCTCCTCTCTTTCTCCCCTTCTTCTCTCTCTCTGTCTCTGTCTGTCTGTCTCTCAGTCTGTCTGTCTCTCTGTCTCTGTCTCTGTCTCCCCGCCCCCCCCCCCCTCTCCCCTTCTCTTATAATCTTCAATGCATAGCTGTGTACGAGTACATGTACACGTACACCTATCCTTACCCAAATATAGAACGTTTCTTAATGTTTCGGCGTGCACTCTTGTTGCTAAAAGATCCAGTAAACCCACAAGGATAGCTAATCGGAATACACTCTGAACCACCCCCCACAAAGCCATTGCTACATAAATGTTAGATGTTTCATTGAAAGGAAACTGTCTGTAGTCCAAAAATGTCATTGTCTGGGACATCGTTTTACCATGTACACATGCACGTCCTATGATCTTCCACTGTACTTAAGCCAGAAAACAGAAGCACCGATAACATTGTGACAATGATTGATATCCAGTGGCAAAATACAAGAAACAATCAAAGAACAGTCATAAACGGCGTCGCTCTGCAGAACACTTTGGAGAAGAAATTCCCAGACCTATGAATTCCCGGTGACCTTTTTTTTTCTCTCCTTTTCCTCCTCTCCTTCCTTCCTTCGTCTTCTTCGCCTTCCTCTCCCTACCATCTTGCTGCCGCCTTCAGCTGCGTATTCTGTTGAGCCTCAGTCTGTCTTTGTGGATAGCGCACAGACTCTACAATGTTAGAATTATTCTCTCTCTCTCTGACAGTTGTGATATCGTGGTCTAAGAATGTGCGTTCTCTCTCTTTATTGGACTCTGACTCTGTCTGTCTCTCTGTCTCTATCTCTCTGTCTCTCTGTCTCTGCCTCTCTCTGTCTCTGGCTCTCTCTGTCTCTCTCTCTGTCTCTCTGTCTGTCTGACTGTCTGTCTGTCTGTCTCTCTCTCTCTTTTCTCTCTCTCTCTCTCTCTCTCTCTCTCTCTCTCTCTCTCTCTCTCTCCTCTCTCTGATTCAGTTACAGTCATATTTGTTTCACAAGGAAGTGCCTACCAGTGAGCGCATGATTCCTGTATGCGCGTGTACGTGCGCTGTGTGTGTGTGTGTGTGTGTATGTGTGTGTGTGTGTGTGTGTGTGTGTGTGTGTGTGCGTGTTCGTATGTATGTGTGTGTGTGTTTGGGTGGGTGGGTGTGGGGAGGCTGTTCTATCTGTCTCACTTTCTATCTGTGTCTGTATATTTGCACGTGTGCGCGCGCGCGCGCGCGCGCGCGGGTGTGTGTGTGTGTGTGTGTGTGTGTGTGTGTGTGTGTGTGTGTGTGTGTGTGTGTGTGGTGTGTAAGTGTGAGAGAGAGGGAAAGAGGATAAAGAGAGAGAGAGCGCAGTGTGTGTGTGTGCGTGCGTGCGTGCGTGCGTGCGTGCGTGCGTGCGTGCGTGCGTGCGTGCGTGCGTGGTGTGTGTGGTGTGTGTGTGTGTGTGTGTGGGCGTGTGGGTGCGTGTGTCTGGGGGCGTGCGCGTGTGTTTATTCAGCAGCTAACAATGGAAAGTAACACTTTCCACACTGTGCCATGTGCCAAGAAGACGAAAGAGGCTAGACTCTGATACAGGCCACATGTTATTGTTTACGTCACTGACTCACTGCCGTTACTGTCTCTGGCAGTTATAGTGTGTGTGTGTGTTGTGTGTGTGTGTGTGTGTGTGTGTGTGTGTGTGTGTGTGTTTCAAACGTTTTGAAATGCCAACACAAATATGAACGTTGTGTCGGACATGCACAATATACAAATGTTCAGGTGTTCTTTACGTCCCCTGTACAAGTGGGAAGTGCGACTAAGAGAAATGAGCATCTGGTGCTACTTAGACTAGTCGTTGTAGCTTTCTTCCTGTTGATATCGAGATTGTGTTTCTGTTATTGTTGCAGATACCGCTGTTTACTTTATTTCGTTGTTTGTTGCAATTATTGCCTGTGCTGTGGTAGTTGTTGTGTTGAAATCGTTGTTCTTGCTCTTGTTAGTGATGTTGTTGCTGTTGTTGGTTGTTGTTTGTTGTTGCTATCCTCCTCCTCTTCTTCCTCCTCTTCCTATTCCTGCACCTCCTCCTCCTCCTCCTCCTCCTCCTCCTCCTCATCCTCCTCCTCCTCCTCCTCTCCCTCCACCTCCTTTTCCTTCCTTCTTCTTCTTCTTCTTCTTCTTCTTCTTCTTCTTCTTCTTCTTCTTCTTCTTCTTCTTCTTCTTCTTCTTCTTCTTCTTCTTCTTCTTCTTCTTCTTCTTCTTCTTCTTCTTCTTCTTCTTCTTCTTCTTCTTCGTTGTCGTCCTCGTCCTCCTCCCCCTCCTCCTCCTCTCTCTCCTCCTTCACCTCCTGCTCCTCTTCCTTCCCCTTCATCTGCTTCTGTTCATTCCTGTCGTTTTATTTTCTTCATTTAGTTTTCAGGGTTTTTTTCCACCTCCTCATTACATTTTTATTATGCA
>CM065717.1:66697631-66702631 GCA_033310375.1 Conus canariensis
GGGAATTGAACCCACGACATCCCTGCCTGCAATCTGCAGTGCTAACGACTGTGGCACAGTGGCTCGCTGCAGCTTTTATTCTTTACTATGTCCAGGACCTTGATCTTGGAATGATGTGTATAAGCATCAGAAGCACTGACAGTTTCAGTTGTACATATTCATATATTGTTAATACTGTCTTCTTAATCACTTTGATTAACGCACTGAGGTTTTTGTGTTGAAAATGGATTGACTGGAAAGAATGAGCGTGGAAAGATGCCTCAGTATATTTAATTACGTCTGTCACAGAACACTGCAGAACTTTACTTATTAAGCCCCATTCAACATCATGAACAGTGGATCTTATTAAGCATCAACTTCTAACAGAAAGCAAAGTCGTCGAAGTTCAAGCACCCTTGACACTTTTTCCTATGGACCGCTGTGATCCTACACCAAAGCATCTATTCGGTAGATGAGTCTTCCTCCCAGACCACACACTCCACAACATAACAGCAGAAAAGGCCCGGCGGCTTTGAAGCAGATCGTAAAGACGAAGTAAGCTATCGATTTACTGTGATCTCAGACTGATTAAAGGTCAAGTCTATGCAGAAACAGAAACTCCATCATGTCTCCTTTCCCACTCCTAGCCTTTTGGGCTGATACAGTGAGGCGGCATTGTGGTCAGGATGACTTGGGAAAAAGTTATCAGAAAGGTCAGTGTGATCTTTGGTCAGTCTGTTTCTTTCTTTCTTCATTCCCAAGCTAGACATTCAAGATTCGCCATTAGTGAAATTGTTCTGTATTCCACTTTTGCTTTTTTTTAATCGTACCATCCGGGTAACCATACTCTATCTTCTGAACATTGTTGGCTAAATCGAAATAATGTCAAAATAATATGGACATTGATGCTCAAAGTGTCCTTTAGTTAAATTTTCTCTCATTTTCATTGGACACATTGTTTAGACTTTTGTATCATTCAACGCTTAACGTACTTCCTTTTACTTCTTTTCCTCTCTTCTTTACTTCTTTCTTTCTTTCTTTCTTTCTTTCTTTCTTTCTTGTGCAACTCTGCTTTATGTTTGAGTCTACTTTGCTTCTGATCTTCATCTACCCTATATCATCTTCAATATATAAGTGTTGTTATAAGCATAAAACATTCCCGCTTACATACATAACTGAATGGTGTTTGCTGCATCAGCTCCAGCCATTCCACAGCTCTTGTTCATATTAACTTCATGTTAAAAGAATGGATGCATGCGCTACAGAAGGTTCTTTTCATTGAGAGTTAGAACTACAAGACCATACACGAGGGAGGGAAAATAAACTTTATTTACCATCACCAAAAGCTAAGCAGAGTAGATATTGTAAAATGATGTAAACGCGCAGCGCTACAAAAAAAAACAACTGACTATTTGATCAAGACGAAATAGGCGTATTTTTTTCCTCGTTGGTCCTTTTGACTAATGGCATGCTAGACACAAAGTCCGAATTTGCATTTAGATGAACTATCAACCACAAGATCACGCCCTGCCTTATTTCAATCTCTCAAAGCTTCAGTTAACGAGAAATGGGGAGTTACTAACTCCAGCAACAGGTCCCTAAAAGACACGTGCTGTACATGCAATCTTTGGCCTTCTCTCACTAAACCAGCCGAAATACTCTGACACGCGAGGAGGTGCCACTATTTTTTCCTGTAATTGGTTACAGATTTCTGGGCCCTGAGCGATCTTTTTTCACAGTTTGTCCTCCACCATGAGGACGTTAGTTGGGCTTTGGTGTAAACTGATGGGAAGACAGATGTAAATTGTTGCAGCGTCACATTACGCCCATTGGTGAGCGGGACTTGACAATACAACGTTTTCTTCCAGTTTTATAAACGCAAATTTGAGAGGCCAATGTCTTAGGTGACGTTCGCAGCACGGCCTGAAATTGTGTATCCAGTCTCCAGATGAAATGAAAAGAATTGGGATGGGCAAAATCATAGATATGAGAAGGTAAGATAGACTGAAAGATCAATAATTGTAGGCAGGATTTGAAGCAGAGGAACAAATGGCGTATTACAAGCCCACCAGAACAATGCAAGAAACAAACTTACAATACAAAGCAGCGCGTTTCAAACCTGAGGTCTTCTACAGACAAAAGAATTAAACGCAACTACCGGAAAGCAAACAACAAAGCAATGGTTAAGCTGGCTTGGAAGCGCCGTTGTTCACCAGGCGATCAGGATGTATGACAGAAGGTGTGCAATGACACGCGTACTTTTTTGATAATGCACTTTTTTTCTTACTTAAGCATCTATTATTACAACTAGTTGACTGCTACTGTAAATGCTACAAACCCCAAGCAATAAACAAGCAATACAATAAGCTTTCTTCTTCTTCTTCTTCTTCTTCTTCTTCTTCTTCTTCTTCTTCTTCTTCTTCTCCCCTTATTTTCATAAACAGTCATTGGGATGACACATCACACAACCGTTCACCTGCTTCTTAGAGGGTGCCCTTTTGCGCCACATGTAATTATTATTGAGCTTTTGAATACTGATAATTTGCTTCTAGTCTGTAACACTTAATCAATGGAAAGTTTTCATCCTTGACAAAAATCTGCTGACGATGCTCATAAATCACTTTGTGCGCAGATTGATTCAACAGTGATTTATTTGACTTTTTAAAAGTGAAACACTACGTCTACAAAGCTTCAGTTTATATTCCACTATCTCTCCTTGTGGGAACTTTATCTTCCTGATCTAGGGGATAACATTTCCACTGAAAAATCTCCTGCCCATGTCACTTCACAGAAATTAATGAATATCCCCGACACACACACACACACACACACACACACACACACACACACACACACACACACACCACAGCACGCACGCACGCACGCACGCACGCACGCACACACCACGCCACGCCACTCGCCTCACCATCACATCCCATATGATGGCAAAAGAGCTGCGACTGCTTCGTTTAATTCACAGTGGCCTCAGAACCAACAACTTTTTTTTTCCCCATTTCCTGATAGAATCAAGGACGATGCATGTTCAACGTGTGTGACTCAGAGTGGAATGATTGCACCAGGGACCGAGGTTCGTCACTACAGCTATCACGTCTGTTCGTCCTCTCCCCTTGCTGCATTATGAACAGTGCAGCTATCTGGGTTCACTCAACTGGAACGAGCTGATCCCCTGGACACAAGAGGAGCTTGGCGTGGAGATTGTTAGTGTGTGTGACCATGAAAAGTTAAGTCATTCTTGTTCACCTCATCTGGTTCTAACCTGCCCAGAGACCTTTTGCTTTCAGGATGTTATGAAACCAAGGGTATCAAATTTATGGGGTCTCTTTTTTGCTGTCTATACGCTGTGTAGGTCGTATCGGTGCATCGTTAAATACTTTAACCTTTCAGCCACTCTCCTGGGCTTCCCATGTCTGCTCGCCATGTTGTCTAAGCTTTTACTCAGAATGTTTATCTTGAAAGTACTTTTTTTCTCGTTTGGATTAGGGAGGGTTTTCTGTTTAATCATGGTGTGTTTCTTGTTGATAAGTCTGTAACAAAGCTATGGCTTTCATTTTTCAAGTCAAAAACTGAATGAATTAGCTAAATTGTTTTACTACTGCAAGGGTGAAAACAATTTTAATTTATTCAAGATGTCATTATTAGTGCACTATAACATATTAGCGTTTCATTATTTTTAAACAATCGATTTAACAAAACCGACATTAAAGTATACATTCAATATGCAATTTTGTTCTGCTTTTATTCTCCTTTTATCTATTCCCATCCTCTGCTTGTGATTGTTGTTCAAAATATGTATTCTCTCTCTCTCTCTCTCTCTCTCTCTCTTATTTGTCTTTCAAGTTTGAGGTCATTTTCTGAACTTTTGTTTGTCCTCTGTTGTTTAGTTTGTCTTTGTTTTAAGTTTTTGTTGCTGTTGTTGTTGTTTTTTGTATTTGCGTGTTTGTATGCTGGGGGAGGGATGGGGGAAAGAGTGTCATATCTTTAAACAGATTCCAGTTATAGATAAACGTCAGTCAATGAATATATCTTTTGTTTAACAATACCCTACCCAATTAAAATCCTGTAACGTCAACTCATTCAGCAATATCATATGGCCAATCAAAACTAGACGTGTTACCATAAAGTGGATTTTTTTTAATTTTGACTTATATCTGATTTCTATAGCAAAAAGAAATGTTATAACCTTCCAACTCTTAGCCATGCAGAGGCCCTAACTGTCCGCCAGCTATGTAACCTCATCCACTGGCTATTCACTGTGTCAGAAATGTGCCACATCCAGTAAACTAGAATCCTAAGAAGACCCAGTGATCAGGGAGAGAAAATGAGTGACATTTTTTTTTGCGTCATTTTCTATGCCATCTCCACGGCATTAGCCCTGCGCCATTTCTGTTGTCTCTCCTTCCACAGACGAACCAGGGCCTGGTTTGTCTTGTAGTAGCCATGGCATCAGCAATCTGCAGGGAGCAGTCAGTATCAAGTATTTCATAGGTACCGCACCAGAGGAAGACGGTGCCCTGTGGCTGAGCCACTTCGGTGGTGTTCAGGGGTGTCAGGAGTCTTCAGGGGTGTTCAGGGGTGTCAGGGGTGTTCAGGGGTGTCAGGGGTGTTCATGGATGTCAGGTGTGTTCAGGGGTGTCAGGGGTGTTCAGGGGTGTCAGGGGTGTTCAGGGGTGCATGTTCTCATCCAGAAACACGCTGAACACCCACCCACTTCGCCCACTACACAATGTTTTAGTCACTGGGTAGAATGCCTTACCATACATCAGACACACACGCGCGCGTGCGCGCGTGTTCACAATGTGTAATATCCCTCTCTCTCCATCTTCCTCTCTCATACATACATATATATATTTATATATATAATAAACAAAGCTTGATCTTATGTCTTAGATTGAAGAAATAGGGGGAAGATAAGCATTCATATCTGCAGTGGTAGATAATTCTGCCTAACTAACAGTATGTGCTTGAGTGGGTGAATGGGGAAAAATAAAAATATATGCTTC
>CM065717.1:66717631-66720131 GCA_033310375.1 Conus canariensis
ATTTTTGGGACGTATGTTGGAGATGATTAGGTCTTAAATACCAAACACAGCATATTGTGTTATGCTGTGTATCCAGTCTCCAGACGATGGGAAAGAATTGCGGGGGGGGAGGGGGGGTTATAGGTATAAGAAGATAAGATGGGCTGAAGGATGAGTAACTGCGAGCAGGTCCCACCAGACGAATGGAATAAACTGACAATTCAGAAGCAACGTGTTTCAACCCTGAGGACTTATACAGGCAAAGCAAATAAACGTGACTGTGAGAAAACATTCAACAAAGGAAACGTTTGGCTTGCTAGGAAGTGTCTTCGTTCAGCAGATGCTCAGGAATCATGACAGAAAGGGTACTGCAATGAAAAGCTGTGTAACATTATGTGATTTGGGGATCTTATGCCATGCAAAGTATATCATGTTTCTCTCCTTTCTTGATAAAGGGTTTAACAGTGCATGTGGTTGACAGATAATACGAATTCTAACAGCGAACAGCAGTATATAAACGACAGAATAAGCTTCTCCTCCTGCTCCTACTCCTCCACCTCCTCCAACTCCTTGTCTCCTTCTTCTTCTTCTTCTTCTTCTCTCTTCTTCTTCTTCTTCTTTCTTCCTTAACTCTAACTTCCTTTGGGCCTATGTATAACGCGGATGTCCAACACAGGAATTCACGTGACAATAATAATATAAGTTATAAATCAACATGGAGTGGTAAATCAGTTTATGTCAGCAAATAGCGTCTTATATGGACGCATTTGGAACCAAAATCTTCATACACGAACTTTTTATAAGCTATATTATCTTCGATTCTGCATCTTTATTTCAGCTAATGGGTGAATTCTTGCTATGCAGATCCTTTTCCCGAGTTTATGGCAAATAGTAACATGAGACAGAAAAAAATCAGTATGTAAAATTTTCATCAAATCCAATTATGACAAAAGAGTTGGTTATCTGCAGATTTCAACTACACGTAATTCTAACTTTTTTGTTAGAGCGAAACAGTTTCACTTTGTATTCCATTACCTTCCCTTGTGGTGATCTTCCTGGCCAAGGGGGCATATGATTAACATTGATGGAGAGCTCATTCCCATACCAGCGTGTACAAATAACTCAAACCTACCTCACTCCCTCCTTACCCTCCCACTACCCCCCCCCCCTCCCCACACCCACACACACACACACACACACACACACACACACACCACGCCACTCCATTCCTTTCTCTGTCGCATTCTGCACAATTCCGAAAAGAGCTGCATCTGTTCAATTGCATCCGTAATGACATGAGAACCAACAATTTCTCCATCCTGTGATAGAATCGAGGACGATTCATTTACATCATCTGTGACTCAGAGTCGGAACAACTGCATCAGGGGCAGAGATTTCGTCACCGCAATGATCTTGTCAATTCGTCCTGTCCACTTGATGCATTATGACACGTGCAGATTTCTGGGTGTTCTGAAATGGAACGAGATGATCCTCTAGCCACGTGAAGAGCTGTGCATGGGGATTGTCAGTGTACACGTGTCCATGAAAAGTTAAGTATTTTGTTAACCTCATCTTGTTCTGACCTTTGGAGACACATATGCTTTCCAAATGTCTTGAAACATGGGATATCAATATTTGTGGGGGCCCTTTGCTATCTTCATGTCGTGTAGTTCGAAACTGTTATACCTGTCTGCCACTCTCTTGGCTTTTTCATGTCCATTAACAGTATTGTCCACAATTTTGATCAAAATGTAATGTTAACCCTGAAGGTACTTTTAGACTACTTTAATGGGTATTTGCACTTGGTGGTAGACTTTTTGCAAACACGATCATTGAGCAACTCTAACAGACTGATCCTTTACTAAGCCGCAGCAACAAGCTTTTCAATTCAGAGCCTGGATGAACTGATTGGGTTTTTTGAGGTTTTTGACCACCACCCGATTTGAAGTATTCTGAAACAGTTTATGCCATTTTAGAGAATAACTACAATTTTGTGTTTCATCGTTTCATAAACATCAAAATGGAGACTAAAGGTAACGACACTGAGGTTTATGAGCACATGGAACACAGGCAGAAAGTCAGGCAGGCACCTGCTGTGCAGTGTTGTTTGGGATTTCTTCTTTGTTGCTCCACTCCACTCACTCCCTTTGTCGTATGTCTTGTTTCAAATTAATAACATATATATACCCATCTATCATCTCTCTCTGTCTCTTTGTCTCTCTGTCTCTCTGTCTCTGCCTCTGTCTCTCAATTATTGTCTTCTCTTTACTTAAGAGCCACTACATTTCCAACTCAAGGCATCAACAGCACCAGCATGCATCAGAGAGAGAGAGAGAGAGAGAGAGAGAGAGAGAGAGAGAGAGAGAGAGAGCTTTCTCTCATCACCAACATTCTCATTTAACACGGATTGGACAGAACAGAATCGCACTTTTAAAAAAAGGTAAAACATACAACTCCCAAAAGCTTACTCGCGGGGCCAATGATAGACACTTCGAAGCTTACCATTGTCTTCCACTGGCCT
>CM065717.1:66725131-66727631 GCA_033310375.1 Conus canariensis
TTCTTTTCTTTTTCATGTGAAAGTAAGCAGGTAAACACTTCATTAGATGTTACCTAGATTCAGATCAGAATGTCTTTGGACTAAGTGCTGTTAAATTCATTTGAACTTTTTTGTGAGAGAAGAGATAATTTCGGTAATATGTATGATAGAAGAAAGATGTACATATTCTCTCCAGAACTGAAAGCAGCGTTCATATTCATATAGACCTAGCCCCCCCCCCCTCCCCCCCCATCCCCCGCCAATCCCCATCACTCTTTTCTCCCTTCCACCATGCCAGCCTCGTCCATCCCTTACTCCTCACCATACTTAGTCCTTCGGAAAGGAGCGCTTTGAGCGATTCTGAATTGTCCGTTTGAAAAGAAAAGTAATAGTTCTTTGGCTGTGTTGCCGCTTGCTTAAGTTAGCCTATTATCGACAACTGTTTTGGTGCTGCAGCTACATCCTCAACAGGCCAGGCAATGGCAAACAGATATCGTTATGCTGGTATGATCCAACACAGAAATACCACATGAATAAGTTAACAGTCAATGTTCATTTTTATCTAAGCTACACACAAAAAGTTAAGGATCACTTTCACAAACATTCATAACTGTCAAAATAAGAAAGTCAATGCGTTGAAGTTTGGCCAACATTTAATTCCATTCTTTAGTGATAACGATACACAATTGCCTTCAATCTCGAGCAATCGTTTGGTGTGTACATTTGATTAAAGTGGGTAGTATCCAAATTTGATTTCCCAAAGTCATTGAAATCACAAGACAGGGCATACTTATGCTCCCAAAAGCTCAGTAATGCGTGTAACCACCATGGCTGTTCTGGCACTCGACGCAGCGAGTCCTCATCGAGTTGACCAGGTTGGTGAAGATCCTCTGTGGAAGCGCCTGCCACTCAGCCTGCGGCATCTGGTAGAGGTGTTGGGCATCCCTGGGAGGGGGTGGCTCCTCACTTTGCGATCCAGCTCATCCCAGAGGTTCTCAATCGGGTTGAGATCGGACTGCATGCTGGCCACTCCATTCTGTTGACTCCAGACTGCTGCAGGAAGTCGTTGACCACCCTTGCCCTGTGGGGGCGAGCCTTGTCATCCTGGTAGACAGCCCTCAGTCCCATCTGCTGCAGTGTAGGCACAGCCAGCGGTCGAAGGATCTCATCCCGGTATTGGATGCCAGTCAGGTTACCCTGTACATGATACAAGGGTGTTCTGTGGTGAAGGCTGAAGGCCCCCCAGACCATTACAGAACCTCCACCAAAGGCCACCTTTTCTTGGACAGTGGCGTCAGTAAAGCGTTGCCCTGGGCGCCTCCAGACCCTCAGTCGGCTGTCGTTGTGGTGAAGGGTGAAGCGTGATTCATCACTGAACAGGACCTGGGACCATTGCTGACGTGTCCACCTCACGTGACGTGCGCAGAAGGCGCGGCGTGCTGCCCTATGGGCTGGAGTTAAGCGTGGCCGTACTGCTGGGCGACGAGAACGGAGATTAAACCCATGTAGGCGGTTCCGTATGGTCTGCTGGCTGATGTTGATGTTAGTAGCCACCCTGAACTGCCTTTGAATTATGCTGGAAGAGGCTGTTCTTGTCTGCAGGGCTTGTCGTTCAATGAGACGATCGTCACGTGGGGTTGTCTTCTTCGGTCGACCAGATCTGCGTCTTTCATGGACAATCCCAGTGGCCGTGAAGCATTGAATCAGTCGGACAATGACTGAGATGGACACATGAAGTCGCCTGGCCACTTCTCGCTTGGGAACACCATCTTGGAACCATGCAACAGCTCGTCCCCTATCCAACTCGCTTAATTTTCGTCGTGGAGGCATTGTCAGATCAGGCCTACTACTGGTGGAATGTCTTCTTATATAGCCAAGCGAGCGACAGCATCTCACACATAAACAGCAGTGCTTGCACGTGCATAATGGTTTTTCCATCTGGCAAGTGCAATGTGTTCAGGCAGAACGGTCCAAAACAAGGTCATTTTTCGCAAGTTTCCGCTTTTCCGTTTGCGGCCCAGCTCAGTAGTAGAGAATCCCGTGCAATTTTCGCACTAACACAACATCGCCCACTTACAGCTGAACAAGAATTCATGACAATTTGGCTGGACTAAGAAATAAATAACAGTAGCGAACTGAGTTTATTACGCACCTGTTTTCACATACCGATCCTTAACTTTTTGTGCGTAGTATAGTTGACGTAACTAAAAGTCAAACAGACATCCAAAAAGTGCAGTGCTAAAAGATAACCAAAAACAAGTTTTAGAATTGCTTTCAGTGTTGGACATCAAAGTGCTGAGAAGTGAACCAGAATTGTTACCATGGAGACTTGTTAGTTGGGAGAGGTCCTTAGGTAGACTTGTGGAAAGGAAATCACTCTTGTAAATTAACTCGGTGAAGTGTTCCGCCAGCTTCACCGAGCTTTCCAAGTGAATGTTTCAGGCAATGAGTCGGTATACATCCCCACACTTAGGCCCCATTGAAAGGCGATGCAATCATCCTCTGCCGACCAGTTCATTCA
>CM065717.1:66732631-66737631 GCA_033310375.1 Conus canariensis
TCACAGTCCAACCTGCTGTACTTGCCAGAACCCCGGCATCACAGTCCAACCTGCCCTTACTGCCAAACCCCGGCATCAGCAGTCCAACCTGCCTGTTACTGCCAGAATCCCGGCATAAAGAGTTCAACTGCCTGTACTGCCAGGACCACCGCCCCATCACATTCCAACCTGCCTGTACTGCAACCCCGCATCAGCATCCAACCTGCCTGTGCATGCGAACGCGCCGGATTGATCCACCTCCTGTTCCATACCCAGTGCTTCACAATCCATACCTGCCTTATCTGCCCCAACCGACAGCCATCAACCTGCCTGTACTGCCAGAACCCCGGCATCAGCAGTCCAACCTGCCTGTACTGCCAGAACCCCGGCATCAGCAATCCAAAAGGAGCAGTCAGTATCAAGTCATCTTAAGACAGTCCACCAGAAGAGACATCGATATTTCTGCTGAGTCGCTTGTTTAGTGTCCAGCGGTCCCTGTTCTGTTACAACAACACAGGACCAGGAAGCCTTCTACTGAAGACATTGGTTACTTAGTTGTCGGGCCAGTGAGTGTCTTCACTGCAGGGCGCCGGCACGTCCATACGACAGCAGTCCCTATGGATTGGACACGAACCTAGCAAGGGCATGGACACAGAGGAGAAGTCAAAACTTACGTCATCATGAGAGCAGAACATAAAGGGCTTCAACGGCTTGAGAATTTGCTTAATGCTGATCAGTGGTGCGGATGATAACAGTAATGCTGTGGGTGTTCCATTCCCAGACTGTTTACACGGTTATACTGTACGCATTCTTTCATAATGCATCCCGGCCTCAACAAGGCCAGAGAGATACACAGCCATCTGTGGTGTGCGTCAGGAAATTCGATCAACACTGTCAGAGATGCATTCACTAAGTGGACGAAACTCGACTGTGTGGTTCTAGTCTCCACATCTGGGTCCATACCAAGTTTATCTGTGAACAGGAGCTGGTGAGAGCCAAAAACCCCATAAATCGATATCTTTGATGGGATTCGAACCCACAGTCTTCCTGCACACTATCCACAAGGCTAAAACTGTGCCACAGGGCTGGTTATAGTTGTTGTTCTCTGCTAAACTAGATCCTGGAATTATGATTATAAGCACCAGAAGCACCGGTAGAATCAGATGTAATTGTTCTATAATGTCTTGTCGTTGTTGTTTTTTTTCTGATTATGCTAAGACTTTTACGTTGCAAGTGGGTCCACTGGACGGGGGTGCAGGAGACACCTCAGAACATTTCATCATAAGTCTTTTACAAAAGTTCCGCAAAAGTTCGTTATCAAGGCCCATCCAACACCCTGTACAATAGTGACTTATCAGACATCAACCTACAGCAGAACCCGAAGTCATCGCAGTGCTAGCATCTTTGACACTCGTCCTCCCTTGGACCGCCGCGATGCAACAAGAAACCTACTCAGTAGATAGGTCCTCTTCCCAGGCCACACACTCTGCTACACAAAAGCAGAAAAGACCAGTGACTTCGAAGCAGAGCGTAAACCCATAGTAGCTATCGACTTGCTATGATCCTAGACTGATTAAAAGTCAAGTCTGCGCAGTAAGAGAAACCCCATATTGTCTCCTTTCCCACTCGAATCCTTTCAGCTGATAAAAGGAGGTGGTGTTGCGGTCAGGATGACTTGGAAATAGTTGATCAGAAGAAAGATCAGTATGATCGGCAAATCTCTTTCATTCTTTCTTCATTGACCAGCCAGAACTCTGAGCTTTGCTATTACTGAGATTTTTTTAGCATGCGACCTTCTTTTTTATCCCACCATCAAGGTAGCCACAGTCCGTCTTCTGGATGTCTTGGGCTGAAAATACTGGACAACTATAAGAACAATTCTGGTAAATCAATCAAAAGAGATGCATAATCATTCAAGAAATATGGGATTTTATTACCATATTTATTTCCGAAAAAAAGAGTTATTTGTCTCTTACTCCAAATGGTTACGATTCGTTTCATTCCAACCGGTTTTTTTCCATACTGATTCTTACAATCATATTAAAATTGGTAGAAATCATTATTCTGACATTGTGAAATTGATTTTCAGCCCAGCAAACTCAGCGAATTTCTTTAAGCAGAGACATCTTCAGGAAGAAATAAAACAAAGATTTTTCACTGTCGTCTAAGCACAATGTTGTGTTTGTCAGCAAGCTAAAATAATAGAATTTCCTTTTCTCTTATTTTATGCCTACTATGTTCCTTATTCATGACCGAGGGCATTTCAGCACATATTCAATATGAATTGGCGAGAATAGAACACCCTGTATCATTTCCAATTCTGTCAGAAAGCATGGAGTGTATTGTCTATTTACAAATACAGATGTCGTGGTATTAGAATAGTATGTTTTGACTACTTTTATTAAAGGAAATCTGAAATGAGCAATAAACAGAAGTTAACAAACATGAAGGGTAACTCTTGATCCCATGATGAAATAAACACATGCACATAGCTCCAAATGATTGCTGCTTACAACACCGAACTGCCTAGGAGAAATGACAGCACAGAGCACACAGAACAAACAAAGAGACTTCGCCCAGAGAGAAACACAATCAACAAATATCAAGACTGGCACAGCTTTTTTCGATATTAAATATAATTAAAGAAACACATGGATGAACTTCAAGAAATAAAGCTAATCTTGCTTGGATTGGTACAAAAGGAAATCTTAAATGAGGCAGGGAACAATAAAACGGTAAATAATTAAAGTAGGGTAACCCTTCCTTCCATCATGTAGTGAAGACACGCTCAAATTTAAAAACGCATGATACGTACGACACTGAATCGCTTAGCAGAAATGACAACACAGAGCACACAGAACAAACAAAGAGAAATTTAAAGTCAATTTGCTGCGACAAGCTACAGTGCTTTAACTATCAGCTGTCAACTGTTTTCTTCTGTGCTGAAGTATATGATTTATTAATCATACAAGACTGAGCAGACAAGCAATTCACTTGGGCGAATCTCCACAAAAATAGATATGACAATCAGAAATGAAACCCCAAAGGCACGATTGAATTTGTGATCAGGAAGTATTCCATGAGGGGTGGATCATTGAAACGTTGTGTAGGGTGTTTTTTTTGTTTTGTTTTGTTTTATATTTTTCAATTCAAAATCTATTAGTACAAGAGTTTGATTGATAGTGTGCAATCTAGTAGCTGAAAACAATACGCAAACAACATACGTTCTTCTTCTTCTTCTTCTCTTCTTCTTCTTCTTCTTCTTCCTTCTCGCCTAATACTGTGGAGAGTCACTGGGGCAACATAGCAAAACGTAATTCATCTGCTTCTCATAGTTTTTAAAAACCTTTTCAAATGATTTGTTAGTCTGTCAAACTTGGCCTGTGGTGCTGTTTGTGCTTGACAAAATCATGTGGATTTCTGCCAGTGACTCTCATCAATTGCTGTATAGACAGAGTAGTACCAACTACCGTTTAGTTTGACTACATGTTAAGCTGAAATATTGTCAACAAAGCTTCACCTGTATCTTGCTCTTGACCAAGGAAACAATGACTAACTTTAATGGAAAGCCCCTGTCTATGCCAGCTTTTAGAAATAACGCAATAAACCTTCAAACACAAAGATACCATGCCGCTCCACTCTTTATCGCATTGAACATGATGCCAAAAAGACCTGCGACTGCTCTGTTTTATTCAAAATGGCCTCAGAACCAACATCGTTTCCATTCCGTAATAGAATCAAGGATGATGCACTGTAACATGTGTGACTCAGGGTGCAGCTGAGCAGAGGTTCATCAGGAGCAGAGGTTCATCAGAGCAGAGTCATCGAGCAGAGTTCATCAGAGCAGAGTTCATCAGTATCAGAAACAGAGGTTCATCAGGAGCAGAGGTTCATCAGGAGCAGAGGTTCATCAGGAGCAGAGGTTCATCACTGCAGTTGTCAGGTCTGTTCATTCTCTCCGCTTCCTGCATCATGAACAGTGCAGGTATCTGGTTCACCCAAGTGGAACGAGCTGATCCCCTCAGCACAAGAAGAGCTTGGCATGGGGATTGTTGTGTGTGTGTGTGTGTGTGTGTGTGTGTGTGTGTGTGTGTGTGTGTGTGTGTGTGTGCGTGCGTGTGTGTGTGTGTGTGTCGTGCGTGCGTGCGTGCGTGCGTGCGTGCGTGTGTGTGTGTGTGTGTGTGTGTGTGTGTGCGTGCGTGTTTGTGTGCGTGTGTGTGTGTGTGTGTGTGTGTGTGTGTGTGTGTGTTGTGTGTGTGTGTGTGTTTGTGTGTGTGTATGTGTGTGTGTGTGTGTGTGTGTCCATGGAAAGTTAAGTGTTTCCTTTTCACCTGATGTAGTTCTGACTTTTGCAGAGACCTATGCTCTCAAAATGTCGTGAAACCAGGAGTGTCAGTATTCATGTTGCCTTCTTGCTATATACCTGTCATGTGGGTCATGTCTAAGTAATGCTAGACAGTTCTTATCTTCTGCAGCTCTCTTGGGTTTTTCATATTGATTGGTTATTTTTCCAACGTTGAAGTCAAGATGTGATTTTGACCTTAATGGTAGTCTGATTTCCTGTGTTTGTTGGTTGGTTGGTTTGCTCGTTTTTTTTGTTTTTGATTTTATTTTTAAATTGACATCCTGAGAAGGTAGTAATCCTTTTTAAATAGTATTATTGATTGCGTCTAACTGATTGGTCCATAGAACAGCTATGGCAGAAGACGTTTTCGTTTAAAATCTGAATGGACCAGCTGTTTTTCCCATCATAAAAACAGGTTGTCCATGCAAGTATTGGCACATAATCACATCAGTGCATTTCATTATTTTAAAGCTATTACTACCAAACGAGAGAAGAAATGTAACCAAACTGAGGTTTATGTGTGTCTGGACCGCGACTAGGACATCTATTGCACAATTTTGTTCAGATTTCACTCCTACTGTTTTCACTCCCGTCGGTGAGTGTGTGTGTGTGTGTGTGTGTGTGTGTGTGTGTGTGTGTGTGTGTGTGTGTGTGTGTGTTTAAAACTGATAACATG
>CM065717.1:66745131-66760131 GCA_033310375.1 Conus canariensis
TCTCTCTCTCTCTCTCTCTCTCTCTCTCTCTCTCTCTCTCTCTCTCTCTTATTATTCATTATCATGAATACTTATATAGCGCCTATCCTCGGCTAAAGACCAAGCTCTTACCGCTTTACAATCCATACTCGTTCACACAACGGGCTGCCTACCTGGGTAGTGCCGACTGAAGAGCTGCTAGCTAGCGCTTTATTCAGTCGTTTCCCGTGTCATCCAGTCAGTATCGTTCAATATAGTTCACTCAATTGCCTTCTTTCCTTCCTTCTTTCGATTTCTCACGCAGGGTGCATGCTATGTGTAACGTGTCCTCCATATCAACGGCCAAACTGGCCTTCTCTTCCAAAAGTTGGTGATGGGATTTTACGTGTGTAGAAGATGTTCTGTGTGCGTTCACACATAGAACCTCGGTTTATAGTCTCATTCGAAGGACCGTATGGGGAATGAAATCAGAACCAATGTTAACTCTGAGGGAAAAATCCCCCTGTACCAAAACGGACCGGCGGAGATTCGAACCCGCAACCCCAGGATCACCAAGATTACGAGTCCGGCGCTCTACCACTGAGCTATTCCGGCTCTCTCTCTCTCTCTCTCTCTCTCTCTCTCTCTCTCTCTCTCTCTCTCTCTCTCTCTCTCTCTCTCTCTCTGAAATGTATCTTTAAGGTCATTTCCTGAACTTGCAGATCACCATCTCGATATGTGGATATCTGGAAATGGCAGCTACGTGTCTAAATTAAACTGGTTCAGTGTGGCTGGTATTACATTACTTCATGTTATTACACCCAGTGTTGATTTTGGCAGCGTGATGTGGATACAGGTTAGAATCTTTCTTATCTCACTCAAATCCACATTTCTGCCGATCTAATTTTACCAGCATCAAGGGGGGGGGGGGGGGGGGGGGGGGATAGATGCAGAATATCGACGTATGTACACTCAAAAATCTGGTAAGCCGTTTGATGCAATATGTATCCATTCTTTTATCGACCCAAGCTCCAAGTCCTTAGGGTGCCCTTTCAGGCACCAATACGATTAGACTCTTATCCCCACGTCTCACTGTTCACGATCATGTGCAACATGACAGAGGTGTTACGTCTTGTTCAGGCGTTCACATTCGTTGGATACAGAAACACGAACGCCGTCGAAAATGTGTCTTTCAAAATAAGGAAAGACCTGAAACAAATTTAGAACCAAGCCAAACCTCATTTGCGCAAACAAGTACACATTCACAGGACACAGTAATACATACAAGAAACCATGTGCTGATGGATAATTGTCGTAATTATATTGCCATCTTTTGCAAACAAATCGTTCGTACGGGATTGCAGATGGAGGTTTCTTGTGGTCACTTTTAGGCAAGGGAGATTGTTAAACATTAGGGCATTATTTCACACCCCACACACACACACACACACACACACACACACACACACACACACACACACACACACACACACACTCACACACACGCACACACACACACACACACACACACACACGCGCACGCACGCACGCACCACACACACACACACACACACACACACACACACACACACACACACACACACACACACACACCACATACACACACGCGCGCGCGCGCACGCATGCACGCACGCACACAGGCTCGCACCCACTCACGCACACACGCACGCTTACACACTTACTTATCGTGTTTGTGCGTTAAGGTGCACAGACAGAGAAAAATGAGAGACAGAGACAGAAGTGCATGAAGTGCGAGTGGTATCCCAAACACATGCACCTGCATACAGATGGTCTTCTTCTTTGGTCACTGTTTGGATTGAAAGGTTCATATATCCACAGAATGAGAAGCAGAACGTTCTGTGCCATCAGGGTTGTTTTTCTGAAATTACTTTCCCTTCAAACAATGCTTAACGACGTATCTGCTCGAGAAATTAATCGCCTAAGGGTCATCTTTCCTTTCAAGCAAAGATATGCCCTATCTCCAAAGTAGCACTGCAATAGTGACTTTGCAGATATAGGGTATTCGTTTCACCATAGGAAAAAAGAAGTCACGTACTTGTTTTCTACTTACTTGTGCGTCTTTATGCTTCTCTTAGTATTAGTCCAGAAAGGCATGCTTGGAGTAGGGGAGAGGAATGTGAGGGTCAGTGGAATCATAGCGGAGATGGTCCAAGGAAGTGACGGAAGGCAGAGAGTGAGCGGTATAAAGGCGGTTGGAAGGAAGGAAACTGGGGTCTGTTAATAAACGTTGCAAAAGTAGCACAGGCTGGTGGAAAGAGAGAGAACGAAACAGGTGACATGGCCAAAGATGATCATTAATTCACTACCAAGATTTCAGTTAAAGCTGTGCGGAGGATCACAGCCACACTTGAAGAAGAAAGAAAAGTCAGACACTGATACATCAGAGAAAAGGACAGACACTCTGAAGCTGATGTTGAATTTCTTTTGATATTACACATAACGTAGTATGTGCTGCCTTCAACATTGGTTGACTGTAACACATCCAGTATTGAAACTTCCAGCCAGACTGCTTCTGTCTCGGCTTGACGTGCTCTCTCTCTCTCTCTCTCTCTCTCTCTCTCTCTCTCTCTCTCTCTCTCTCTCTCTCTCTCTCTCTCGCTGAGATCTGATGTCCTGCCTACCTGTTAATTTCTCCAAATTATCTGATGAAGAGGGAGTAAATGTCGGTGCTGTGCAGAAAGTGTAATTCGTTATTATGTCTGGAGCCCGGGATGATTATCGGGGCTGTCAGCACTCACAGTGTCCACGTTGGCCGATCTTCACGTGTTTCTCTATGCTGGTAAGCTACGACTTTTATGGTGGCAAAGAGATGGACAGATTGAACGACTCAATAAATTGGATTCTTCCTTCTTTTTAAGTCATAACTTTGTAGAGTTGTACCTGACTTTTCGTCTAGAATCCTCCCATTTAACACCAACCTCCAACAGAAACCATGAGTCATCTTGGTTCAAGCACCCTCGGCACCTTATTATCTCTCAGACTGTCGGAGCGCAACAATGAACCTTTTCAGCGAGAGAAATGCCTCTTCCCAGACTACACACTCCCCAACATAAAGCAGAGCAAATGCCCGGTGACGTTAAAGCAGAAGTTCCAGGCAATGTTACTACCGATGTGCTCTGATCCCAGACTGATTGGAGGCTGGGTCTGTGCCTTTGGATGGCAGCAGAGTATCACCAGCCCTTCTCGATTAACCTCCAGACTGACTCGGAAAAAGGACCATTGTGCTGATGGAAATATTGTAAAGTTCAATGAAAAGGCCGCTATATTCTTTGGCCACATGAGCTGCATGTTCTTGAGTACAGAAGGAATAAAAGTAGTTGATGTGCATGTTTGATGATCTTGAGATACTGTAGAAAAAAAAATGAGTTGTTCTTTTGGTCATAGAGCGGAGTGGGTTTGAGAAGTAGAAGAATAGTGTTACTTCCGCATGCAAAGGAAAGATCATAGCCCGAAAGATGATCCAGTCCATTAGTCGTTATTGAGCTCGTTGTCCTGTTCCTTCCTTCTTCCTATTTCTCCTCTGTTTCTCTTTCTACTCATTTCTCCTCCACCACCAATACCACCACCACCACCACACACCTCCTCCTTCCTCCTCCTCCTCCTCCTCCTCCTCCTTCCTCCTCCTCTTCTGCATTCATTTGTACCAAAATCAAAAATCAGCTTCATATGCAAACGCATACACAACACGCGCGCACGCACGCAGACAAGCACGCGCGCACGCACGTACGCATACACACACACGCGCGCGCGCGCGCGCGCGCGCATCAGTTTGATATCTGATTCATGAAAAATGTGTTAACTGAATCTGAACGATATTAGCACTCAGAACAAACATACGTTTATTAAGAATACTACAACATTTATAACAGCCATACTTTAGAAACACCACACAGCTTTGATCTTCTGAGAAATGTCTTTCAACTTCCTACACAGGGGAAGTCGGCCATTCACCACCAACCTCTAACAGAGCACCACAACTCACCGGAGATTGAATCCGTTCAAATAACCGCCACGCCTTGCCCTACTCCCTCAGGCTGCCTCAAAGCAATGATGAATCTTTTCACTCGGTGGCTTCTCTTCCTACACTGCACACTCCACAACATAAAAGCAAGGAAATCATGTCCAGCCCCTTTGATGACAGGGACTGTGAGACATTTGACTGCTGATGCATCACCAACCAGACTGGTCCAGTGTTTGGTTTGTACTTTTGGCCACCCATGGAGAAATGACACCCTCACCCCTGTCCCCGGCTGACCAGATTCCAGAAATGAGATTGTGATGAAGGCAGCATGGAAAAGATAGTAGAAAAGAGTATTTCTGGTTCGTTGGGTTCTGTCTTTGTTCACAGAAAGCTCTTTGATTGCTGTCTTTTGAGTGGGGGGGGGGGGGGGGGGTCTATGAATGTTACGGAAATTAGCTGCTTCAATGGTGCTGAGGCTGTCCTGGAAAATGGATGATGAAGTCTTGTATGCGAAATAAGACGTACTGTCTGCTTAGCCGTGTTCAATTTTGTGACTGCTTTTTTGTTTGTTTGTTTGTTTTTTTTTGTTCTCAGTATCTTATAGTGACAAGTGACACACCACCATTTCTTTCTTTCTTCTTTCTTTTTTCGTGCTTTTCCCCCTCTTTCTCTTCATCATTCTTTTCCTCCGTTTCCTGATCTCAGTTCTGTTCAGACATTTTTCATGATCTGTCTTAAGACTTGCAGCAGATCGAGGATATCAATTCCAAAATAAATCTGATACCGAAATCCTCTTTCAGCCAACCGTACGGGACTGGTGCCTTCAGAAACGAATCTTTCTTTCTGCCAATGACTTTGGTACATTTTTTATAAAGAAAGTAGAAGTGTTTTATTCGTATCTTTTATTCAGTGACCACTATCTTATTAAAGAAGTTACAATTCTGGCCCTTTTCCGAGATCTTATCTGTTCTCAAATCATACAGCTGTGTGAAGACAGACGAAAGCAGAGCAGCGAAATACACTAGTAGATAAGACACTAGAAAGCCAAGGGCAGAATTCAAACCCCAGTGCCATTTATATGCGATATCAGCAATGGAATCAATGGAGACAAAATCAACAAATACACAAAGAAATGGCGTGGTGTCCCTTCCGGTGCCACTGACGTTGTGCTCTACGGTTGGCAAGCAAAAATGGAATTATTGCTGAAATCAGCCCTGGAGGGTACAAAGTGGGCAAAGCACGATTGCTGAACAGCGTCAAGAACTCCAGAGCTGAGATTCTGAGATCAATCCACCCCAAGGTAATGACAGGCAAATCTAGATAGTCCAGTAGACCATGTGAATTGGAAAGTGAGACGCTATGTCAGTTTGATTTTTTTTTCTGGTCCGTTCGTTTGTAATCATACTTTGGCATGATAATTTACACTGCATGGTTGATCTCAATGCATTTTGTTTTTCTCGAGAGTTATAACAATGAGCAAACGGCCACTACTTAATTGATTTTTATAGTTTTTCATGAATAAGATGGCACTAAGTCTGGATATATCATGGAATCGTCCATGTCTGTGCAGTGTGTTCCTAGTTGTCTGGGATATGATTGACACTGCCATCAATTAGAAAAAAAAAATGTGTGTGTGTGTGTGTGTGTGTGTGTGTGTGTGTGTGTGTGTGTGTGTGTGTGTGTGTGTGTGTGTGTGCCTGCCTCTCTCTCTCTCATCCTTTTTTATTTTTCTATTACTGTATTTCGAAATGCCTTGATTGTTCACATTTACTGAGCCATTCACTTTGCCTGTTTCATTCCAGAACTTTTTTTTCCTGGCGCTGCAGATATGATCTTGTTCCCCCTTGACACAAAGACGGTGCAGGTCAAGGTCAATAAAATTATGTCTGAAGCGTTTTCTCTCTCTCTCTCTCTCTCTCTCTCTCTCTCTCTCTCTCTCTCTCTCTCTCTCTCTCTCTCTCTCGGCATGTTCACCTTAATGCATACATGTTTCATTTCTGATACGGTCAAGGAAGAGTCCTATTCAATAGTTCCCTTAACAGGCAAAGGACAAGAACTAACCACCTCAGTTTAAAATCGATTACCTTGCAGTCAAAGCACTCTTCACGCCTTTCAGACCTTCAGGCCAACGCAAAGCAACAGTGAATCGTTTCAGCAGTCTGGAATTCACTCCACGGCCTACAGAGTCCGAAGTTCAAAGAAAATCGCCCAGCGACTTTGACGCAGGACTGAAAGAGTTGTAATTGCTAATCGGTCTTGAGTCCTCACCGACGAAAAACTGGATGCGTGCGCGCTTCTGGCAAGTCATGTGATGAATGCCCATTGGCATGGCTGGATGCGTGACCGTCTTCAAAACCACTGAAAAGGGCAGAGCGTTCAATGGCCAAAACATCGATCTGTCGTCACAAGCAGAACAACTGTCTGAGTGACTGGAGTGAGAGCTTTCAGATGTTTCAGAAAATTGTACACGGTTCTTTGGTGCAAAGTCCTATGCTTGAAAATGTCTTAAGAGGCTTCTTGGAGGAGGCAGAAGAGATCTATGTTGAAAAGCAATCATTAAGACTGTTTGAAGTGTTGAGCCATTCTGTTTCTGATTTAGTTGACAGCATTGTGGTGAAATGGAATATCAGTTGTTTGATTACCGATGAATCCAGATTGACAGGCAGACGAACAGACAGATACATGCACACATACATACATACATACATACATACATACATACATTACATACATACATACATACTTAGATATATATACATACATACATACATACATACACACACACACATGCATATATACATAGATGTATACATGCAAGCATAGAAATATAGATATTCAGAGGTCTGTGTGCGTGCGTCCGTGCATGCGTGCGTGCGTGCGTGCGTGGTATTCAACCCCTCTCTCTCTCTCTCTCTCTCTCTCTCTCTGACGTTTATATTTTTAAGTCATTCATCATCTGTGTGTGGTAGGCAGGTTTCCAGAAATACCTACAAATATAGAACGAAGCCAGGCTGAGCACTGTTGCCACATCACTTGATGCAATGCACCTCTCTCTCTCTCTCTCTCTCTCTCTCTCTCTCTCTCTCTCTCTCTCTCTCTTCTCTCTCTCTCTCTCCTCTCTCTCTCTCTCTCTCTCTCTCTCTCTCTCTCACTCTGAGGTTATTTTATTAATTCATAGATCATCTGTGTGTGGTAGGCAGGTTTCCAGAAATACCTACAAATATAGAACGAAGCCAGGCTGAGCACTGTTGCCACATCACTTGATGCAATGCACCTCTCTTCTCTCTCTCTCTCTCTCTCTCTCCTCTCTCTCTCTCTCCTCACTCACTCTGAGGTTATTTTATTAATTCATAGATCATCTGTGTGTGGTAGGCAGGTTTCCAGAAATACCTACAAGAACAGAATGAAGAGAGGCTGAGCACAGGTGCCACGTCACTTGATGCTATTCAATCCTGTGTCAATGCAGACAGCGGCTGGTAGCTGAAGTATTCAAGCTTTTCAGTTATCTGTTGGGTGAACATTCCGGCAGACCTGCTTATACCCACTTCACGTGTTAGTGCCTACAGAATATTAGAACAAGCGTATAAAAAAAAAAAAATCCCGTGTTCCACGAGCATAGCATGGAGTATTATTTATTCATGCATTCTTTGTCCCATGATGACAGGTGTTCAGGGTGTAATGACATGCACTTAAGTGGCGAGGAAACATCTCAGCTCACTAGCCCCAAGCGTTTACAACAGGGAACTTGTATCATGTCCAGCAAGCATTACTGGAAGAAAAGATGAGGGCGCTCCTGAAAACAAATTGTGACTAATTGAAAGATGAAGGGTTTTGAGAACAGGGCTTCGTAGCCACCCATTTTGCTTTAAATTACAGTTATAGTAGCTGGTTTATAAATAACAATCTCTCTTTTCCATACTGTTCCTCCTCTTAAACCTACCATTTGGGGCCTGTTCAATGTACTGAGTATGGAAAAGAGAGAGAGAGAGAGAGGGGGGGGGGAGAGAGAGAGAGAGAGAGAGAGAGAGAGAGAGAGAGAGAGAGGAGTTTCCCTCATACGTACCTGGAACTTTTCTAATCCAATGCTTATACTGTTTTCCCGAAGAGAAGGCGGAGTATGGGAGAGGGGGAGAGAGGGGGGGGGGGAAGAGGGAGAGAGAGAGAGAGAGAGAGAGAGAGAGAGAGAGAGAGATTCCCTCATACATACCTGGAACTTTTCTAATGCAGTGTTTATATTGTTTTCCAGAAAGTGATTGCACTTAAATGTGTAGGTGTGACAGAGGAGAACAATAAATAAACAGGGTTGGCAATGGGAGTTGTGGTGAGATGGGTGGAAGGTAATATGCAAAGTACAGTGAGTATCTGTGTGCATATGTTAACCTCAGTTTTGAAACCTTCATTCTCTGCCTTGATAGCGATCTGTAGAAGAACAACAAACTTTTTGATCCTATTTACGTTCTTTTCTGAAACAAAATTAACTCCTTCCAGTCAGGGAACCCAAAATCAATTGATGTTCAGCTTTGGCACATAAACTTCAGAGAGATTGTTATTTATAAACCAGCTACTATAACTGTAATTTACATACAGGTCAAACGTTAAGTGCAAGTAAAATTTAGAAGCACTTTCGGGGTGAAAACTGCGTAACGACCAACATCGAGCAGTATGGCTAACTTTAATGAAAGGTGTAGGAAAACACAATATCGAACACTACAGTGAAACTCTAAAATGAGAAGATGACATGAGAGGGCAACGAGGGTACATTTACATTGCATATCCACATTACAGTTTGAATTCAACATTTGGAGTGCAAGATGGAGTATGTAAAGGTAAGAGCCTAGTGAGTAGAAATAGTGCTAAACTTCATCATACACACAGACTCTGACGATCGCTCAGTACAATGCAAACCTCACCCCCTTGCTTAGCAGACTAGCTCGTTCCATGCCAGTGGACCCAGACGTGTCTACTGTTCGTGATGCAGGAAGCAAACGGGACGGACAGAAAAGGCAGTAGCAATGATGAGCCACTGTCTCTGATGCAATTACTCCGTTCTCCGAGCCCTGCTCTTTAAGAATCCTAGATGCAATCACGTAATGAAACTTCCGCTGGTCCTGAGACTTTCGTGGATTTAAATTAAGCAGTTGGAACACTTCGAGCACGCACGGAGGGATGTTAGAAAGAGGTTAGGTCGAAGAAGTCACTGAGGGTGTTGGGGATATTGCTGAACGTTGACGTTCAGGCAGAGGATTTCCGTCAGTGTTAATTGATGAACAGACATTATTTTTCTTATCAAGCACTGAAGAAGAACAAGAGGTGAAGAACCAGTGTTCTAAAGACCCATGTGTTCGCTTTTGACTGTCAAAGTCAAAATATGGTGGAAGCCAATTATTTTTTTTTTTTAACCTAGTGATCTAAATTAAAAACCATTGCTAGCACACCGTCATCGAGACATTTATGAAGCAAACTTTGTGATGTTACCTAACATATTAAATATGCAAAAGTTGTTTTTCATACTGAACAGGATAAAAAATTCGAGAACATTTGTATATAAGAGCAGTCTGTGAAAATTACCAAAATACTACATTATTTGTTTATACTTGCCAATCAAATTCCATTGTCAGCAGTTAAGTGTAATTCTGTTTAAAACTAAACTTTATATCATTTTTGCATTGTATTCAATGAACTCTCTCTCTCTCTCTGTCTCTGTCTCTGTCTCTCTCTCTCTCTCTCTCTCTCTCTCTCTCTCTCTCTCTCTCTCTCTCTCAGTCGATTGTACATGCAATATTGATCAATGTGTCACAGAATCACGTGAAACTGCCCAGACGCATGTGAAGGTATAGCAACCTTCTGTTGTCATTGATTTACCAATTTGCAGGTCCTCGGCAAACTCTTCCATCATTTGTCTTGGTCCACATAGAATGCAATCGTTTTGAGCCGAGTGAAGAGAGGCTGACTTTGAATTGTTAAAAGTTCGAATCCCACTCTTTTGTTATTTTGAAGACCTTACAGAAATACTCATATATGACTTACTTACAAGCTAGCCTAAACCACAATTCAAATGTAACGACTTTCTAAAGCGAAAACTCTGCCTGTAACCTCCCACCCTATCTTTCCCCCCTCCCCCTCCATACTTATTATCTCATAATCTCTGTGCAAGTCTGATTATTCTGGCCAAAATGGCAGTGATTAGTCTGCCTGCACCTCAGCTTCAATAACCAGAATATCCCGCTTCGTTTTTCCATCTCCTTCTCTACATCGTGACATACATATCAAAAGAGTTCCAACGATTCCATTTAAACCATACCAGTTTCAGAACGAGTGATTTTTTTTTATCAGTGATAGAATCAAAAGTGAGGCATTTTTGAAGAGCAAGCCTCACAGAATAACATCGAATCAGTGGTTCGCCATATCAGCCGTCATGTCTGTATGTCCTTGCCACTTGCTGCACCACTGAACTGCACAGCTTTATTCAGCTAGAACATGCTGGTGCGGTTCTCCAAAGACGAGTTGAGGTTTGCAAAGCAGGAGGGTAGGGGAGTAGGCAGATGATAGTGTTTATGACTGTCACTCTTAATTTGTCTGTTAGGGCTTAAGTGCTGGCTGACTTCATCTAATATAAATAAACTCAGCCTTGTCCTGAAGGTTATGAGATCAAAAGCCTTACCACCACTCTTGTGGGTAATGAATTACCATCCACCTCTTTGCCCCCGTGCGGGCTGTCCTGTACTTTTGGTCTTGACAGTGCTCCTGAATAGTACGGCAGTTCAACTCAGGTCATTTTCCTATATGCTGGCACCAAAAGAAATTGCTTCATAACTGTAAATGGAGTTCGTGGTCTGCTGATGCATATCTAAGCGTCATTATTGGATTTTTGAAGAAATCGGGGAAGATTTTGTCCTAAACCTTTTGACTTTTTAATGTGTTCACGAAGACATCGTAAGTGTGCTATGATATTTTAACACACATGATTTCCTTCTTAGACGATTGATTGGAAGTGACGGATGAATACGACAGTAGCTGTCTTTACATGGACACGGACTTCATTCATTAAATCAGTCAAGTGTTTACTCTCTTCTTCCGCCTAGTCTCACTGTCTTCCCTCCAATAGCTACCCCACGTTCTCTATTCCATGCCTCAACCTCCTTCCAACCATTTCCATTTCCTTTTCCATTGTTGTTCCACACATAGAAAACATGTTGTTCACACACACACACTCACACCACCTCTCTCTCTCTCTCCCTCTCTCTCTCTCTCTCTCTCTCTCTCTCTCTCTCTCTCTCTCTCCCTCTCCTCTCTCTCTCTCTCTCTCTCTCTCTCTCCCTCTCTCTAAGGTTATTGTTTCTTTCCTCATGAATTATCCGTGTGTGGTATGCAGGTTTCCAGAAATAACAAGAAGATCAAAATGAAACTGGGTTGAGCACAGATGCTGTGTCACTTGATGTTATTCAACGCTGTGGAATGCCAGCAGCTCCTGGTACCTGAAGGACAGAGGCCTTTCTGTTACCTGTTGAATGAACATTTTGGCGGACCTGTTTATACCCACTTTACGAGTTTGTACATACAGAATATCAAACTATGCATATTACACAATCGTAGTCATGAACAGAGCTTGGTACATTGTTTATTCCTCGATTCTTCGCCCCATGATGATAGGTGTTTAGGGTGTAAAATGACATACACTTGAGTGGTGAAGAAGCTTCTCAACTCACTGACCCCTAGGGAAGTTGCATCGTGGCATGCAAGCATTTACTCGGAAAAGATGAAAACATTTCTTTAAAACAAATCGTGACTCACTGAGAGATGAAAGGATTTTGAGAATACCAATTTGCAGCCATCAGTCATGTAAATATTTTTGAACATTTGTGAGATAGACCATGAATAAGAGAAAAAATTCTACAAACGTTAGGAATATTGTTTCCACTCTCTGATGTAAGGTGGCAGATGGACAAGCGTTCTGGGACTTTGGTTTTTAAGGTTGGTAAGACGTATGTAGAAAAGCCGAATATGAAAGAGGAAGGATCTGGGGGGGGGGGGGGGGGTGCACATCTTCGATCTACGAATACGGGGCACAACTAAAATACAAACTGAATAACATTACCCAACCGTGCGTAGGAATGTTTTAAAATTTCATTGCGCATATTTTGATACCCCTTGTGCATACACTCTCAGCACTTAGCATGTGTCCTGAACTGACAGATCTGAAACAAAATTTGCGTCCTTTGTTCACTAGGTGCTGCTGAGGCTAACAGACGGTGTAAGATAGTGTAAGACAAGATTTATTAAAGCAGGCTTTATTGAACCCTGTTTATCAATGCTGGATACACAAACATCGTAATGGTGAACTTGTACATTGACTACGCTCTAAATGGTAGGTTGGTTGGTTTAAGAGAGAAAGGAGGAGGAGAGAAGGAGGGAGAGAGAGAGGGGGGGAGGGAGGGAGAGTTTCTCGTACGTATTCAGAATTTTTTCTTATCAAACGTTTATACTGTTTTCCTGAAAGTAATTGCGATTGTTAAAATGTACAAGTGTTATCAGAAGAGAACACTAAGAGGTTGGCAATAGGAACAGAGTCAGGGAAGGGGGTTGGATAGTATCAATACAAATTATAGTGTCCTTGTGTGCATGTGCAGTTTCCATACCTTCATTGTCTACTGTAGAAGAGCTGTAGAAGAGCAAGAAATTCGTCGTTCCTATAAACTTTGTTTCCTGGAACAAAATATAACTGCTGACAGGTGTGGATGCCAAAATCAATTGATTCAGACTTTAGGCACAAAAACTCGCGAAAGATGCTTATAAATATCCCAGTCGATACAATTGGCATTTAAAGACAGGGATTCAGTTGGAAATGCTCACATTGCGACTATTTGCATAGCAATCAAATGATTAGAATGTAAGTTAGAGTCAAGTTTAGAAGCACACTCAAGGCGAAATTGCATAACGACCAACATCGAACAATAGGGCTAATTATACTTGTCGGTCCACATAAAAAAAGCAATAAGTAGGAATAATCAATCATTCTTCAGTGAAATTCTGAAATGATAAAACGTTATGACAAGACAGTGAGGTCAAATTTATATTGCAATACCCAAATACACAGCTAGAACTGAATCTTCGGAATGCAAAATCGAGTATGTCATGGTTACAGCCAGACTCTGACGACCGTTTAACACCATACAAACCTCATCCCGCGCCTAGCAGACCAGCTTGTTCCATATCAGTGAACCCCGCCGTCTCTGCTGTTCGTGATGCAGGAAGCAGAGAGGACAGACCGAAACAGCAGCCGCCGTGATGAACCACTGTCTCTGATGCAATTACTCCGTTCTCTGAGCCCTGCTCGTTAAAAATGCATCACCCTTGATACTGTCACGTAATGAACCCCCCGCTGGTCCTAAGGCCTTCGTGGATTTAAATTAAGCAGTTGGAACGCTTTTGGCACGCATGGTGGGATGATGGAAATAGGCTGGGTCGAAGAAATCACCGAGGGTGTAGGAGCTATTTCTGAACGCTGAGATCCAGGCGGGGGATTCCCTCACTGTTCATCAATATTTACAGCACTATTGTTCTTATCATGCGCTGAAAAAAACAGGATGCCATGAAGCAGTGTTTTAAAGATCCATGTCTTGGCTTTTGGTTGTGTTCAAAGTCAAAATACTGTGAAGACAAATTCTTTTGTTTTAATTCAGTGATCTAAATCTGACATCATTGGTGGCACACTCTCACTGAAACATTTGTCAAGAATACCATTTTCCCTTATCTAGCTAACATCTTGCAAGTGCAAAAGCTGCTTTCATATTGAGAAGGATAAAAAAAAATCAAGAAACGTTGCATTATAGGATCAGTTTGTAAAAAATATTAAACTTTTATATTTTTTGTTTATAATTGCAAAACATTGCCATTAAATTCATATTCATTAGCCCATAATTTCCGCACTGTCATCGCTCAAGTTTGATTACCCAAATTTGAAATTACATCATTTTTTGCATATGATCAGATGATGACGATGTTGATCTTTTTTCCTTACCAGTTTTGTATCTGTGCTTTCCACCTTCCAAATATGTGTAGTTATTATCATTTAGGGCTAGTGCAGTATAATCTTCTCCGTCTTTTCTGTCATATGGGAAATCACATCCTTAAATGTGTGTTTGTGGCTGGAGGACAAGTTCCTCTGGCCATCTGTAGCGAGTTAAAGAACAAAACATAACTTTTTCCCATGTTATAGCCGTCTGCACTTTCATTTCGCTTTAAGTCACAACTGGCAGCCTGATGAAGTGAGACAGTCGTAAACTACATGCGATGAATCTTCCAGCAGTTCTGTGAAGTAAGAGTCGCTATCTCTCAAATGTCTGGTCAAAGGCTGCTTGTGTTTACTGACACATGTCCAACAGAAACCTGCTTGCTGCAGATACCGCATGATGCATTCACACCAAAATTTGGTGTAAGTTTAGTTCAGATCGGTTGAACAGGAGGAGGAGGAGGAGGACGGGGTGGGGGTCAAAATCGTACTAAACGGATCCTGGATCCTCCATCTGATTCGGATCTAAATCAGGAATCCACACCAGATTTTAACGGCTTCGTTCTTGCGCCACAATTCATGTTCTCATACGGTTAATTCAAACTGATACACCAGAGTTTTTTTCTTTGTTTGTTTTTGTTGGGTTCGTTTGTTTTTTCAGTCTTGCTGAAAGACAGACAAATCAACCAATACACACGTTATCACTTTGGTGCATGGAATACCTACCCAGCTCTTCTATGCTGGATATGGAAAACAGCTGACAGTTCTAAGTCAAACTTCCAGTGCTCCTTGCACGACAGCTGCCTTCAGCCTCTTCCCTTCTCCTATAAACGATGCTGACATATCACTGGGAGGAATGACAGCCACCTTCTACGCACAACCGTTATTTAGTTTTAGTTACATGGTATTGCTCTTTCATGTTTTTGCTTGAGTCTACCATTTACATGAGGATCACTTTGATATATCTTTTTGTCAGATGATGATAAAGGATTGAACCGTTCAAGAATGTTTCAAGTGTAAAAAGAGTCCG
>CM065717.1:66780131-66787631 GCA_033310375.1 Conus canariensis
CCGTCTTTTCACTGGGAGAATTCTCTTCACAGACTGCCCACTTTACAAGATTAAGCAGAGGAAAAAAAAACACATCCAGCTAGTTTGTTGAGAGACTGTAAAACATTTGACTGCTGATCCATCTTCATGCCAAACTGGTCAAGTGTTGGATCTGCATGTCTGGCCGGCAGTGGAGAAGCCCCCACCCAACCCCCTACCTCCCTCACTCTCCACTTCGCTAGGATTCCCCAGATTCCAGAAATCAGATTGTGATGAAGGTGGCGTGGAAGAGAATGTGCGGTCATTTTGGTCCTGTCTTTATTCGCAAAAAAACTTCACCTTTTGGGTGGGAGTCTTTGAATGTCCTGGAAATGATTGTTTTACTGGCGCTGTGACTGTCTTGGAAGATGAATGATGAAGTTCTGTACGGAAAATACGGACGTACAGTCTGTTTATTTGTGTCCAGTTTTGTGGGCAATATTTGTTAGAATCTAATAATGATGGACTACTCTTTGCATTCTACCGTCTTTCTTTTCTGCGTTCTTTCTTTCTTTTTCCTTCTCCTCATCATTTTCTTCCATCTCCTGTACTTCTCGGTTGTGATCAGGCTTTTTTTTTTCATCACAATTTATACGGCAGAACTCAGCCACATCTCCCCCGCCCAGTCTTTCTTAACACTTCTATTAAATCTGCTTACGAGAGCGTGATTGTCTCGGCCAAGGTGACACTTTTAGCGCCAGATGCCTCTCGTCTAAACACCAGTGTGCAGGACAAACTAATCTATTAACGATTGTCTCCCCAAAATCCCTCATGCATACCTGAAAAAGGCTGGAACTGCCTGCTCTGTCATACCTGAAAGCGGCTGGAACTGCCTGCTCTGTTTAATTGACAAAGGCCTCTCCACTGGGAATGCGATCATTCTGGCACAGCATCAAAGGCAATGTATTTTGAACGAGCGATGCTCGCTGGACGACGTAATTACATCACTAGCGGTGGTTCATTACTGCATGTGGTTCGTCTTCTATTCCCCATCTAATTAATGTATCTCTGAGTAGTGCGGACATCTGTATTCATTGAGACTGGATGAGGGGTGCTCCACACATTACGTGAGGTATGTGTATAGGGGGTAAACGGCTGTCACTGTACATGTTACCATTGAAACTTCAGTGTGAGTTTAGCTTCTCTAGTTGTAACCTTCACAGGCCTTATCTGAAATTTCTAAGCTTACTATGGTATTCAATACCAGTTGGTTCTTCCCTTTCATCGTGTTGGCTTGTCCATACGAGTCATAGGATCAGCAACCAAGTCATGATCAGAACTGACGGGACCTCCCATTTACGTGGCGTCAGCGCGGTCTTAGATTAAGTGACTTTCCCACCACTTTTCTGGGTCAGTGATCACCATTGACCATTCCACCCATCACTGCTATAATGTTGAATACCTTGATAGCGGCTAAAATGCAAATAAGCACACAAGGCAGACGGCAAAGCAAAGCTTACTAAATGCATGCTACAAAACAGACTGGGTTGATGTTTTACAAATGTGCCTTCTTTTCAAGCCACAAACAACAGATATCTAAAATGTTCAAAACACTAATTCCCAGATCGCCGCTAGTATCAGCTCTTCCCAAATTGAAGCCATCGTCAGCACGATTTGCATGGACAGCACCGAGTAACATCTTTACACAGTATCAAGCAAGTTATGTGTCGTACATGTAAAATGGATAGGTGCAGTTACTGTGGAATTCCCATGTCAGTCTTTTTGGAAATCGACCTTGTTTTTCAAGCTCTTGCTCTGGCTGTTTTCTGTGTATAAAAAACTCATAAAAGTTTATATTTGCATAATATAATCCAGTGTTTTCCGGTGCATTTGTTTGATGACTCTGCCAAAGTTTGTTTTTTTTTTTCTTAGGTTCATAAGCGCCATAGGTTCCGAACATCAAAATTAACTGTCATAAAACTTTTCCTACGAGTAGATTGCTCCTTCATTACAATATATAACTCAACTAAATGTTCAAGCGTAAATCCTTCTATTCCTAAACCAGCTTAATTCATAAGTATAACTTATTCCTTTTACAGTTATGTATATATCCATTTAAGACTTTTTTTCAAAACGTTTGCTCGTGTGTGATATAAGTGCTATTTAGTGGTACCCATTTAAAAAATGGAAATTTGTTATCATCGTCAACTTCTCAGATAATTTGAAAATCTTGTTCCTTTTTTTTTCATGTGTGTGATTCAATTTTCCAAAACTTCTTTTTATCTTGGTGCCTTATGCCTTTTCTTTGGGAGGAAGGGGGGAAGGGGGGGGGGGCCGCGGGGTTACAGAACGGTTCAAAATATTTCCCATCCACACATTGAACAGGTTTCTTACAGTGATTTTTGCTGTTTTCATTTTCAACATGTTTTCGTTTTGTTTTGATTCTCTTACCGTATATTTAGCAACTTTATTACAGTAATTTATGCAATCTCCATTTACTATGATTTCGTCTGTTTGATTAAAAGATTTTACACATTTTTTGTTGATTTTAATTCCTTTTTCAAAGGTATTATTCCAACAAATGTTGGCATACTTACTCATTCAAAAGCTTTCTGTATGGTACAGAGGAGTTGGCTGCTGAAACAAATGTTGAGAATAATTGCTCAGATTTTATTTCCAGGCAATTACAAGTCTTCAGACACTATGATTAGTTTGAAATTTATTAATGTCTGTTTCCTTGTAATTATATTGTAGTGTAATGTCATACTTGACGTCATTGCTCTGAATATGTCCTTTAGAGGAAGTTCTCAAAGTGAGCAAACGGCTACTACTGAAGGGACGTTTACAGGTTGAACAAAATGGCTCAAACTCCAGTGAAATCAAGGAAAGCTCCATGGCTCTTGTGCTATGTTTTGGGATGTCTGGGATGCATGTGAGGGTGACGTCATTGAAAAGTGCGTGCGTGCTTTTTTTTTTTTGTGTGTGTGTGTGTGTGTGTGTGTGTGGTGTGTGTGTGTGTGTGTGTGTGTGCGTGTGTCTGTCTGTCTGTCTGTCTGTCTGTCTGTCTGTGTCAGTGTCTCTCTGTGTCTGTCTGTGTCTGTGTGTGTGTGTCTGTCTGTTTGTCTGTGTGTGCGCATGTGTGTGTGTGCACACGCCCATGAACCTCTCTCTCTCTCTCTCTCTTCTCTCTCTCTCTCTCTCTCTCTGGTTTCACTTTAATATATGCATAACATTTCATTTCTGAGACGTTCAAAGAAGATTTCTAGTTACGTATTTCCCAAACAAACGACAAATAAAGACTATCTCTCTTTAACATTAAAAATCTTCCAGCCATGGTACCATTCACACCTTATATCATATCTCAGTTCACTGCATCTGTGTGTGTGTGTGTGTGTGTGTGTGTGTGTGTGTGTGTGTGTGTGTGTGTGTGTGTGTGTGTCTCTCTCTCTCCTCTCTCTCTGTCCGTCCATGCGTCCGTCCATCGGTCCGTCTCTCTCTCTCTCTCTCTCTCTCTCTCTCTCTCTCTCTCTCTCTCTCTCTCTCTCTCTCTCTTTTTTCTCATGCCTGGGTACTCGCATGCTCGCATGCACCTTCTTCCCTGTATGGTTTCACCTTAATGATGTGTATGATGCTTCATTTCTGAGGCTTTCTGTGAAGATTTCTTTTCATGAGTTTTCCTAACATATAGAAAGCGAACACAAACCACCTCAGATTTAAATCAAAGATCTTCCACTCAAAGCGCTTTTCACGTCTGGTAATCCCTCAGGCCACTGCCAAGTACCAGTGTTTCTTCTGGATTTTTTTTTTCAGCACTCTTGAATCCACTTTTCAGACTCTGCAGTCTAGAGTGTCAAAGCAAAGAAAACGCCCGGCGACTTTGACGCGGGACTGAAGCAGCTGTAATTGCAGATTTGTCATGATTCTTCACTGATGAAAAGTTGGGCGTGTGTGCTGCTAGCCTCTCAAGGGAGAAATGCCCTCTGGCGTAGCTGGAGATGTGGCCACCTGTAATACAGTGAAAAGGGCAGTGCATTCATGGGCCAAAAGGGATCTATCATTACTTGTATATCTTCTTGTACATGTGTGCCAGTCTTGAATAAAAGTTACTCTATGTTAGGTTTTCTTATGGGAGCAAGACTTACCCTACTTGTTTATTGCTTATTGTTTACTGTTCCCTGCCTCATTTTATTTTCAACTGTATGTCTTCTGCCTGAGCGCCTCGCATAAGAGCTTTTAAATCTTGTAGAATGTAGTGGGCAGTTCTTTAATGCAGAGTACTTTTTCAAAACGTCTGCCAGGCTTGCTGAAGGTTAGAGTGTGGAAAAAACAAGTAAGAAAGGTTTGTTTTTTTTCAGGGTGTTTAGCTTTTGTGTTTCTTATGTAGTTGTCAGTGCAATGATGCTCTCAGTTAATAGAATATTATTTGCTTCTTCCTGCATTTGTTTTTTTATGAGTCATTGTTCAATAAACACTCATTCTTCATAATCAGGACTGAGAGTACTTTACACTTGTTCCGAGGAAAACCCGTGTACCAACTTTAAAAGAAAACCCAGTACAGCAGCTGCACGTAATGATGACCATTTCTGTTTTTCAAGGATATATTGTTTTCGTGATAATCATTCCCATAAGTCCCAAATGTGCGTCATATTGTGGAATAGAGATAAACCTTTATCAGTCCAAACAACATTTTGATCGTCTGTGCTGTTCTACACTCAAATGCACTTAGAACATAGCAAACTGATGATACGTTGTCGTAACCTTCCCTGAGTCTACAGTTCATATCACTAGTTTAATGTTTTTTTCTTTTAAATGGTGTTAAACTGGTTGAATTACTGCAGACCTTTCTGTTGGTTTCTTTTTTTCCTTCTTCTTCTCTCATACATTTACTTTTGTTCTCCTGTTCGTATTTTTTCTCATCCGTTCATACCTATTCTTTGTTCTTTCAGTTATTCACAAACACGAAGGGTAACTCTTGCTCCCAAGACGAAATAAATACACGCCCATGACTCCAAACGAATGTTGCTTACGGCACCGGATCACCTAGCAGATATGACGACATAGAGCTCACAGAACAAACAAGGAAACATCCCGTAAAATATGATGTTCCAAGCTTGCCTATATACCCCCATACTGGACACATCTACACAGCAACAACAACTGGAGAAATGAACAAATACAAATTAAGAATTATTCACAGCCTTTTCGATCTTGAATATAGTCAGGGAAGTACATTGAGGAACAGTAACAAATACAGGTAACCTCAGTTTGATTGAAATGAAAGGAAATCTTAAATGAGGCAGGGAGCAGTGAACAGTAAATAACAAATACGTGGGGTAACTCTTGCCTCATGATAAGATAGATACACGCAATACAAACAGACACTTTCTTTGCAGTTTGTTTTCATTTGGGTTTTTTTCCTCTCCTTCTCCACTCCTCACAGAACTCCCTCCACATCCACTCCTACCTTCTTCATGTCCCTGCCAACTCTGCCTCCCACCCCTTTCAACTTCACGTTACTGTTCCATGTTGATGTTGTGATCCATGTTCTCTCTCTCTCTCTCTCTCTCTCTCTCTCTCTCTCTCTCTCTCTCTCTCTCTCTCTCTCTCTCTCTCTCTCACCTACCTTTAACGTCGTTTTCTAATCTCGCAGATTATCTGTGTGTGATAAGCAGGTATCCAGAAATAGCCAAATGACCAGAATGAAGCCAGCTAAGCATGGACGTCCTATCACTGAATGTTATTCCGCCCTGTCTTAATGCCAGCAGCATCTGGTGTCTGAAGGATGGAGGCTTTTTGTTATCTGAGGGATTCGGATTTCAGCAAATCTACTTTCACCCACTTCACGTGTAGAAGCCCACAGACTATCAAGACATGCATACAAAAAATATCTCGTGATGCATGAACAGTCTTGTGTGTTATTTATTTATGGGTTCTTTGCCCAATAACAGCAGATGTTCACAATGTTATGATATACACTCTGTCAGTGCAGGGGTTATATATTCTCTGATTCCTGACATTTACATCAGGAAAGCTATACCATGTCAAGCATGGGTTTCTGCGGAAAAGATCTGGGCACTCCTGAAAGAGCATGGCTTACTGAGAGATGGAAGTATTTTAAAAAAAAACACTAACGTAGAACTGTCCATTGTGAAAATCCTTTTCGATCACATGGGTGATAGAACCCAAGAACACAAGCAAAGTCGCTTTTCCCCTTTGTCTCTCTGTATTTGTCTTTGTCTTGTGTGTGTGTGTGTGTGTGTGTGTGTGTGTGTGTGTGTGTGTGTGTGTGTGTGTGTGTCCATTTAACGTCTATCCACTATTCGTGATATTAGACCAAAAAAAAGTGAATATGTACGGAAGTAATTGCGAGCGTGCACATAATGTGTGTATGTGTATGTGTATGGGTGCGCGTGCACGCGAATGTGTGTGTGTGTGTGTGTGTGTGTGTGTGTGTGTGTGTGTGTGTGTGTGTGTGTGTGTGTGTGTGTGAGTGAGTATGTGTGCCTGTGTGTGTGAGTGAGAGAGTTATGGATGTGTAAGTGTGTGAATATCTTTACACAAGTCATAAGAGAAAATTAACATGAAACAAAATACTTATAACCAACAACTAACTAATCAATTAAAGTCAAAACGGATGACAGTATTAAAGAAAAAAGAAGAAAAAAAATGAACAAACAAACAAACAAGCAAGCAAAATCCTTTGCTAACCCCCCCCCCCCCCCGCCCATTTTATCCACCCCACCCCCCTTCCTTTCTTATCCCCCGCAAATAAAGTTAATAAAGAATATTATAAGTATTTTCCAATAGGGGTGCGTTCTAAGTGTACAAAGAATTCGTACGTTAAAGCTGGTGACTGAAAAATGGCTGCACAGTATTTTGCTTCAATACTGGAATGATTTTTTTCATATCATTGCATGAAACAACATGAACTGCTTCCAGGCATTGAGCTCCTCCCCCCCCCCACCCCCCCCCACCCACCCCCCACCCCACCCCTCCCAAAAAAAAATTACAGATTCAGAATGTTAGCCCAATAATTCGATATGTATGCTTGTTCTAAAGTCTGCCTGTACAAATGTCATCTACTAGCAGAAATACAGAGCCAATCTGCTTATACTGGACATGACTAAGTCTGCATAGCAATGAAGTGTTTCAACTTCAAACGCAAACAAAATCTAGAAGCACTTCCAAGGTCAAAATGGCATAACGACCATCATCAAAAATAATATTGCTAATTGTAATCACCAGCGACGAGAATAGAAGGACGGAACAATATCAAATACACTAGTGAAACTCAGAAATGAGATGACGTCGTGATAGGGCGACGAGGTCACGTTTATATCGCAAATCAACAACTTACAGTCTGAATTCAAGCTTCAGAATGCAAGACCAAGTCTGTAACGGTTCGAGCCCAGATCAGTGGAGATTATGCGGCATTGGTATCCAAAAACACACACAATGACAATTGCCCCAACACCATCCAAACCTCACCGAATGCCCGCTGGACCGCATGGCCCCAGGTCAGTGAACCCAAACCTCTTTGCT
>CM065717.1:66790131-66792631 GCA_033310375.1 Conus canariensis
TCTGTATTCAGCAGATTTTAGGAGACAGCTCCCCCCCCCCCCCCCCCCCCCCACCTCCTAAACACACCCACGGGCGTGGGCGCGCATCGGCTCCGACCTTTCTACGAGCTTGTTTTTGTCTGTAGGCTACTGCCTTGATCTTTTCAGATGAAGTCAAACTGTCGGTGCATCTTTCCAATGCTAGACAGAAGCACAGACACATCTTTAAAATCAGCCTGAGACCAGGGCGGATCAACATTGACTACGACTCACAGCCATTCATCAAAGTCGGTGAGTGTCTTTTTTTCTTTAAATGTTGCGCACTGTGAAGTATAGGAAGCTAGTTTCCCATTGGTAAAAAGATTTACTATTGTTTCCTAGCATCCTCAGTCGGGGAGGAGACGAATATTTGTTCGAGTTGATTCAGTCTCTCCGGTGGTGACTTGTGGTTAAAGGTTGGTGCTAAATGACAGACATCCGTATATAATTTTTTTTTTGTCAGTAAACGTGTGTGTGTGTGTGTGTGTGTGTGTGTGTGTGTGTGTGTGTGTGTGTGTGTGTGTGTGTGCGTGCATGCGTGCGTGAGTGTGCGTGCGTGCGTGCGTGCGTGCGTGCGTGTGTGTGTGTGTGTGTGTGTGTGTGTGTGTGTGTGTGTGTGTGTGTGTGTGTGTGTGCCTTTACGTGTTTTAATGGGTATCAGTGGGAGATTACACCTCACAGGAGTTCCAGATAAATGCTGTCAGCGCTTCTTGGGTTATTACACATTAGAGCTGATCACTGTCGACTGTTGATACCTTTGGCTCTTCTTAAATGGATCTTCAAGCTAAGCTCAAAGATTTTGCCCTACATTTCATGCTGTTAACATAAAGCTGTTAGTTTCTCAGTAACATGCGTCCTTGCCGCACTTTGGTTTGTTTCTTTCTTTCTTTCTACCTTTGCTGGCTACTTTGGGGTGCTGTTAGATTCTGGTTTTAACCCTTAGTGGTGATAATTCCACAGAATTCTGGACTGTGGTACATCTCCATTTGATGCCAAGGGAGCTCAGATACAATCAGCTGTGTCTCCCTGACAAGCGCGAATCAGCGGACGAAAGGTCTTTGGCGAGGCGATATGAGCGTTCTGTCTTCAAGATGGGCTACAATGGTCCCCATAATGCTGCCAGTGGAAGATTTTTTTATATTCATAATGCATTTCCCTGACTTCTAATGTTCATGTTCTTTCTTCACCTACCCCAACTATCCCCTCCCCCCTCACTTTTTCCCCCCAGTTTCTTTAGAATCTTTGCCAAGTCATTAATGGAATGACGGAGGAATTGTTAGCCTGCTCTTGTTTTCCCCCACTACTAAGTTGTTTCCAGGCAGTATGAATAGTTCTCTCTTCAAGATGGATTACGATGATCTCCATAGGCTGCTAGTGAAGCATATTATATTGATAGTGTATTTCCCTGACTTTTCTTTCTCATTTGCTTTACCCGCCTCCCTCCCCACCCTACCCCGTTTCTTTCTTTTCCTTCGAATCTTTTTGCAAGTCATTAATAACATGATGGAGGAATTGTTAGCCTGCACCTGTTTACTCCCTATACTAAAGTGTTCAACATATCAGTGCTAGGTCAATCAGTGGGAGATTGTATCTCTTACGAGATTCAAGTAAAGGCTGTCCGGCACAGTTCTTAGCTGTTGACAATGCTTGGGTTATTTAGCAGTTGAGCTTACCACTCTGACTGTTGACACTTTGTGATCTCCCTTGCATCCTTCAATGGATCCTCAAGCATAGGTTCAAAAATGTACCCGTATATTTCATACATGATTTTAGTTTTTCAGCAACTTATTTTGATGCCAGACTTTTTCGTTTTACTTTTCTATCCTTCGCTGGCTGCTTTGGGGTGCTGTTGGATTCCGTTTTTGAAGCCTTAGTGGTGAGAAGACCATGGAATTGTAGACTGCGGTCTATGCCAAGGGAGCTCAGATACAGTCAGCTATGCCTCCCTGACGAATCCGATCCAGCGGACGAAAGGCCTCGGAGAAGTCAAAATGAATAGTTTTGTCTTCAGGATGGGTTACGATGGTCTCCATAAGCTGCTAGTAAAGGATATTACATTTATAACATATTACCCTGACTTATCATTCTCATTTTCTTTATTCCCCTTTTTAGCCTGCACTTGTTTTCTCCCACTACTAAATTGTTCAACACACACACACACACACACACACACACACACACACACACACACACACACACACACACACACACACACACACGTGTATGTGTGCGTGTGTGTGTGTGTGTGTGTGTGTGTGTGTGTGTGTGTGTGTGTGTGTGTGTGTGTGTGCTTACACACAATATCAAAACCTGACTCTTCTTCCTATATCTGTTACACTACACTACTTTAGAAAACAACCTGCATTACCCAACTAATAAGCGTACCTATCTTTCATGGATAACTACAAGGAACGACAATCTGTTTTCTGCTGAGACCATGATAAAGACCAGTAAAGTCAAGCTTTTTCGCATGACCACGGAC
>CM065717.1:66802631-66815131 GCA_033310375.1 Conus canariensis
GGACTAGTCCATATTCACTACACCACATCCGCTAAGTTTTGAAACCACACTACGCAGGATTTTAAGCTGATGGATAAATGAATTAACAACTAAGATGAGAGAATTGAAGAAGAGGGTCTCGTGGCTACGACTTAGCAGATGTCTGACCTACGCATTAGCCCGTTGCGCTGGTCAGACCTTGAGTGCCTACCTAACTTTTTTTTCATTTTATTTTTATTTTTGTTTGTTTGTTTGATTGTTGCAGGAGACATTTCGGAAAATGAGTTCTGTTCCTGTGGTTGTCCCCCCATGCCCACAGACACTTTAATTTGTTCAAAAAATCATCATAAAAGCGTGTAATAACATTTGAACATGCATTATTTGCTCTTCATTTGATCAATAATATACACAGGATGAATGCAGTAAAAACACCACTTACTCTGCAGTTGGTTTGATTGCGTTTCCTTCCAGTTTCTCCTGTCCCCACTGTCTTCCTTCCAGTCTCGGCAGCACCTCCTCAGTGCTCCACCCGACCAACCCTTCTTCTCACCTCTTTCAGCTCCTTTTTAATGTTGTTCCACACCAATGATGATAACTCGTTCTCTCTCTCTCTCTCTCCTCTCTCCTCTCTCTCTCTCTCTCTCTCTCTCTCTCTCTCTCCCCCCCCCCCCCCCCGTCTGCCTTCAAGGCCCTTTTCGTCACTCACGGATCATCAGTGAGCGATAAGCAGGCTTCCGGAAACAAGGAAAAGGTCGGAATGAAGCCGGGCTGAGCATGGAGACCATGTTACTGGAAGTTCTTCAGCCCTGTGTTAATGCCAGCATCGCCGAGTGGCTGAAGGATTGAGGCTTTTCTCTTAGCTGAAGGATTCAGATTTCAGCAGACCTGCTTTTACCCACTTCACGTGTGTAAGCCAACAGACTATCATGACATGCATATAAAAAGTCTTGTAATCCCTGCGCAGAGCCTGGCGTGTTATTTATTCATAGATTCTTCCCACCCACCCCCCTCCCCCCCCTCCCCGTGGCAGCGGATGTTCATGGTGTTATGAGATACACTTTCCCAGTGCTTTGGCTTCACACTTTCTGACCCCAGGCATTTACAGCCAGGAAGCTGCGTCATGTCAAACACGCATTTACGTGGAAAAGATGTTAACACTTCTGGAAAAAAAAAAAAAACATGGCTTACTGAGAGACGAGGGACTTCGAAGAGTACCAGGCTGCAGCCAGCCATTATGAAAATTCTTTTGAACACGTGGGCGACAGAACTCAAGAGCAGAAAAAACTGCTATAGATAATTTTCTTTGTGTTTGTGTCTTTGTATCCGTCTCTCTCTCTCTCTCTCTCTCTCTCTCTTCTCTCTCTCTCTCTCTCTCTCTCCTTTTGAGTGTCTGTCTATCTGCCTGTCTGTCTGTCTGTCTGTCTGTCGTCTGTCTGTCTCCTCTCTCTCTCTCTCTCTCTCTCTCTCTCTCTCTCTCTCTCTCTCTTTCCTTGTTGTCCAGTTACAGCACAACATGAACACTTGATTATTCTCTGGCAGTGTCATAGATCAAGGACAGATGACAGCAGTGTCACTGTTAGGAGATCGCTTCCATGTCACGTTATCGCCATTCATCGATGCCTGGTCGAAAAGGCCACTAACTGGCAAGAAAATGGACTTCTTCTTTGGCCACTGAATGAGAATGTTCCAAAATCAATCGTCTTACAAACACTAAAAGTGTGTCAATGAGAACAGTCACTACCTGCATCACAGCTTGTTCCGACACTTCTGCTACCTTACGTTACAGGAAAAAAATGAATGATAGCCCCTCAAATTATTTGTAGGGATGTTTGTATATTCAAAATGCATACTGTGAAGTTGTTTATGCATACGAACTTCATTGATCAGCATGCATATTGATCTGAAAGGTAGAAACAAAAAATGCATTCTTGTTTACTTGGTGCTGGTGGGGCAAACGCAGGGATAGAGATAGAATAGACACAGAGAAGACATGCTGAAGACAGGCTTTATTCAAAGCAGGTTTGTTATTGCCAGGTACATGAACGTCACAATGGTGAACAGTATGATACGACTGTCCCAAAGGGATATGGAAAAAGAGAAAACGAGAGAGAGAGAGAGAGAGGAGAGAGAGAGAGAGAGAGAGAGAGAGAGAGATTTCTATCATGTGTACTTGGAAGTTTTCTCATTAAATGTTTATATAGTTCTCCTAAAAACGATTTCAATTGTCTTCTTAGATGTGTATGTCTTACCAGTACAGAACAAAAAGGAAGCGAGTGTGATGATGGGAAATTCTGAGCAAAACTACTTATACTGGACATTGCTACAGTTTACACAACAATGAAGTGATTAGATTGTAAATGCAAACAGAATCTAGAAGCACTCCCAAGGTCGAAATGGCACAAAGACTACGATAAAAAAAAAATACTGCTACTTACAATAACCAGTCCACGACAGAAGTAGGAAAGAACAGGCTCTAACACGCTAGTGAAACTCAGGACTGAGAAGACGTCGTGACAGGGCAACAAGGTCACAGTCATATTGCAAACCCAACCTACAGTTTGAACTCAACCTGGGGCCGGAATAGCTCAGTTGGTAGAGCGCCAGACTCGTGATCCTGGGGTTGTGGGTTCGAATTTCGGTACAGGGGGACTTTTCCCTCGGAGTTAACATTGGTTCTGACTCCAGCCCCCGTACAGTCCTTCGAATGAGACTATAAACCGAGGTTCCGTGTGTGAACGCACGCACAACATCTTGCACACACGTAAAATCCCATCACCAACTTTCGAAAGAGAAGGCCAGTTTGGCCGTTGGTATGGATGACACGTTACACATAGCATGCACCTTCCCCGAAGATGGAGTATGGCTGCCTTAAGGGACGGGATAAAAAAACGGTGACACACACAAAACTCCACTGCCTGTCTATACAGGAAGTGTCCGCAAGAGTATCAGCCTGCATATCGCAGAAAGAAAGAACTAAACTAGATCAAATAGTAGTTAAAGCGATCAGTAGAAACTGCCCTGAACGGGTATAACACAACACACACACACACACCACACACACACACACACACACACACACACACACACTGACGATCGTTCAACACCATCCAATCCTCACCCAACCCTGATGGACAAGCTCGTTCCAGATCAGTGAACCCAGACGTCTCGACCGTTCGTGATGTGGGAAGCAGAGAGGACAGACAGAAAAGCAGCAGCAGTGATGAACCACTTGTCTCTGATGCAGTTACTTCATTCTCTGAGTCCCACTCGTTAAAAATGCATCACCCTTGATGCTGTCACGTCATGAAAACCCCGCTGGTCCTGAGGCTTTCGTTGATTTAAATCAAGCAGTTGCAACTCTCTTGGCACGCATGGAGGGATCTTGGAGAGAGGTGGGGTGAAAAGGTCACCGAGAGAGTCGGGGAACATTTCTGTACCTTGTGGTCAGGACAGCTGATCTCCTTCCATCATTAATCACTGTACACCACAGTACCGTTCTTGTCAACCACTAGAAAAGACAAGAGCTGAAGCAACTGTGTGTTACATAGCATATTACTGCTTTAGTTTAAAGTTAAAAAGTGGAAGGGGGTATTATTTTGGTATAAATGAGTGATTTAAACTTAATATCATCCTTAACATGCAGTAACTATAACATTTGTCAAACATAACATTTGTCATTACTTAACTGACAAAGGGACAGATGCACACGCACAAACGCACGCACACACACACACACACACACACACACACACACACACACACACACACACACACACACACACACCACCACTCACACATACACATACACACACACGCACGCACGCACGCACGCACGCACGCACGCACCACACACACACACACACACACACACACACACACACATCGTCCTTTTTTCACCCCATGAACATTAACGTATTACCCCAATCACAATGCTACCTTCCTGAATCAGCCGGGAGGTGCACAATGGTGGAGGAATGCCAGTTCTCTTGCTGACAGACCAAGCCTTCAATCAGTCTGGAATCAGGTCAGGTCAACTATCTCGATGCCTTGAAATCCCACTTCGTACCTTGTGGTGTTTTGTCTATGCTTTTATGCTTTTGATGAGCGATGTCCCGAAAGAGTTCTTTCTTTCACCAGTGAACAGACGATTTTGCTTTGAAGCACCGTTGGGAGAGAGAAAGACGTGAGTGGCGCTTGACTCGTCTTTGCTGAGTTGTATTTGTCAGCTTGAAAGGCTGATACAGAGGCTGGGAGAATTCGATGTACGAAGTGTTGCTTGGGAATCATCAGAACTGTGGTGTGTGTGTGTGTGTGTGTGTGTGTGTGTGTGTGTGTGTGGTATGTGGTGTGTGTGTGTGTGTGTGTGTGTGTGCGCGCGCGCGCGTGTGTGTATGTGTGTGTGTGTGTGTTTGCGCGTGTGTGCATGTGTGTGTGTGTGTTCTCTTCCCCCCCCCCTCTCTCTCTCTCTCTCTCTCTCTCTCTCTCTCTCTCTCGTGTGTGTGTGTGTGTGTGTGTGTGTGTGGTGTGTGTGTGTGTGTTGGAAAAATGGATGAAAAGAATAGTGCTTAAACATTTTTATGTGTTTTCTAATGGCTCCAGTGTTCACATACAATAAACCTAGACCGAGTGAATTGTCATTGTTCCAAATGCAACCATTATTTGATGATAACATTATTCGCGTTCTTGACGGTAAAACGAATTACTTTTTACGGTATTTAGACTAACTTCCTTCCTCGCGCACCCCCCCCCCCCCCCCCACCCATACCATGCAGCTGATGGAAACGAACACTGATATAATTTACCATTTCACTGATGCAGTTTTAGTGATGCTCTCATCCAGCAGACTACAGGTCAGGTCAACTAAATACACCACAGTACCATCATTGTCAAACACTAGAAAAGACAAGAGCTGAAGCAACTGTGGGATACATAGCATATTACTGCTTTAGTTTAAAGTTAAAAAATGGTGGGGTGAATTCCTTTGGTATAAATGAGAGATTTAAAACTTAATCTCATCCTTAACATGCGGTAACTATAACATTTGTCAAACATACCATTTGTCATTACTTAACTGACAAAGGGACAGATGCACACACACACAAACGCGGGCGAACACACACACACACACACACACACACACACACACACACACACACACACACACACACATACGTAACACACACACACACACACACACACACACGTACACGTACACACACACACGTACACACACACACACACACACACACACACACACACACACACACACACACACACACACACACACACGTGTGCGCGCACATGCACATGCACACACACACACACACACACACACATACACACACACGTGCGCACGCACATGCACATGCGCCACACACACACACACACACACACACACACACACACACACACATCGTCCTTTTTTCAACCCCATGAACATTAACGTATTACCCCAATCGCAATGCTATCTTCCTGAATCAGCCGGGAGGTGCACAATGGTGGAGGAATGCCAGTTCTCTTGCTGACAGACCAAGCCTTCAATCAGTTTGGAATCAGGTCAGGTCAACTATCTCGATGCCCTGAAATCCCACTTCGTACTTTGTGGTGTTTTGTCTTTGCTTTTATGCTTTGATGAGCGATGTCCCGAAAGAGTTCTTTCTTTCACCAATGAACAGACGATTTTGCTTTGAAGTGCCGTTGGGAGAGAGAAAGACGTGAGTGGCGCTTGACTCGTCTTTGCTGAGTTGTATTTGTCAGCTTGAAAGGCTGATACAGAGGCTGGGAGACTTCGTAGTACGAAGTGTTGCTTGGGAATCATCAGAACTCTGTGTGTGTGTGTGTGTGTGTGTGTGTGTGTGTGTGTGTGTGTGTGTGTGTGTGTGTGTGTGTATGTGTGTGTGTGTGTGTGTGTGTTTCTTCCCCCCCCCCTCTCTCTCACTCTCTCTGTCTCTCTTCTCTCTCTCTCTCTCTCTCTCTCTCTCTCTCTCTCTCTCCTCTCTCTCTCTCTCTCTCTCTCTCTCCTCTCGTGTGTGTGTGTGTGTGTGTGTGTGTGTGTGTGTGTTGGGAGAACAGATGAAAAGAATAGTGCTTAAAACATTTTTATGTGTTTTCTAATGGCTCCAGTGTCGACATACAATAAACCTAGACCGAGTGAATTGTCATTGTTCCAAATGCCACCATTATCTGATGATAACATTATTCGCGTTCTTGACAGTAAAACGAATTAAAAACGAATTACTTTTTACGGTATTTAGACTAACGTCTTTCCTCGCCCCCCCCCCCCCTCGTCCCCCCCCCTCCCGTCACCCCCCTCCTCCCCCCAAATCATGCAGAAGATGGAACCGAACACTGATATAATTCACCATTTTTACTGATGCAGTGTTAGTGATGCTCTCACTCAGCAGACCACACAAAGCCGTTTCGGAGCTATTACCACATACAGAAGAAAAACCCCTCTTCTGAAAGCTAATGAATATACAAACGAAAGCATCAAAGATAGATTGCTATAATTATTCATAGTCAATTAATGATACTATACTATTGATATTTCTAATCGAATACGACGAGGCCTTTTGAGGCCATCTAACATCCCGGTTCGTTCATTACACATAGTTCTTTTTTCATTTTCTTTTTGTTAACGAAACACAGACACACGAAAGAAAGATATATTTCAGTGCGACAGCACACACACACACACACCACACACACACACACACACACACACACACACACACACGCTCACGCACACACACGCACGCACGCACGCACGCACGCACGCACGCTCTCTCTCTCTCTCTCACACACACACACACACACACACACACACACACACACACACACACACACACACACACACACACACACACACACTCAATGTCGCACTGTCGAATAGCACTGCAGAACGCACTGTGGTGCCCACTCACGTGGTTAAAAGACCTACTACCTAGTTGCCAGATAAAGGCTACAAAACAAAATCCCTAGCATGCCATAAATGGACAAGATAAAATTCTTGAGCAAAGACAATGCACAGGCCACAGAAACAAAGAAAGAAAACCAGTGAAAGACAATAATACTAAGTCTGAAAAGTAAAAAAAGAGAACGACAGAGAAGAGAGAGAGAGAGAGAGAGAGAGAGAGAGAGAGAGAGAGAGACGGACAGACAGACAGACAAACAGATAATCATATAGACAGACAGAGAGCACAGAGAGAGACAGACAGACAGAGAGTCAAAGACTCAAATGCTTTGTTCATAAACACCATAGTCCTTTAGAATGAGGGCATACACTGAGAGAGAGAGAGAGAGAGAGAGAGAGAGAGAGAGAGAGAGAGAGAGAGAGAGAGAGAGAGGCAGACAGACAGACAGAGGGACAGAGAGATAGAGACAGAGACACAGTGTGCACATGTTAAGAACAACTCTTAAGTTTTTTTTAAGTTGGCTCATCGGTGAACTAAGTACATGCTACACGCAATCTAGAGCCAGTAGACAGTTGATTGTCAGAGAGTGTGGCATTGTCTCTGAGGCATCAGTTTGTGACAGCTGTTTTTTTTCTGTCTTCCTCCACCGTGATTCCTGCCCCACTTAACGGCTTCAACCGGAGTCACTGGTTACGAATACGACCTCTGGTGTGCCTTTGTCTGTCTGTCTGTCTGCCTGTTTGTCTGTCTGTCTGTCTGTCTGTCTGTCTGTCTGTCTGTCTGTCTTTGTGTGTGTGTGTGTGTGTGTGTGTGTGTGTGTGTGTGTGTGTGTGTGTGTGTGTGTGTGTGTGTGTGTGTGTGTGCTCGCGCGTATGTGTGCGTGTGTCTGATTGTGTGTGTATGTGTATATGTGTGTGACTGTGTGTGCGTCCCTCTATCTGTCTCTCTCTCTCTCTCTCTCTCTCTCTCTCTCTCTCTCTCTCTCTCTCTCTCTCTTCTCTGTACATGGGTGTGTGTCTGTGTCTGTCTGTGTGTGTCCCAATTCATGTCTTTGTCACATTTTCAAAAGTAATATGCATCATGATACACTTGAAAGGTATTGTGTGCCGCGTTTTCAAGCGTTTACAAAGATGTTTCATCCAATTTGTGTCAAAGTTCGATCTCTGATAATTGATACTGGTGCTATCTAAGCACCCCTTCTCCTGTGCCAATCTGATCATTCTCGTCAATGTGACCATGATTAGCACTTATGACAAACTCCTTCCTGAGCTTCAACTTCAGTAGCTGCAACATCCTTCGTCTTTCCCCGCCATCTCCCCTCCCCACATCGCCACATGCATGTCAAAAGAGTTCCCAACCATTCCACGTTAACCATACCACTTTCAGAATCTGTGACGTTTTTGATAAGTGATAGCATCAAAAAATGATGCATTTTGTGACAAACAAGGCTCGGAGAATGGAATGATGACATCAGAGTCAGTGGTTCATCCCAGCTGCTATTTCGCTTGTCTCTCCTCTTCTGTTGCTGCACAGTACAGTCCGATGAACAGTGCAGACATCGTTTCACTGGGCTGGAACATGCTTGTGGACTCTCTAGACAAAAGAAAAAGCTATGCATGACGGGCAAGCGGAGAGATGATAGTATTCGTGCCTCTCGCTGTTAAATTTGTCCATTGTAAATTCAGTTTTGGATTACCTCAACTAATATTCACTGACTATCTTGTTGTTGAAGGTTCTACATTTTTTTCTCCTAGAGTATGCATACCAATGTGGCTTTCTTGTAACTAACTGAAATATTTGATCATCTAGGAAGTCCCATTGTAGTGTTTGATAATGGTGACTCACACTCTCGTGGATTAGTAGCTGCCATCCGCCACATGGTCCTCATGTGGACTGGGATGCATTGCTGGCTTAGTAAGTACTTCTGGATTTGATTGCAGTGTCAATCAGGAAATCCCCCTATATGTCAGTTTCAAGAGAAAAATTGAGAATTGTAAATAGAGTTGTTAAACTGTGGATCCCAATCTCAGCGGTGTTATTTGATTTCGCAGAAAGCATTTGGGGAAATGATGTGTATTTTTGTAATTGCTCTCATGCCACAAGATAGTTTTAATTTGTTCAAGAAGTTATCATGAATGTGTATTATAATATTTAAACAGCAACAATTTCACCCCGATAGTTTTGATTTGTTCAAGAAGTTACTGTGAATGTGTATCAATATATTCAAATCTGCACAATTTTCCCCAGACAGTTTAAATCTATTCAAGAAATTATCATGAATGTGTTTTATCATATTTAAGCATATACAATTTGCCCTCCGATTGATCGATAAAAACAAAGCACATGCAAAGTGAAAGCCATAAAAACAGGCAGTTTCTTTGCAATTTGTTGTTCATGTGTTTCCCTCCCCCTTCATCTGTCCCCACTGCTTTCCCTTCAGAATCCACCCGACCTTCTTGATGTACCACCCAGCCCTTCTTTCCATTCCCTTCGAGTCCTGCACACTGTTGTTCCACACTGACAATGATAACCTGTGCTTTAATCCACCCTGTCTGCCCTCCCTCCCTCCCTCTCTCTCTCTCTCTCTCTCTCTCTCTCTCTCTCTGTCCTACCGTCGAGATCGTTTTTCTAACTCACAGATCATCTGTGTTTGGTGAGCAGTTTTGCATAAATAACCAAAAGGTCAGAATGAAGCTGGGTTGAGCATGGATGCTGTATCACTGGATGTTGTTCAGCCCTCTGTTAATGCCAGCAGCGTCTGGTGGCTAAAGGAAGGAGGCTTTTCTGTGATCTGATGGATTCAGATTCCAGCAGACCTGCTTTTACCCACTTCACGTGTATAAGCCTACAGAATATGAAGGCATGCATGTAAAGAAAATCTTGTAATCCATGAACGGGGCTTGGCATGTTATTTATTCATATATGCTTTCCCCATATGGCAATGGATGCTCGTGGTGTTATGACATACACTTTCGAATGCGGGAGGCTTCACACTCTATGACCCCAGGCATATACAACGAGGAAGCTGTATCATATCAAGCAGGCATTTATGCAGAAAAAGACGCTGGCACTCCTCGGAACAACATGGCGTACTGAGAGACAAAAAGATTGGTTGTTGGTTATTGCTGGGCGCATGAACATCACACTGGTGAACTGTACGTCACGACTGCCCCAAACGGTAGGTTTGAGAGACAGAGAGAGGGAATGGAGGGGGAGAGAAGCGACGAGAGAGAGAGAGGAGAGAGAGAGAGAGAGAGAGAGAGAGAGAGAGATCATCCGTACTTGAAACCTCTCATCTACTGTTCATACTGTTCCCTGAATTCTTGATCTTAATGTTCTGTGTCATTGAGTACATAACAAAAAAAGATGATGATGGGAAGAAAGAAAGGTGTGAGTTGTGGAGATGTATCTAAACAACTTACAAAAACAGTCCCTTGTGACTTGCTGGAGGTGGCTCATGTAAATTTGAAAACAATTCATACCAACCTTCGTTCTTCGTTAATTTTGATTCTAATTGGTAGAAGAGGAAGAAAATCGTTGATCTGAGTTAGATTATTTCCTGGGTAAAATGTAACTGTTTTCGAGACATTGGGATAAGAAAACAATTAAAAATTCAGAATTTTGATAGATTCGCTCCCATTAAACTCTGCTAGTACAAATGCCATCTAGAATCAGAAACTCAGAGCCAAAGTACTTATACTGCACATGGCTATAATCCATGTAACAACGAAATAGTCAGACTGTGAATGCAAATAGAATCTAAAAGTATTTCCGAGGTCAAAACAGCATGACCACCACCATCAAAAAATACTGCTTATTGTAACTACTAGTCCAAGAGAACTGTAGGAAACACCAATATCTAACACACCAATGAAACTCATAAGGTGAAGACATTGTGACAGCTTAACTAGGAGATATTTATATCCAAACCCAGCCTACAGTCTGAACTCAACCATCGGAGTGTAAGATCAACCATACAATTGCTAGAGCCAGATCAGTGAAATTACAGTGAACTGATATCAAACGCATAAACTATGACAATTGTTCAATATATCTTCTTCTTCTCTTCTTCTTCTTCTTTTTTCTTCTTCTTTCTGCGTACGCAGGCTGATACTCCTGCGACGCCGCCTGTATGGGGAATGGAGTTTTGTGTGTATGACCGTGTTTTTTTATCCCGCCATTAAGGCAGCCATACTCCAACTTCGGGGAAGGTGCATGCTATGTGTAACGTGTCATCCATACCAACGGCCAAACTGGCCTTCTCTTCCGAAAGTTGGTGATGGGATTTTACGTGTGTGCAAAATGTTATGCTTTGCGTTCACACACGGAACCTCGGTTTATAGTCTCATTCGAAGGACGGTATGGGAAATGGAGTTAGAACCAATGTTAACTCCGAGGGGAAAATCCCCCTGTACCGAAACGGCCCGGCGGAGATTCAAACCCGCAACCCCAAGATTACGAGTCCGGCGCTTCAAATTATCAGTTAATGTCTGCCGAACCAGCTCGCTCTATGTCGGTGAACCCAGACGTCTCTACTGTTTTACTCTTCGTGGTGTGAGGAGCAGAGAGAACAGACAGAATAGGCAGCAGCAGTGATGAACCACTGTCTCTGATGCAGTTACTCCATTCTCGGAGTCCTGCTCGTTAAAAATGCATCACCCTTGATGCTGTCATGTAATGAAAACCCCGCTGGTTCTGAGACCTTCGTGGATGTAAATTAAGCAATTGCAACACTGTTGGCACGCATGGTGGGATCTTGGAAAGAGTCTGGGATGAAGAAATCACCGACATTGTCGGGGATGTTTTTGTACTCCCAGTTCTTATAGGACAGGCAGTACTTTACAATGGGAACGAATAAATGCTGTCTGTCTGTCTGTCCGTCCGTGGTCAAAATGTGTTCCACTCGCTCCAGACAAGACTACTGGGCTGATCTTTCTGAAAATTTGTAGGTATGTTCAGTATGGGTCACGGATGATGCTCGATGTTTTATTTTTACCGTTATAGCCGTTACTAACGGCTGTAACGGCCTGTAACGGTTTTTCTTCTTTATGGAATATCTCAGAAAGTACTTGGCCGATCTTTCTGAAAATTTGTAGGTATGTTCAGTATGGGTCACGGATGATGCCCAACGTTTAGTTTACCGTTATAGCCGTTACTCGGTTTTTCTTCTTTATGGAATATCTCAGAAAGTACTTGGCCGATATTTCTGAACATTTGTAGGTATGTTCATTATGGGTCACAGATGATGCCCAATGTTTACCAGAATAGCCGTTACTAACGGCTATAACGGCCCGAAACGGTTTTTTCCTCTTTATGGAATATCTCACCCGTATTCAAGATAGACTGGAAGTACTTTTATATGCTTTGCATCTTGTTTGTACATTGCTGACCCGGTTGGAGTTCCATTATTAATCACTGCTCACTGCAGCATAGGTCTTGCCAAACACTAAAAATGGTACAAGTGGCGATGAAACAGTGTATTAATATCTACATTATTGCTTTTGTGCAAAGTCAAAACGTGGCAAGAAGAGTTCTTTCAGTATAAACAAGCGATTTCAGTTGAACACATCCTTTACACGCGGTCACTGTAACACTTGTCAAACACTA
>CM065717.1:66827631-66837631 GCA_033310375.1 Conus canariensis
GCCAGAAAGAGAGGAATGGACTCCGCCTTCCGTAACGCCGTGATCTAGACACGGTGAATGTGTAGCAAGCAATTCATTGTGTTAACAGCCGTCAGGCTAGCCGCTTTCTGTGTTTATGTGTGTGGTCGTTTCAATGTCATTCCATAATCTCCAAGAGTGGTTCAGCACAGGGATAAAATCTTTGTTGTACCCATACCTCTAAATTTGTGCAGGTTGTGAGATCGGAGGTCTGGGGATTTATCTGACTGCTGAAATTTCCATCACGGTACTCCATTGATCTCTGTCTATTTCTACTCGCCTTGCAAGGATTATGGGGCTTTACGATATGCGCCTTTTGATGTTGTGCCTGCCTGCTAAAGGTATCGTTTGATATCATCATTGTCTGTAGAAACGTGGATCTGAAGGATTGTAAAGCTGTTTCATCCATTCAACATGTGCAGATTTAGAAAGAAAAAAAAAACATTTCTGGGACCTGTCGACCACATGGATGATACGCATGGTGAGAAGATGGTCTCAGAGCAGATGTCGCAGCGAGGGAGAGGAGAAAACTGTGAAAGGGAATTAGGAGAGAATGAGGAAACAACAAAGTCACAACACTTGTTTGATTAAAGGGGGGTCGTCAGTGTACGGCTGAACATCATTTGTTGTTATGTCGTTCGTCTTCTGTTTAGAACAAGAACAAGCAATTAGTACAAGAACGTCACGCATGCAAACACTCACGTTGATATGGCCTCTGCACAGATCGAAATGCTTCCGGACACGGGGTCAAAATTCGCTGTATGCTGGCCGGTGTGTTCTGAAAAAAAACAACCCTCAAATATCACTGAGGAGTTAAATCACAAATGACACTGTCGAGTTAAATGACAAATGACACTGAGGAGTTAAATGACAAATGACGCTGCTCAGATATAAGGACCGTATGAGCACAAGTGTAGCTAAAGATGAAAAGAAACGTTACAAAACAGATGAACAGAACTTAAATTTCAACACGGCCTTGATCTGCACACTATGAAATAGTCTGAACGTCAGCAGTAATATAAATCCAGAAGCGCTTTCAAGTTCGAAGAGTTGGAATGACTAAACTCTGACAACTGGCATCAGAGGGGCAGTGGAAATGGACTGCTATCTAACATCACACACGGATGTTTGTGTGGCCAAAGGAATAGCAATTAGTAGAAACAGAAAACACCTATTGGATCCTCAGTGGAACAGAATAGCCTCTGTTATCTCAAATTAATTGTCACATTAAAAAAAAGACGAAATTGTCTGTTTTTTAAGTGTCTGAACTTTCCCATTTCCCAATTACGTTTGTGTCACTGGAACACTTGAAGAGCAGAATATGGAATATGTATTTTCGTTTCTCCTTCACCTTAGACCTACATGTCTCATGATCGTGCATTAATATCTGGTGTACATGTTCCTTCAGCCTCATTCTCTTAAGCAAAAAGCAGAACAAAAGGTTGTGACGGTTTTGTCTTCCCTTCACTTTGCTCCAGACCACAACTGGCAGTCATATGGCGCAAGACAAACGACGGAAAAGGTCGCCCAGAGCCGGTAAATCTGTAACCAATTACAAGAGAAAATGGGTGTGCCTTCTCACGTGTCTGGGCAGCTTGAAATGGTTCCGTGAGAGATAGCCAAAGGTTGCATGTACTGCCGACACATGTCTTACAGAAACCTGCTGCAAGAGTCAATAACAGCCCGCTCCTTGTTAAGCAAAGGTTGTGGAGGGTGAAATTGGAGAGGGAGCGATATTGTGGTCGATAGTTCATCTAAACGCAAATTTGGACTGCTTGCGTATCAGGTCAGAGACAGGACAAAGGGATCGACAAAAAAGACGGGGTGTGGAGAAAAAACAAGAGAGAGAGAGAGGCAGACAGACAGACAGAGACAAAGACACAGAGCCAGAGAGAGAGAGAGAGAGACGGACAGAGAGACAGGAGAAACAGACAGACAGACAGAGACACAGAAAAGACAGAAAGAGACACAGAGAGAGAAGAGAAAAGGGGAGAGAGAGAGAGAGAGAGAGAGAGAGAGAGAGAAAGAGAGAGGAGAGAGTTTCAACAATGAGTATTGTATGTGTTTGGTTGTTACGATTTAGTCCATTGAAGCACACGTATGATTACTTTTGTGTGGTTTGCTGCTGATTCACATTCAGATGATACCACATATTGAGGGAAAGGGGTGGGGCGAAATGGAATGCATGCAAAACAAAACACAATACGTTGTCTTGTTTGTCTAATGCCATGAGGGCCTGGAAAGGTTAGAATGTCATGTTTGTGAGAATAGGAATATTATCATATCGCACACATTGCAAGTCATCCCGTACGTCTTTGAAAGGCGACTAATATAGGAGGACGACGAAGGCATGAACGCATTCCCAACATCAACGTGCAGAGTAAGGCGCACGTTGGACTTGAAACTGCTGATGTAGAAACCAGTCTTCTCCTGAAACATGTCAGGCTCTTCACTTACCATTTTCAAAAACAGACTTGAGAAAACACATCCAAGACTCTTCAAAGATGCATCAAGAAGAGTGATTCAGGAGAGCACAACTCTCCCCCATAGTCGAACTTCGAACTGATCTCGAATTTGTTTTGTTCAGTTGAGACTGAAAGAGATTTTTTGTGGGTTTGTGTGTGTGTGTGTGTGTGTGTGTGTGTGTGTGTGTGTGTGTGTGTGTGTGTGTGTGTGTGTGTGTATCTCATCTTCTGTATCATTCCAGTGGCATTTTCCCCACACCGGTCATTTCGGCTCCTGTCTACAGTCAAACCCTGGCTTACGCCGTCGCAGCCCCGGCGCTGGCAATCCACTGGGAGAATCAATGTCAAGTCGCTAAGAGGCAACGCGCAAGAGGGGACACTGCACAGCTGCCGAGTCACTTCGGTGGAGTTCGGTGCAGTTTGGTTTGATCCTACGTACGCAGAACACCACCTGCTAAGTGACGACAATAACTACCTAGTCACCGGAAGGCGCCACCCTGTCCGTTGGCTGGCAGTCCCATGAGCTTTCCCATACTGTGAACTCAGAATCTCACCAAAGGGAGGAGATCGAAACTGAGGTCACCAAGAGAGCAGCGTGTAAAGGGCCACAGAGTTTGCTACTTCTACATGCTGATTGATGAGAACAATGATGATGAATATAATACTACTCTACGCGTACTTTCATAAAAATTTCCTGGCGTCAGACCAGGCCCAAGAGGTACAGACACCTGGCGTCAAACCAGGCCCAGGAGTGTTCAGGCACCTGGCGTCAAACCAGGCCTAAGAGGTACAGACACCTGGCGTGAAACCAGGCCCAAGAGGTACAGACACCTGGCGTCAAACCAAGGCCCAGGAGGTTCAGACACCTGGCGTCAAACCAGGCCCAAGAGGTACAGACACCTGGCGTCAAACCAGGCCCAGGAGTACAGACACCTGGGCGTCAAACCAGGCCTAAGAGGTACCAGACACCTGGCGTCAAACCAGGCCCAGGAGGTTCAGACACCTGGCGTCAAACCAGGCCTAAGAGGTACAGACACCTGGCGTCAAACCAGGCCTTAGAGGTACAGACACCTGGCGTCAAACCAGGCCCAAGAGGTACAGACACCTGGCGTCAGACCAGGTCCAAGAGGTACAGACACCTGTAGTTCTGGTCAGGAAATTGAAGCAAAACTCACAGAGACGCATCCATTAAGTTGATGAAACTCGACTGTATGGTCCCAGTCTTCCCAGCTGAGCCCAAAACGAACTCAGTTCTTGGCAGCAGCCGGTCGGGACGGAATAATCCAGACAGAGACAAATGTTCAATTGACAGGCAGATAGACAGAAAAAAAAACAGGAAGACAGGACAGAGACTGACAGATTAATGGGGAGAAAACTGAAGCACGGCTATACTGGAAAGTGTTACGCGGTGCGACTGCTTGACAGAGAGAAAAAAAGCAAAGAGTGATGTATCCAGATGTCGCCTCCACTCATCACCGATGTTCTTGTGAAAGCCACGTGACGGGACCGGAATCACACTAGATGGGGACGAAGAAGGCAGTAAAGACAGCTGTCACACACTGATATAGCACAGACAATGGCAGGCGCAGTGAAACCGACAATCAACCTTGGATGTCACGGAGTGCTTATTTAACTACTCCCGCTCCCCCTCTTTCTCTCTCTCTCTCGTATGATAATGAATGCAGACTGAAGAAAAGATAAATGCACAGGCTTGATAAGTTTTATTGCTGCTCTAAAGGGGGGAAAAGGTAGAAATCTATATATATTCTATGAAAAGAGTATAAGAATTCATTACATAAAAAGAGCAACGAATAATAGAATGATGGTTAATGTATTATTCACGTCTGTAAACTCTCAATGAAAAAAAAATCGGTAGATAGTACACGACACAATGCCAAAGAGGAAATTACATCAGAAAGAAGATATCCTTAGAGCTATAGTATGAACAGATTTTAAATGCAAAAAAACAAACAAACAAACAAACAAAAAACTGACACGATGAAATGTTTGAGAGCATATTGACAACCACACTAAATATTTCTTGAACGTTCAGTTCCCCAGATCAGAAGAAGACGTGTTACTTGGTAGCTGTGAATTAAATCCGGGACATTTAAAGGGCCAGACAGTGTCACAGGGAGAATGCTTGTACGTAGTTAATTCCATTTTTTGTCAAGTTTCTCAGTGCTCTTTTTATGTTGATGTCTTCTCAGCCAACAGAACAAATGTCTGATTCTACCTTTGTAAACATCAGGAGATATAAAGGATCTTAGAAATTATTCAGGTATTTCGCTGTGGGATATTAGCAAAAAGATATTTAGTGAAATGACTAACAAGAGGCTGCTGCATGGGAAGAAGAAAATAATTTAAGAGGAGAACACGAACCTGGTTACTTGAAAAGAGATTCCGTTGAGGACTTCTTTACATTGTATACAGAAACAATGAAATCTAAACAAGAAGTTGTATATTAGCTTGATATATTTTGAGAAAAAGAAAACTGAAACAGTTAACAGAAACTTGTTTTCGTCTATTCTTCTTAAAAGTGGGGCAAAGGGGAAGTCACTTCGTCATGCAGAAAACATATACATTAATGACAAAGCAGAAGTGAAGTCTTCGGCCAAATTTTTAGTTTATATACGATGCCGAACAGGTATCAAACAGGGAGTCGTTTGTAGCCCCGTACTCATTTCTTTGTTTATTAATGAACTGGACCTCGAAGTAATGCATAATGGGGGACATGGTGTCACATTTTTATGAGATGCCTTTGGGCGTTCATGCTTCCATTAGCAAATGGTGTTGCTGTTCTGTTTCGTTTTGTTCTGTTTTCAAGCATCGTTCATGCTCAGCCTTTGCTCAGGCCGTAACAGGTCAGCCATAAACATTTTTACGGCAAGGAAATCCAGAGCCCAACCCTGGCAACATAGAAGCAGGAGAAACACACGGCAACATAGAAGCGGAATGTTTTGACATTGTACTTACTGATCTGTCCCGGTTCTAAACTGATTAAAAGCAATGTATTTGCTCGTGACCTTTTGGGGAGGAAGATAGCTGATGAACTGAGTCGATTCGAGGAGGTGAACGCGTAGAGGAAAAAACAATCACTGGAAAGGAACAGAGAAACAGATTGATAGACCACTCACAACTAGGAGTACTGACCGTTTCTTGATATTGTAGTCAGTGGTTCTTTTGATGCTGAGGATGAGTTAGGAGATGAAAGATGGGGATGATTTGTATAGCGTCCATTTGTTCAGTTACCCTCTATTCTTGTAAATGGGTGTTTTCCGTGTGGACGCCTGCGTAAACAGACTAGTGGTTTCTTTTTATCTTTTTCTTTCTTTCTTTCTTACTTTCTTTCTTTCCCCCACTACTTAATTGTTCAGCATTACTTTCTTTCTTTCTTTCTTTCTTTCATTTTTACTTTCTTTCTTTCTGTCTGTCTGTCTGTCTGTCTGTCTGTCTTTTTCGTTTCTTTCTTTTTTCTTTTTTTCTTTACTTCTCTTTTTCTTTCTTTCTTTCTTTCTTTCATTTCTTTTCTGACCACAAATCCGGACTACTTTGACTTCCTTGTCTACAGTCTTGTAATCAAGTGCTAAACTGTGTTATATTCGAATGGAAAACACTTTGTTACAGCATCTTTGCAACTTTATGAAACTGTTATTCCAACTGTATTTTGTTTGGTTGGTTGGTAGGTTTTTGTTGTCGTTGTGCTTGTTGTTGTTGGTGGTGGTGATGTTTGTTTTTGTTTTGTTTTGTTTTGTTTTGGGGGGTGTTGTTGTTTTTTCTTTTGTTTTGTTTTGTTTCGGTTTTTTTTTCCTGTTTATTATTTCTTACCTTTTAAGGTCCACTTGACTTTTTTGTTTGTTTTATACATTTATTCATTCCAGCCATATAGCGGGAAACATACCTGCGAATGAAAAACGCCGTGTCGCCAGTGTTTTTGCAGTTATATGAAATAATCGTTCCTACAACAGTATATTGGATGTTTTGTGTGTGTGTGATGTTTCCTAATTCTTTACCATATTTTTTGTTTCTTTTAAACTTCCCATCATCTGTTCTCTCGGGCACAACATCTCTTAGATTCTGTTCCTTCGAAGTCTTTATCATGACATAGTTGTACTTTAACGTGACGTAAAATGAATAAATAGATGTCACTAAATAACCGAATGGATAAATGAACTGTTCGGTTTGCGCTAGGTAAGTGAAATTCAAATTATACTCTAGTTGAATTGCATTAGCATTTCGTATGTTTGACTTCGTTTTCATTTATAAACTCTGTGATTGAAGACACACTCTAATTCTGATACCGAATCAATCAAAATAAACAGTGACATAGGCCGAAGGCCCGTGTGAGACTTCAACTCAACCCCCAATCAATATAATCGCCATTTGCTGCCTGCAAAAGAACGCCATTTACCAATGTTGTAGTCGATCGTGTCTGTATCAGCCCACACATTCAGTAATAGTAATGTATGGTTGTCATCGGCAATCACCTGTACAAGCACACAAAATAAAGTAAAGGTGGGGCTCGTGAACGGAATCAGATATGCATTTCCTTGCCAAAAATCACATCTCTCTCTCTCTCTCTCTCTCTCTCTCTCTCTCTCTCTCTCTCTCTCTCTCTGTCTCTCTCTCTCTCTCTCTGATGATGATGATGTCGTTACTGTTAACATTGCAAATACAGTTTTTGATGATGCTATTGCTATTGATGATGCCAATACAGGTGTTATATTTAAAACATTTTCATTCTTACATTGGAATATTCAGGGATTAATGTCAAAACTGTATGACGTAGATTTTCTTTCTTTCGTGTGTTCTTACGATTTTGTTTGTCTTGTGGAAACATGTCATGAGTGTGTTACACCTGATAAGTTTCCAGGTTACACGTTATTCAGTGAACCTGCCGTTAAGTTATCAAGACAAGGAAGACGTTCTGGTGGTGTTCTGTATTTAATAAGGAAAGAGTTAAAACAATATGTGACAAAGGTAGATGCAAATCATTCAAATATTCTTTTATTTAGAGTAGATAAATCATTGTTTGACCCACCTAAAGACATGATATATGTTTGTGCTTATGTGCAACCAGAAGGTTCGCCATTTTATACGTTTTTTGATGTTGATAACGGTATTGTTAATTTGGAAGATTGTCTCATCGACTGCATTGTGACATTAGAGGATGTGTATATTGTGCTGTCAGGGGATCTTAACAGCAGAACGTCGAATATTTCGCCGAACTTCATTTCTAGCGAGACTACATCACTTTACAAAAGCGCTTCCGTACATGTTGGAAGACAATCACAAGACAGGGTGTTAAATCCTTACGGTAAATGTTTACTTGATTTATGTACTGCTTTAAATTTATGTATATTGAACGGTATGTGTGATGGTGACCTCCATGGTTGTTGCACGTACATTTCCGACGTTGGCAGTAGTGTTGTTGATTATTTCGTGATGTCATACGATTTGTTTTCTGTTCTTTGTGATTTTTGTCATTTGTCTGTTTTGGAAAGAATTGACTCTGATCATATGCCTGTAAGGATGTCCTTGCGTTTACCAACTGAAAACACTCCTGTTCCGAAAAAAGAAGTAGAAAGATATGCTTTTGACAAATTTGTCTGGAATGCAGAAAATGCAAGGTTATACTTGAATTCTATAAAATCTGAGGATACAAATTTACGTCTGAATGCCGCCATTGATTTAGTTGATGTCTATGTTAACGAAGCGCTTTTCATGTTTAATGAATGCATTAAAAATGCAGCAACGCGTATGAGAAAACGTATTGTGGTAAACGATAGGTTTAAATCACATGACTGGTATGATAAGGAATGTAGTGTAAAGAAAAGAACAGTGCTGATATTACATAAAAAATGGCGGTGCACACTGGATGCAAGTGATCGTGCTGAATATTGTGTAAGTAGACGAGAGTACAAAAACCTACTGAAAATGAAGGAAAAGATTTTTAATAATACTGTCGTTAAATCTTTAGTCGATTCTGTACGAAATCAGCAGGAATTTTGGAGTAATGTCAACAGAATTTCTCCTAAACGTAGGTACACAAAGAATGATATTACAATCGATGACTGGTTTCAACATTTTAAAACAGTACTTGAAAAGGAAGTCGAAAGTTTTGATTCAATTGATGCCTTAAATGGTACCGCAGAGGTAGATGATAATGAGGATAACTATGTTTTTAATCGCCCCATCTCTAAAGAGGAAATCCTTCTAGCATTTAAGAAATTGAAACTTGGTAAATCTGCTGGATCAGATGAAATAATTGGTGAGCTCCTTAAATATGCATGCGATGACATTATTGATTTTTTTTGTCAAATTTTTCAATGCTTTGTTTGACAAAGGTGGTTTTTTTTTCCGTATAACTGGAGTGACTCTCTTATCCTACCACTGTACAAAAACGGAGACGCAAATGACCCTAGTAATTATAGAGGCATTGCTTTAAGTGACATCAGCAGCAAACTTTATGGTACTGTCATCAATAGTAGAATTCAAGCGTGGGTAACAGAAAATGACATTACCGGAGATATACAAGCAGAATTTAAAAAGGGTTACTCCACAACTGACCACATGTTCACGCTCACGGCTTTAATACAGAAGCAATTTGCTGCTAATAAAAAACTGTACGTTGCTTTTATTGATTTTCAAAAAGCCTTTGATTCTGTAAATCGTAACTTACTTTGGCCAATTTTACTCAAGAATGGGATACGAGGAAAACTGTTCAAATGTATCCAGAGCATGTACATTTTGTTTTCCATCTCCATTTTTTCATCCTTCTTCTTACTCACCTTGTACATGTCATTAGTTCAAGAGTAAGAGATTTGTAAGTCGGTTTTTGACACGTCTATATCAGTTGAACGAGAGTGCATGTACAACATAAATGTCTGCTGTACCACAGTTTCTTAGGAAGTTACCAACACTCGCATACATCCAAAGAAGCATTTGAATAATACACCTCTCTCTCTCTCTCTCTCTCTCTCTCTCTCTCTCTCTCTCTCTCTCTCTCTCTCTCTCTCTTCTCTCTCTCTCTCTCTCCTCTCTCTCTCTCTCTCTCTCCCTCCCCCCCCTCTCTCTCTCTCTCCTTCCTTCAATTTGTCCCACTTTCAATTTATCCTTTTCACTCACTTATCCTGAAGTGTACACAGTCAGTACAGTGTGAACTGGCGTTTAGTCATCAGCCACACTGTTCCACTCGCCCAAACCTTCACATGGAGACATGAGGAATGGTCGGTTCTTGAAGTAAGCTTCCCCGTTAGACATTTAGTCATCTCTTTATTGACATCTTTCAAACATATGCGCGCGGGAAATAGCAGTAGTCCTTCTGATTATGGTGTTTGTCTTCCTCTAACAACTGTAGTAGTTGTGATTTGGAGAGAACTGATGGTCAGACGGTTGCAAATTGCTATAATTTCACAGTCTTTTCTACGATTTGCAGCGGATGACCGGACAAGGTAAACCTTCAAACATGAAGCCAGACTGAGCCTTTTCGGCTGTAGGTGATAGGGGGAAAAAAT
>CM065717.1:66845131-66852631 GCA_033310375.1 Conus canariensis
AAAACAAACAAAAAGTATTGATGAAATATGCATGCATATACTCATATTTACAGAATGAATTCATAAATGTTAACAAATTTATTTGCGTCCTTATGAGACCTTGCCAGCTAAAAGCAAATTTGGACTGTCAACTTATATTCAGAGATGTTCAAGTGTTGCATAAGAAAGTGACAACTTATTCTTCATTTTCTTCATTGTTCACAAGAATTTGATCGATAAGTGTGTTCGATCATGATGAGTTCGAAGGTGACAATCCAAAGAACATTCTAATGACACGACATAGACACTGAACTTCTCACATGAATAGCATAGCATCAGTTAGGTAGCAGATATAGAAGAGCGCACCGTAGGTGTAATAGTTAAAGCAACCTTGTACCGCAATACATGGCGACGAAATGTGTGCAGAAGGGGGGCGGGGGGGGGGGGGTTGAGGTTGGGTGAGGATAGGAACAGGGCTTATCATAGAGCCATTGAGTGTGATCTCTATCTTCCCAATTCAGTCCTTCTCTAGGCACGAACTCTACGTTTCTAAAAATACGTGGGGCAAATCTCTTTCTCTCTCTGTCATCTGTCTCTGTCTCTGTCTGTCTGCTGTCTGTCTGTCTGTCTGTCTGTCTTCTCTCTTCTCTCTCTCTCTCTCTCTCTCTCTCTCTCTCTCTCTCTCTGGATTTAATTCCAGGGTATGTGTCTTGATAGCATTGCCGGGAACGAGTGGAAGGTTGGTGTGAACAATACTTGCTACATAACGAATACCTTCGACGTTTCATTGACACAATATAATGTGAAATTGCAGAACATTCTCTCTACGTAGCTGGGCAGAGTTGGTGATAAACATGTACAGTGTTCTCACAAAAAGGTAGCAGTCTGTTAGCATCGGAGGGTGAATATTTTTTTGTTCCAGAGGTTAGGTTGGGAGTGCCTTCCGAACGGAACCCTTAACGTGAAGAAATCTGAACATCTGAACCCCTCACCTGTGGACCTCCGACCTGGCACTGTAGGGAACTCTCAGCCTGTAATGTATTGTGGTAAACTCTGACCCTGTAAACTCTGAACCTCTAACATGGCGAAACCTAAATCTATGATGTGGCTAACTGTGAGCCTGTAATGTATTCTGGTAAACTCTGAACCTCTAATATGGCGAAACCTAAATCTATGATGTGGCTAACTTTGAGCCTGTAACGAAATGTGGTAAACTGTGAACCTGTACATTCTGTACCTCTAACATGGCGAACCCTAAATCTATGATGTGGCTAACTTTGAGCCTGTAACGAAATGCGGTAAATTCTATACTGCTGGAAGCCGTCAAAATGTCACAATCTGCCCTTTGCTTAGCAGCAGATGATATAATTTATCTCCAGACATGAACTCAATGTTGGGACTGAGAGGCCCTGGGTGATGTGAAAATTAGTTGCTCCATATGGTGTTGTAAGTGCAGCCATCTGGTGGCCCAGAAACGTTTGTGGGTGAAGGATCTTACAGACGTACACTTTGCCGATGGAGACATTATCTTTGGATCGATTTGTATCCTATGAAAATAAAGAATGATCAAGATTTTGATACGTAAGTACAAGAGATGTTTTCTTTGTTGTGATCGAAAATATAGACCACTGAAATTAACAGCAGCATTTCATGAGTGTAATCTGATTATAGGATTTCAAGTTTCTGACAGTCCTATACAAATACCGTTTTTTTAGTGATTTTTTTTTCAAACTTTGGATGTCGATGTTAGCTGCAGTTATACCACTGTACTTGTATTCTATCAAAGCTAGATACAAATATAAAAAAATAAGCACACACATACTTGACGTTGTTGATAAACGTTGGCATCGAGTACAGTTAATTTGTCAACTTCTGGAAAAATTAAAAAACCTAATATGGACTTACCGTCTACAATTCCGAAATTTCACATGTTGAGCCTCTTGATACGAATGACAACGGTTACAAATTAGTGAAGATTCCTGACAAAACATCAATGGGCAGAGTAATTTGAGCAAGTTTTCCCCGTCCCTCAAATCTCCGCCATCTCTTCCACATGCCTGTCAAAAGAATTGAAACTGCTACGTGTAATCCACGATGGCCTCAAACCCTTAAGCATCATCGTTTGGACTTCATGACGATTCCTAGGGTTTGACATCTGTAATGACAGATTTAAAAGAGTTGCCTCCTATGTCCTTTCAACTGGCATCATCAATGAGACAGTGCATACACATAGATCCATGGAGCTGGACCAGGCTGGTGGTTTAATTTCGAGGTGAATTTTGCATGATATTAAACCATGATCAGTGTGAATGAGACTGTTAGGAGCCCAGCATTAGTTTACCTCATCTGGTTCTCATCTTTCTTGGACTTGGCGTATATTTCACAAGTTTCGGAATACTCTGTGAAAGTTTAAACCAGCCTGCTTTAACTATGTGTCCATTTCAAAAGCCAGTCATGATGGTAAAATCATCATAATGTTATACTGAGTAAACTTCACACATAATGTTATACTGAGTAAACTTCACACCACCTTCCGTCAGCTGTATCCCTTGAGGAAGCTAAGACGTAAATCCAGAATGTAGCTCCAACCTAAGAAATTAAATTTTATGCACATTTTTTTCCTTTCTGAGAATGTCCAATTTGTTGTGATCTTTGTGGCTGGTTTGAAACTAAGCAGAAGCATTTGGGGTTTTTTGAGGCTTTATCAGGAAGTGTTGCATTTATTCTTGTCATCCTGCAAGCAGTTTGTTTTTCAAGAAGTCATGATCTTTGTGATTGCGCAATTATATTTCTAGATTTTGTTTGTTCCTTCATCGATCGATGTCAGTACAGAGGATAAACACAAAAGAAACCGATGGTTAAGTGTACTCCAACTGCACCCAGCTAATCATGCTCGTTTTGCACAGTTTTCTGCTTCCCCTTTTCTCTCTTCCCTTCCTACACATTACGTATTGTATTTCTTGTCTCTTTGTCGATCTCTCTCTCTCTCTCTCTCTCTCTCTCTCTCTCTCTCTCTCTCTCTCTCCACACACACACACACACACACACACACACACACACACACACACACACACACACATATATATATATATATGTGTGTGTGTGTGTGTGTGTGTGTTGTGTGTGTGTGTGTGTGTGTGTGTGTGTGTGTGTGTGTGTGTGTGTGTGTGTGTGTGTGTGTGTGTGTGTGTGTGTGTTTTAACATGGTTAGGAGTCAGCTAGAGGTTTTTTTTTTTTTTTTTTTCTTTTTTTTTTTTGCTCTCTCTTCCACGCAATTATTTGAAGTCCTAGGAGAAAACTAGCCTCCATCAGATAAAACAAATCCTCAAATAACGAACGCCCCTCTGGCACGGTCCTGCTGCGGTGTTGATTGGCAGCCTGCTCCCCTGCAAGCCTCATGTTTCTGTGTTTTAGGGGCATGGAGTGTTCAGTATCATCCTTCCTATATCATTACCTTCTTCTTCTTCTTCTCTGTCCTGTGTTTCCCACATCTTCCTGTTGACCTTTGGAGCATATCCGAGGAGAGAGCAGAGAGGGAGGGGAGAAGCGAATGTGTGTTGGGAGAATGGGTTGAAGATAAGGAGAGGAAAGATAACAAAAAGAACGACGAAATGTTGAAGATTATGGTAGCAATGAAGTATGATTATGACGATGGCAGTGGTTGCAGTGCTAACAAGTATGTAATGATCACACAAAACTTTCCAGCAGCAATAACAAAAACAACAAAACTAAGATGAAACAAACACGTTCACGAGTGGGAATCATCTTTTTTTTTTTCGTGTCAAAACAAACTGGAAATTATTGCATAAAAAAGGCTGGTTCCGTACAAGACAAAACACAATCAAAAGCGAAAACCTGAGGCAAAAGACAAAAACTGCAATTCCTTCCCCCCCCCCCCCCTCTCACACACCCCTCCCCCCTCCCCCCCCCCCCCACCCCACACACACACACACACACACCTCTCTCTCTCCCCTCTCTCTCTTCTGTCTGACTGAAAAACAAGTGAATTCAAAACAGCAACGTTTCACCGACTCAGCATGTTTGCCATTGTCTGTGTAAAGAGAGAATACGTCAAACACTGCGGGCTCTCATCCATTCATTCATAGATGGATTCCAAATATACATTCGAGCAGTTAAACAGACGGAGACAGACTCAGCACTTTTAATGTAAGACCATTTCTATGTCAAGATAAGTTGAAGTAGAATAACCAGGACGTTAGGCCTGACCATTCAGGAGCTTTACTATGCATCTACAACAGGCCTTTTTACGTCCACACTATAGCTGTTGACGGCAAGACATTTCCTGTGTTTCGTCCTCCATTCTCATTGTGATCTTGTTGTGATGTCGAAGTGTCCGACGAGTGGACCGTGGCGACTACTCTAGTGAAAGAGACAAACACAAGCAGAGTTATGCTCCATGTTGACAGGGTTCTGACTGCAATGATTATGGTTAATGCTTCCACTTTGGCTGCTCGCGCTCTCTCTCTTCTCTCTCTCTCTCTCTCCTCTCTCTCTCTCTCTCTCTCTCTCTCTCTCTCTCTCTCTCTCTCTCTCTCTCTGAATGGCTGCCTGACTGTCTCTGTCTCTGCCTCTGTCTCTCTCTCTCTGTCTTCCTCTGTCTCTCTCTGTCTCTGTCTCTCTGTCTCTCTGTCTCTGTCTCTGTCTCTCTCTCTCTCTCTCTCTCTCTCTCTCTCTCTCTCTCCTCTCTCTCTCTCTCCCGCGTACTTGCACACAGAGTTGCTCTCTCGTTCTTGCTAGCATTAAATTAACCAGAAAAACTTATATATATGATGGCACCACAAACACATTTTCTTGTACTCTGTGAGGACAAATAAAAATATCGTGTATCGTGTACCGTGTGTATCGTGTAAATAAGTTGATAAATAAAACTCACGCCGACATGGTCCTGCTGTGTTTCTGATTGACAGTCTGTTCGTGCATCACATTTTATTCCTCAGGCTTGCTAAACATTCTTTTTTTTCACACAGATTTTATTCATGGAATGCCTTATGAGTGATCGGGCCTAGGGATAGGGAAAGCGAGTGTAAGAAGAGGTGGGAGGGGGGAAGGGGAGAGAGGGGGAAGAGGAGAGGGAGGGGCAACGTAGATGTGGACAGAGAATGAGAAGCGAAGAAACAGAAGAAGAATGAGAAGAAGATGGTGATGGTGGTAGTGGTGATGGTGGTGGTGGTAGCGGTGGTACTACTAAGTTGATGGCGGTGGTGGAGATGTTGTTGATGGTGGTTGTGGTGATAGTGGTGGTGGTTAATGGTGGTAATGTTAAAATGAAAATGAAACAAATAAGAATAACATCACAACGGTAACAACAGTAAAAGCTACACATTTTACCTTAACGCTTGTGTCTGACTACAAAATGCCCTTTAATTAACTTCAAAAATAATACCAGTTCACCGACTCACCACAGTGCACATTGCATGTAAAGACAAAGTATCATTCATGAACACCATCTGATCTATCCATCCGAACATGAACAAATAGATAAACAGACAGAGCGAATTTAAAATTTTGATGTAGGACTATTTTCCAAATCTGTATGAAAGTAAAACAGCCACGTCGCCAAACGTCACCATTACAGGGCGCCACTCTAGCATCTACAAGAAACCAGTAACATCCAGACCACAGCTACTTATCTAACAATGTTGACTGTGTTTCGTCCGCCATCTGCATAGTGGTCTGGTTGTGATGCGCCTGAGAGTCTGAAATTGGGGATAGCGGCGATCACTCATGTGCGCGTGACAAAAATATGTAGAGTTATGCTCCATGTTTACAGGATTGTCGAAGCGAAGCTGAGGCCAGCACTTGCAGTGTGAGTTATAGCACTCCATGCCAAAAAAAAAACCTCCTCTCTCTCTCTCTCTCTCTCTCTCTCTCTCTCTCTCTCTCTCTCTCTCTCTCTCTCTCTGTATATAATTATGCATATATACATATAAATATATGTATATAACTGGTATAGGAAGAAAAAAATCTCTCTCTCTCTCTCTCTCTCTCTCTCTCTCTTCTCTCTCTCTCTCTCTCTCTCTTATGCTCTTGCGTAAAGCCCTTAGTTTGATTCAAATAGATGAATAAACGAAACATATAAATTGAATATATACGTAGTTAATTTGGTAAATAAATGAATAAATAAGACCATAGATATAGAAATAAATGAATAAATAAACAAACGGATAAATAAATAAATAAACCAACTCCTGCTGTGTTTATGATTGACAATCTGGTTTCACCCATATTTTTTTTCATGTGGGTAAAGCATTGAATGCCGTCCTTCAATGTCATTGCCATCTCCCTCGTCTCTTACTCATTTCATGCTTAGACTCACTGACCTTTGTAGAATTCGGTAGGACCGATCTGAAAGACGGAGGACAGTGACAGTTAGAGGTAGATAGGAAAGAGACGGAAAAGAGGTGGCAGTGGCAGTGAGAGGGCCGATGGGATACAGGCTAAAGAAATTAATGATAATGACAATGAACATCGCTATCATCATCACAGCAGCAGCAGCAGCAGCAATAGTAGTAGTAGTAGTAGTAGTAGTAGTAGTAGTAGCAGTAGTAATAATAGTAGTAGTAGTAGCAGTTGTAGTCGTAGTAGTAGCAGTATAGTATCATCATCATCATCATCATCATTATTGTCAGTAGTAGTAGTAGTAGTAGTAGTTGTTGTTGTTGTTGTTGTTGTTGTTGTGTTGTCATTGTTGTTTGTTGTTGTTTTCGTCGTCGTCGTCATCATCATCATTAACATTAGTTGTTGTGGTTGTGGTGTTATAAGCATTAGCATTACAATAAGTCCATGATGATGATTGATGATGATGATGAAGATAGAAGGAGGAGGAGGAGGATTGTGGTCACTGTTGTCATGACAGCTGGTAGTGATGTAATAATATCAAAATAACAATATCAAAAGGAGAAGAAAAAAAAAACAACAACAGAGAAGAATCAGACAACAATTTCAGACAACATAAACATGCACGAGTGGAATGTTCGTTTTCTGAAGAATCAAACAAGAAATACAGAACAGGGCCGTTGCGTGCTCGACAAAACCGAGAAAATAAAAAAAGTGAGACGTGAAAAAAAAAACTTTCAATTTCCTCCTTCACACTATGTCTGATGCAGAAAAAGAAGAAGAAGAGGAAACGAAAACAGAAAGCAGAACTCAAAACAATAACATTTCCCCCCACAGCATATCCCTTAGTCTGTCTGTCTAGTCTAGTCTGTGTAAGGAAAAAAGATGTTGCAATACCATCCAGTCATCTAACATGGATCCCAGCATTCATGCATAGTTGAACAGACAGAGACAGACTTTACATTTTTATTCAGCGACTCTTCTCTGCGAAGATAGTTAAAGTAGAATAACCAGGATGCCATGCCATACCATTCAAGGGCATCGTTTGCGTCTCCAAGAGGCCATTAACATCCAGACTACAGCTATTGACCTCAGATATTTGCTGTGCTTCTTCTCCTATTTGCATAGTCGTCCTGTCTCGATGTCAACGAAGTGTCCGCGGTG
>CM065717.1:66857631-66865131 GCA_033310375.1 Conus canariensis
TTGTTGGAAATGTTTGGATTCGTACCCCCCTCCCCCCCCCAATCTCTCTCTCTCTCTCTCTCTCTCTCTCTCTCTCTCTCTCTCTCCTCTCTCTCTCTCTGTCTTTCTTTCTCTCATTCTCTCGTTCTGTATGATGATGATTCAGATCAGGAAATAAGGCAAAAGTTATCAAAAGGGACATTTCCTAGTCATATTCTTAGTGCCTTTTTGGACTCTCGCCTATCCAACACCGCCACGATTAAGTAAGTTTCTTTTTATTGATTTTTTTTTTACATAATGTTAGGTGTGTCCACTATATGAGAGAGAGACAGAGAGAGAGAGAGAGAGAGAGAGAGAGAGAGAGAGAGAGACAGACAGACAGACAGACAGACAGATAGACAGACAGACAGACAGACAGACAGACAGATGGAGAGAAAAGCACACAGTTGCTCAGTTCTGAAAGACTTTATTAGCCACCACTTGACCTGAAACTTTTCTGCTGAAGGGGTGAGTATGAAGACAAATTGGGAGAAGTCCGCGTCTGCTTTTGGGGGATGGTGTTGGTCCTGTAGACGGCAATCTCTGCAGCCATGAATAGTTGAGGTCACAGACTGTCCAGAAGTGTGCAGGGAGATGGTAGGGTTGCGGGAAGGTGAGACGGGGTGCGGATGGAGGGGAAGTTAGGGAGTCAGGAGGAAGTCTTCAAGGAAGACGAGATAGTGCACACTGTCTCCCTCCCCACCTCTCTGGTCCTGGTCAGGGGTCTGAAGACTCATCCTGAGAGCTGGAGAGTGGAATGCCTTCAGGCAACGCATTGCTTTCAATCTGGGGGGATTCCTTTCTTTCAAGTTGTCTGCCCCTTTCTGTCAAGATGTCCTTGTGTCTGCCTTCCTTTGATCCCCCACAAAACCCATCTCTCTGTACGTCTCTCTGTCTCTGTCTGTCTCTCTCTCTGTCTCTCTCCCTCTGTCTCTCTGTTCCTCTCTCTGTTCTCTCTCTCTGTCTCTCTCTCTCTCTGTCTCTGTCTCTATCACTGTCTCTCTCTCTCTCTCTCTCTCTCTCTCTCTCTCTCTCTCTCTCTCTCTCTCTCGCAGGTTCTTCAATCATAGAAAATCAAGAGGTATTTGAAACAATCATGGGGAAAGGGGGGGGGGGGGTTGGGAAATGTTTGGATTCCTACCCCCTCCCTCCCTCTCTCTCTCTCTCTCTCTCTCTCTCTCTCTCTCTCTCTTTCTCTCGTTCTGTATGATGATGATGATTCAGATCAGGAAATAAGGCAAATGTTATCAACAGGGACCTTGTCTAGTCATATTCTTAGTGCCTTTTTGGACTCTCGCCTGCCCAACATCGCCACGATAAAGTAAGTTTCTTTTTATTGATTTCTTTTTTACATAATGTTAGATCTCTCCAATATATATGAGAGAGAGAGAGACAGAGACAGAGAGAGAGGGAGAGAAAAGCACACAGTTGCTCACTTCTGAGAGACTTTGATAGCCACCACTTGACCTGAAACTTTTCTGCTGAAGGGGTGAGTATGAAGGCAGATTGGGAGAAGTCTGTGTCTGCCTTTTTGGGGATGGTGTTGGTCCTGTAGACGGCAATCTCTGCAGCCATGAATAGCTGAAGTCACAGACTGTCCAGAAGTGTGCAGGGAGAGGTAGGGTTGCGGGAAGGTGGGACGGGGTGCGGATGGAGGGGGAGTTAGGGAGTCAGGAGGAAGTTTCAAGGAAGACGAGATAGTGCACACTGTCTCCCTCCCCACCTCTCCGTTTCTGGTCAGGGGTCTCACTGACTCATCCTGAGAGCTGGAGAGTGGAATGCCTCCAGGCGACGCATTGCTTTCAATCTGGGGGATTCCTATCTTTCAAGTTGTCTGTCCCTTTCTGTCAAGATCTCCTTGTGTCTGCCTTCCTTTGATCCCCCACAAAACCCATCTCTCTGTATGTCTCTGTCTCTGTCTCTGTCTATCTCTTCTCTGTCTCTCTCCCTCTGTCTCTGTCTCTCTCTCTCTGTTTCTCTCTCTGTCTCTCTCTGTCTCTCTCTCTGTCTCTGTCTATATCTCTGTCTCTCTCACTCTCTCTCTTTCTCTCTCTCTCTCTCTCTTCTCTCCTCCCTCCCTCTCCTCTCTCTCTCTCTCTCTCTCTCTCTCTCTCTCTCTCTCTCAGGTTTTTCAATCATAGAAAATCAAGAGGTATTTGAAACAATCATGGGAAAAGGGGGGGGGGGGGAATCGGTTGTTGGAAATGTTTGGATTCGTACCCCCCCCAATCTCTCTCTCTCTCTCTCTCTCTCTTTCTCTCTCTCTCTCTCTCTCTCTCTCTCTCTCTCTCTCTCTCTTTCTCTCATTCTCTCGTTCTGTATGATGATGATTCAGATCAGGAAATAAGGCAAATGTTATCAAAAGGGACATTTCCTAGTCATATTCTTAGTGCCTTTTTGGACTCTCGCCTATCCAACACCGCCACGATAAAGTAAGTTTCTTTTTATTGATTTTTTTTTAGATAATGTTAGGTGTGTCCACTATATGAGAGAGAGACAGACAGACAGAGAGAGATAACGATAACGATAACGATAACGATAATTTATTCAAGAAAGGCCACAGCCCCATTTGAAGGGGGTATTGACATATAACTGATGTAACAACACATTAATATACAAGCATATATAAACAAATTCAAGTCAGATATCTCCTTCTCTTGAAGGATTTATACAAATATGAAGCTAGATCACCAACAACATTCTCATTTCTTGATGACAAAAGCAAGACAAGCCTAAAAAATGATGGACGTCGATAATATTTCAAAGGAATATATTTTTGTCTTAAATCTGTAAGCAAAGGACAAACAAACAGAAAATGAAGTTCGTTCTCTGGGGCAGACTTGCACAATGGACATAAAACATCTAATTCTGTATGAACATTGTAACGTTGCCTGTGTACAGCAATATCAGATACGCCGAATCTAAACTTAGTTAATGCAGATCTGACAAAACTATTGATATTCATCGACAGATAAGGTTCCGCTTCCATTACCTGATTTGACTTTAGAAATCGAAACAAAGAAAATCTCTCACTGTTTTTAATATGACTATTCCAGTCTTGCAAGTTACAATCAATTATTCTCTGCTTAAAACAAGCCAAAAATGTTTTAACACATCCAACACTCTGTTCTAACCAAACAAACGAAAACCCATAACTACAAAGACATTTACGAACAGAAGTTGCCCAAGTTGATTTACCTCTAGAATCTAAATCAAACAATACTCTGTATGCTTTTGCAGGTAACCTGTGTTCTCCCATACGCATGAGCTTAAGCCAATAACTAATACATTTCACGTATGAATTTACATAAATAGGATATCTGCCAAGCTCACCATAAACCAAGTCATTAGGGGTTCGTCTATCCACATGCAAAAAGCGTTTCATAGCAAATAAATGTAATTTTTCAATTTCATGACCTTTATCCAATCCCCAAATTTCAGCGCCATACTGTACAATAGGCTGCACTTGGGCATCAAACAATTTAAAAAATAATTTAACTGAAGCACTTTCAAATTTATAAAGCAAGCTTAAAATAGCTATAACAGCACGCTTTCCTCTGTTAACAAGATCATGACAGGCAAACGTAAAGCTAAGTTTTGTTGAAAAATATATGCCCAAGTACTTGTAAGCATTTACCACCGACATTTGTGAACTTCCATACAACCACCTTTCACGCGATGCTAAGAAACCACCCTTTCGAAAAACTATAATGTTTGATTTACTCATGTTTACTTTCAAAGCCAGTCTACATGCTGCAGAATGCAAATTATTCAATTGGTTTTGTAATCCTACGACAGTTTCAGAGAGCAAGACGATATCATCTGCAAATAACAATATAAATAATTCGATCGAGTCAAAAGTGACACCGTGTCTTCCCTTCTCAATAATTTCTAGTGCTAATTCATTAATATACAATGAAAATAATACTGGGCTGCAGACATCCCCCTGTTTAACACCCTGAGTACATCTAATATAGTCACTAAATTTTGCCCCACATCTTATCGTAGCTTTAACATCTTTGTACATGCATTTTACACAATTATATAATTTACCTTTGATTCCATTTTTTGTAAGTATCGGCCACAAAAGTTTTCTTGAAATGGAGTCAAAGGCCTTTTCAAAGTCTATAAAGGCAACATATAGCTTACGGTTGTTAGAAAATTGTTTCTGGACAGCTGCTAACAGAGTGAACATATGATCAATTGTACAAAAGTTTTTTCTTGAACCCTGCCTGGTGATCACCTGTTATATTGTTTACTTCAATCCATTCTGACAATCTCTTGTTAATTATAGAACCAAATACTTTACTTGCAATATCAGACAAGGAAATTCCTCTGTAATTGTTAGGGTCATTCCTATTACCTTTTTTAAAGAGAGGGAGAATAAATGATTTGTGCCAATCTTCAGGATAAATTCCATTGTCAAACAAATTATTGAACAATTTAACCAGAAAATCAGTTCCAACATTACCAACATTTTTAAAAAACTCACAAATCATGCCATCTGGACCAGCTGCCTTTCCATTTTTTAGCTTTCTTATTGCAGCAACAACTTCAATTTTGCTTATAGGACGATCATAATGTTCTATATATCCGTTGTCGCATATCATATCATTTACTAGAATTTCAGTTTCTGTCCTAGAATCCTTATCCAGCACATGCTTAAAATGATTATACCATTCATCTATAGTGATTTCGTTTTGATTATATACTCGCTTTCTAAATACTGTACGTACATTTCTCCAGAACTCTTGCTGACTATCAATACTTGTGATCACTTTTTCAAACAGTAAATCGTTGTGTTGTTTCTTCTTTCTTTGTAATAAATTTTTATACTCACGTCGAGCTACACAGTATAGATGTCGGACATCTTTATCTAATGTGTTGCAAAATGTTCTTAACAATTTTCGTAAATTTTGTCTTTCAATTTTACATTCGGCATCAAACCAATCATTTTGTCGCTTCACTCTGTTTACACAAACTTTACGTTTCATACCGTCAGCAGCTCTTTTTACAGAACTGTTAAACAAGTTAAGTGCATCATTTATATTTACATCTACTAAGTCCATAGCACGAAATAACTGGAATTTGATTTCCTGTGAGTTCATTGAGTCTATGAAATTCAAGGCATAATCCTTATCCCACACAAACTTTTCAATATACTCACTCCTTTTTTCATTTTCATTCACACCCACATTTGTTCCTAGAACATTTACGCTAAGTTCCAAAGGCATATGATCATATTCCAATCGTTCTTTCACACACAATTTACAAGAAGAGTTTATAAAGTCAAAAAGTTCACATGATGCTATAAAGTAATCATTCACACTACAACCTGATTCACACACATATGTAAAGTGACCGTTGATGTCACTCGAACAAAGACCATTAAGAATGTACAGACCCAAAGCATTACACATGTTTAACAGACGTTTACCATACTCATTCAACACCTTGTCTTGAGACTGTCGTTTAACTTTAGACGAATCAAATTTGTCAAACCATGAAAACGTTTTAATATTGTCATCACATTCTGGAGATATGTCTGCTGTTCGACCGTTAAAGTCACCACACATCAATATTGACATCTTATCATTGAAACATATATTATTTACAATACAATCCTCAATTTGACTGATCCCATTATCCACGTTTAACACAGAATAGTATGGCGATTTCTCGGGTGGAACATATGTACATAAATATAAGATATCATTTGATAAGCAGAACAAATTTTTGTCAAGAACAAATAACAACACATTATCAAAATGAACAACAACTTGTTTCACAAATTTCACAAGACTATTCCTGATTAAACATATTACTCCCCCTGATCTCCTTCCTCGCTCAGTAAATCGTAAAGCTGGCTTTACAAACACAGTGTGGTCACTAAACACAGTAGACTGGAAATCATCAACAAAAGTCTCAACAAGACAGACAAAATCAAAAGATGACACATAATCAATAAAATCAATGTTAGAAAGCTTCGACAATATACTGCCTATGTTCCAATGGAGAAAAGAATAGTTTTTAATAACGGGTGTATTTATTGTAACTGGTGTGATTACAGTGGTTGGCATGACCGTAGTGGTTAGTGAATTAATGTTTATTTGTGGATCGTAAACCTCATCTGACATTACAGGCTGTACAACTGAAACACAATCCTCACAGGCACGCACATTTTTGTCGACACGTTCGTCTCTTAAACTATGTACACCAACTTCGGAGAGGACTCTTTCGTTCGATATTGGAGATGAATTGCTCTTATTCCCGTTTTGATTATGTATATATACACTGGAGCACAGACATTCATTCGATGATGAAATCGAAGCATTTTCATTCACGCGTTCATTCATTCTACAAGGTAAGCATTTATTCAATGAAGAAGATATTCTGTTCTCAGCCACTCTTTCATTACATACATAAAATTTAGAAGACAAACAAGCATCAAACACGAAAGGAAAAACACTTTCATCTACGCTTTCATTATGTGCATGACCAAAATTCGATGTGTTGCCAGGTACACATTTATCGGCCACCGTGAAAACATCTGAATGCGTTCGTTTGAACGACGCATTGCACGCACAGTATCTGTCGTGAACTTCACAACTAACAAGGGACGTTGACACAGCTGTGTCACCCATCCCAATCCGAACTGCACGTGCTGTGCCATCCTTCCCTTCTCCTGTACACGGTGTTACACTTGTTTCTGTACCCTCCGCGTTTTTATTTATGTACTGATTTGCTGAATTAAATTGTTTTGGTATTTCTCTAACAGGCCGGCCATACCTCTAGGTAGACAGTTTCAGATTACTGTCTTGGTCAAGGTAATATTTTTTTCCTTCAATCACCAGGTGATCAAAGATCATTGATACCTTTTTATTTTATTTTCTTGCGTCTTTCAGATGAGGGACAAGTTTTTTACGAATTTCTCTCACTCGCTGGGAGAAATCTTCACCCACAAATACATCTGTACCGCGTAGCTTGTGTCTGGCACCCAGTATCGATTCCTTATCCTTAAAAAATGTGCAGCAACCAATAATTGGAGAGTCATGTTTCGCATTCAATCTGTGGAGCCTGTCAAATTGTATGTCTCTCGCCAGTTCTAATTTATCAGCTAGCAAATCATGCACAAGGCCCTCACAGTCCTGCCTGGTTTCCCCGTTCTCTCCTGGGGATGCCATGAAATATTACATTGTTTCGCTTAGAACGACATTCTAAGTCATCTGTCTTTGTTCAAGTTTCAACACTTTTTCATTCAGTCTGTCGTTCTGTGCCTTCAGGTTTTCATTATCACGTCTGAGATCAGCGATCTCCTCTTTCAGAGACAAAACGTCATCATGCAGTCCGGCATACATTTCCTTCATGTCCCTCATGTCAGCTTTCATGTCATCGAACTTACAGTTCAGGTCCTGTATGGAAGACAGCACATCACGGAGACTGGGTTCTGCATCCATCCGGGAGGGAGAGGACTTGGATGCC
>CM065717.1:66870131-66872631 GCA_033310375.1 Conus canariensis
AAGGTCATTGCCTGCCTGGACGATGGCTTCCCTCCACCCACCCCGCCTCGCCCCATCTGTCGCGGGTTTAAACGAAAAAGAAAAGAAAGAAAGAAAAGAACGAAAGGAAAAAGAAAGTAAATAAGAAAGGAGGAAGGAAAGAAGGAAAGAAAAAGAGACAGATAGACAGACAGACAGACAGACAGAAGGTCAAACAGGAAAAAAAAAGTTGGGGAGGGGGAGGGGGGGGGGGTCGGAGGATGGAAAGGCCAGAAAGTTAACAGACTCAAGAGATTGTACCAACAGAAGCAACAATCATCATCAGAAACGAAATGACAGGCCAGCAAACCCCGTCCATCGCCCGTGTTTGTTGGAGACATTGGAATTACCCCCCACCCACCCACCCACTCCACCCCACCCCACCCCACCCCACCCTACTACACCCTACCCCACCCCTACCCCTACCCCATCCCCAACCCAACCCACCCAACCTTCTTACCCCTCTCCTCCATCTCTGAGACATCGTCCGCTCTTGGTGTCCTCATGATGGCTTAAAAAAAAAACGGGGGGTTGGGGGGAGGTGGTGGGGGAGGAGTAGTAAGGGAGGAAGGGAGAGAGGATGGGGATGGGCATTGCTGGCGGGGAGGTGTGTGTGTGGGGGAGGAGGGGGCAGGAGGGGAGGGGAAAGAGGGGAGGGGTCAGCATTCAGAGAGAGAGAGAGAAAAAAAATAGAAAGTAATCATGGACCTTGACCACCATCTTTCTTTGAGAGAGACAGACAGAGAGAGAGAGAGACGGGGGGGGGGGGGGGTGGGTAGTGGTTTTTTTTTTTTTTGTTTGTTTCTGTTGTTGTCTATGCCGCCCGCGGGCCGTTGGTACTGGGCGGGGTGAACAATGAGACCAAATCGGTGCCGTTCTTCTTCCCCCTTTCACTCTTTTGCTCCCCCTCCCCTCCCCTTCCCTCCCCTTCGCTGCCCGCCTAGGGCGGGTTGAAGGAACGGCAGAGAGCGATGGGGGTCCTTTTACCAATGGCTTTAAGTGAACGGTACTTTGATGAATGCTGCTCCTTCCGTGCGTTGGGCGCGGGGTGGGGGATGGGGATTTCGGAGGACCGGAGGGGGGGCGGGGGCCGGGGAGGGATAGGGGGCGCGGCGGGGGGGGGGGGGGAGCGGAGAAGAGGGGTGAGGGAAAGGAGGGGAGATCGTCGTGTGTGTGTGTGTGTGTGTGTGTGTGTGTGTGTGGGTGGTGTGTGTGTGTTGTGGGGTGTGTGTGTGTGTGTGTGTGTGTGTGTGTGTGTGTGTGTGTGTGTGTGTGTGTGTGTGTGTGTGAACTTTGACTGGTATATGTGTGTGTTGTTGTTTTTGTTACTGTTGTTGTTGTTGTATTCAATTTAACGTCTTTCCATATTAAGTGATATTAGACGAGTGTGTGTTTTGTGTGTGTGTGTGTGTGTTGTGTGGGGTTGTGTGTGTGTGTGTGTTTTGTGTGTGTGTGTGTGTGAGCTCTGACTTGTGTGTGTGTTGTGTGTGTGTGTGTGTGTGTGGTTTCTGTGTGTGTGGTGTGTGTGTGTGTGTGTGTGTGTGTGTGTGTGTGTGTGTGTGTGTGTTCCCCTGCGCGCATGTGTATGCGTGTGTGTGCTTGTGTGTGTGTGTGTGTGTGTGTGTGTGTGTGTGTGTGTGTGTGTCGCGCGCGCGCGCATGTGTGTGCGTGTGTGTGTGTGTGTGTGTGTGTGTGTGTGTGTGTGTGTGTGCGTGTAAGATTCTGTGTGCCCTTGTGCACATGTGTGTGTGTGTGTGTGTGTGTGTGTGTGTGTGTGTGTGTGTGTGTGTGTGTGTGTGTGTGCCTGTCTGTCTGTCTGTCTGTCTGTTTGTGTCTGCGTCTGGTTGCCTGTGTGTATTTTGAAAGCGACCTAGATTACCACAACGGAGGAGAGAAGAGATTGAAGGGTGGTGGACGACGGACGTCGGAATTCAACAGCCCCAAAGGAGGAATAGGCAGAGGAGGAGGAGGATGGAGGAGGAGGAGGTGGAGGTACAGAACGGTCCACCAATGAGAGAGAGACCCTCCCCCCTCCCCCCACCCTCCCTGTCTGTCTCTCCCCTGTACAATTCGTGGAGCCCTGACCGGCAATTTACTGTCTGATGTCAGTTTCCCATGTGGTCCAAACTTTTTTTTTTCTCCCCTAAACCAAAGTGTACACTTCACTTCGCTCGCAGGCCTTTGTGCAGTTTTTCGGGGGTAGGGTAATTGGCGGCGGTGTTTTTTGTTTCTTTTTCTTTTCCTTTGCAAGACTTGCAATCGGTGGTGGACTTTAACTACAGTCCTGTACGAGAACTCCAGTCTAGCTCTTGTCTATTGGTGGCAGGGCTGCTTCGCAGGCATTTCACGTTAATGATGGTAAATTGCTAGCGTTTGGTTTTTCTTTTTCTTTTTTCTTTCTTTTTTTTTTCTTTTTTTTTCCATGATGAGGTTCGATTAAGAAGTTTGTGTAGATGGGGGGTCGGCAACGGGGGGGAGGAAG
>CM065717.1:66920131-66927631 GCA_033310375.1 Conus canariensis
CACTCTCTCCCCACCCAGTCTGAGGAGCGAGTTCTTGTTGCTGATGCTTATCTGTCGTGTGGTTCTGATCGAGAGGAGAATTCATTAATTAAAGGGGGGGGGGGGGGGATGTTTGTGAACACGTCTGACCTCGTGGGCTCAGACCCTGAAAAGATGTCTCCCCTTCCCCTTCCCCTTTCTCCCCTCCTCTCCTCTCCTCCCTTCCCAATCCCAACCCATACCTCCCCACCACCACCCCTCCACACCTCCTAACCTCTCATCCCCTCTCTACCCCTCCCTCTCTACGTCGTCTGGACAGTGCTTAGCTCCTGCTTATGTTAATGAGCCTGTGACTGCTAATATCAGCGGCAGTACTTGTGGGGACATTAATGGATGTCTTCCTGTTTACTTTCACCACGGAGGTAATGTTTTTAACCCGCGTCCTGTGTGTTGTTTCTCTGTCTGTCTGTTTGTCTGTCTGTTTGTCTGTCAGTCTGTCTGTCAGCGAGATTTATCCCCTCTCCACCCCCACCTCCCACCCACTCCCCAAAAAGTATGGTTACGGTAACCCGACCGACATTTTTGTTTCTGCAGACCTTTTTTTTTTGTTTCATTTATTTTATTTTATTTTTTTTTGGCACGATTGAAAAAAGAATGAATGTAAGAGAAATTGAATTCTTTCAGTTTTCAGTTAGTCATCGAAATCCGAAAGGGGCGGTAAGTTTCGTGCGATCTTAATTAAGTATTGAAGGCCGAAACGGCGAAAAAATGGCATCTAGACTGCCGCACCCACAGTGTGTAAAATACAGCCTGTTCGTGTTTGCAGAGCTAACCACTTTCCACCAAATCACAGAAATTCAAACCTCAAAAACTGCGAAAGAACGTGGCCAGAAAAATGTAATTCCTCATGGAGCAAGCTGCGTTTTCTATACTCAAGCAGACAATACGAAGGTTTTGAAACCTCTCTCCCTCCCTCCCTTCCCACCTTCATCTACTCTCTCTCTCTCTCTCTCTCTCTCTCTCTCTCTCTCTCTCACACCACACACACACACACACACACACACACACACACACACACACACACACACACACACACACACACACTTCCCCCCCCCCCTCTCCCTCTGCCTCCCCCTCTTTCTCTCTGTCTCTCTTTTTCTCTCTTTATCTCCCCTGCCCCCCCCCCCACTCCTCTCTCTCTCTCTCTCACTGTCACGGAAGCATTATGCCAGACGTAGTATGCAGTCATTTTCTAGTCGGAAAATCATAACAACATGCACTGTTAGCGTCAGCAATGTTGCTTGCATCACTAGCATCAGTAATGTACTGATGTTGATTTTTAGAAAGTTAATTGTGCAGCAAAGTTCTGTAACTGAATACTGTTAACCAGCTTCGTTAGTATAAGCATCCTAATTGAAAATGACGGTTATAATTCAATTTACAGAGCCTCAAAATTCAGTGTAATAAGCATAACATCACCGTTGAAGTTTCGTCATTGAAAGTAACAATTGTAAGACCATTTTTGCAATTGTAAGACCATTTTCGAAGTCCGACAATCGAAAGTAACAGTGACAATAACAGTATTAAAGTCTGATTACTTAAAGTAACGACAGCTGTGTCAGTATGAAGATCTCATAATTTACTGCATCAAATACAGTATCAGTCATACAGAGTGAGAGTGTCTCTGTGTATAATGTCAAAGACTCCTAGTTCCATGCGCAGCAAACATTTTGTCAGTAGCATTATCTCATAAGCCGAACTCCCAGAATTCAAAGCATTGACAAGTCTTATAATTCAAAGTGACAATTGCAGTTTGGGTATCGGAGTGCCGTATTTCATTCTGACGTCAGATAATTAAAAGCAACAGCTATAGCATCGGTCTCAAAGTTCCATAATTCAAAGTGTTTTCAGTAATAAAGTCCCATAATTTGAAGCATTATCAGTGTGGAAATGTCATAATTTAGAGCATTGTCACTATCAATGTCCTATAGTTTGAAGCATTATCAATGTCGAAATGCCATAACCCACCCAAAGCATTGTCGGCATCAAAGTCCCATCATTCAAAGCAGCAATTATACCACCACCGTGACAGGCTCACCATTGAAAGGAACAATTAGGCCTGTAGTATCAGTGGCATTACACTGAGCGTCTACAGCATCCAGAGATGCTGGTAGTGTGACAGACAAAAGCACCACCTGCTGCAGCGGACAACCTGGACAGTGTATGTATGACCACGGTCAGAGTGGAAGGTGGCAATTAACAGTGGCCTAACCGAACGACTGAATTTCATTTTGTTTTTCCATCTCCGTCTAGCAGCGGGCGGCTGCTGTACTCGGGTCACACGGTACCAGTGCAAATGGTAATAAAGTCCATCAGGTGTTGGTTCAAGCTAGTTATACAGCCTTTCTCTGAAAGGTTCCTGGGCAGCTGGCATTGATCTAGCGCTCTAAGCCGCACTCTTTTTGGGAGGGTTGGGAAAGGCTTTAGGGGGGCAACGGCAGCAGCAGCAGCAGCAGCAGCAACAGCTGCTCTGCTGCGATAAAGCCGCGTAAATGATGTGTACTTCTAGGACAATGTAGGACTGGTACTGGTTGTAGAAGTAGTTGTAGTAGTATGTAGTAGTAGTAGTAGTAGTAGTAGTAGAAAATTTTAGAATCGGTAATGGTTGTAGAAGTAGTTGTAGTATTAGAAGTAGGGACAGCAGCAGCAGCAAGAGTAGTAGTAGTTGTAGTAGTAGCAGCAGCAGCAACAGCAGCAGCAATTGTAGTAGTAGCAGAGAAATCCCTCCAATTTTTCAGAGTAGTAGTAGTAGTAGTAATAGCAGCAGCAGAGAAATCCCTGCCATTTCTCTGAGGAGGAGTAGAAGTTGTAGTAGTAGTAATAGTAATAGTAGTGGTAGTAGTGTAGTAGTAGTAGTAGTAGTAGTGACAGTAGCAGCGACGGCTGTGGCGACGGCGGCAGCAACAGCATGAACAGGAGTAGTACTAGTAGCAGCAGCAGCAGCTGCAGTAGTAGTAGCAGCAGCAGCAGTAATAGTAATAGTAGCAGTTGTGGTAGTAGCAGTAGTAGCAGTAGCAGTAGTAGTAGCCTGAAGAGGTAAAATAATAGATCGTACAGTGGAGATCTACTCTTAGAAATAGCAGCATAGCAACAGAAGCAGTTCTCCTCCTCCACGTCGTCGTTGTTGCCGTCGTCGCTGCAGCAGCAGCAGCAGCAGCAGAGGTAGTAATAGAAGCAGCAGCAGCAGCAGATGCAGTACCAGCAGCATCGGACTACAACCTTAATGATCTAAACTCATAAACGGTGATTAGATACCGGATGAAAGGATATATCACTAGTTGCTCGTGTTGGTACTAGAATAGTAGTAGTAGTAGTGTAGTAGTAGCAGCTAGTAGTAGTAGTATAGTAGTAGTAGTCGTAGTAGCAGCAGCAGCAGCAGTAGTAGTGGTAGTTGTAGCAGTAGTAGTAGTAGCAGCAGCAGTAGTAGTAGTAGCAGCAGCAGCAGCGCAGAGCAGAAGCAGCAGCAGCAGTAGTAGTATGCAGCAGCAGCAGCAGCAGTAGTAGTAGTAGTAATAGCAGTAGTAGTAGTAGTAGTACCAGCAGCAGTAGTAGTATCAGCAGCAGCAGCAGCAGCAGCAGTAGTAGTAGTAGTAGCAGCAGCAATAGAAGTGGTAATCTGAAGTTAAAGGGGAAAAAATCAAATCATCGAGTATAGATAGCGGTGGTACGAATGATGTAAAGAGCTGCACAATTGTAGTAGTAGTAGTAGTGGCAGCACCAGCAGCACCAGTAGCACCAGCATTAGTAGAATTAGTACGGCAGGAGCAGCAACCCAGCAGAAGGATCAGACGTAGCAGTAGCAATGGAAGGCCTAATAATAATCGTAGTTGTTGGATGGGGTGCTGACAGAAGAAACAGCGGCAGCTGACAACGCCTTTGGCGAAATAACACAATCAAAGATGCAATACAGTAATAACTCTCTCTCTCTCTCTCTCTCTCACCACCACACACACACACACACACACACACACACACACACACACACACACACACACACACACACACACACACACACTGACAACGCCTTTGGCGAAATAACACAATAAAAGATGCAATACAGTAATAACTCTCACGCATGCACGCACGCACGCACGCACGCACGCACACACACACACACACACACACACACACACACACACACACACACACACACACACACACACACACACACACACAACGCCTTTAGCGAAATACACAATAAAAGATGCAGTACGGTAGTAACTCTCTCTCTCTCTTCTCTCTCTCTCTTCTCTCTCTCTGTCTCTCTCTGTCTCTCTCTCTCTCTCTCTCTCTCTCTCTCTCTCTCTCTCACACACACACACGCACACATACACACATACACACACACTCACACACACACACATATACACACACACTCACACACACACACACACACACACACACACACACACACACACACACACACACACACACACACACTAGCAGACTTCCATCAAATCCTCCTGAGGACGTACTGATCTGTTTTTACCAGCCGCCCATCTCCTCCTCTTCTTCCTCCTCCTCCACCTCCTCCACACCACCACCACCACCATCACCATCACCACTGCTGGAACTACTGGTATCAGCCTACCGATCGTTCCGCTTCCCTAGATGACCGGATGGGCGTGAAGTGTCTGTCTGACATCCTGTAGATAAGCAGATGGTTCAAAGTGTGCGTCCTCCTGTGCTGGCTGAGCCCCTCAGAGAGACAGACAGACAGACAGACAGATGAGAAGAAGAAGAGAAGAGAGAGAGAGACAGCGAGAGGGACAGAGACAGAGAGTGAGACAGACAGACAGCCAGAGAGAGAGAGAGAGAGAGATGTGGGTAGGGTGGAGAGGAAGAGAGGGGAGAGAGGAGAGAGAGAGAGAGATGTGTAGGTGAGGACGGATTAGAGTGAATGAGAGACGAGTCGGGGGGGGAGGAGGAGGAGAGAGAGAGGGGCTGCCGGGAGGGAGGGGAGGGGGAGGGAGGGAGGGAGAAGGAGAGGGAGGTGGGGGTGAGGATGGAGACATAATCTCCACATCTAAAGGCGTAGCCGTCTTAAAACCCCAGACAGAAGCGGCCAGCCAGACGCGTTCGCTGGTGGCTCATTTGTCGGTGAATCATTCGAGTAATGTCAGTTAAAAGCGTTTGATATTGATTGCTGGGCCCCTTCCTAGACTCTCTGCCACTCGGATTGGTGTCAGTTAACTTTGTGGGGCGTAAGAGCTGTCGGATCAATGTCAATGGTTCTCCCGGAGTCCTCCCAGCGGTTTTTCTCAGCGGCTGGAGAGTGTGTGTGTGTGGAGTGAGATGTCCCAGAATGATAACGTTTTAAAGCATGGCATTGAAGAGCGAGTGATCTGAAACTGTGTAAATAAATAAACTCCACAGACTTCAGGTAGCAAGGGTTGAGTGTTTGAAAGACACTGGCACAATCTGAAGGTTGCAGGTTCGAGAACTAGACTTGTTGTGACGTGCCTTTAATGTAAACGGTGTAACGTGCCTTTACATGTCGTTATCAGTCACTCCAGAAATCATTCCTGACAATTTCTCCTGTAAGAGTGCAGCTTTCCATCAAACGTTAAAGGCTGATTTAGTGGGGAGGACATTTGTTGGGGTTTTTTTTAAGTTTAATAGTTCAAAAAGAGATATGTTCAGGTTGATGTATTCATAAGATCGGATTTTAGGGCTGACGTTGTGAAAAAGATAAAGATACAAAATATTACGGTTGATGTGGTGAAAATGTTTCATTATGAGATTGATTCAACGAAAAAAAATTGTGTGTTTTTTTCATTATCGTTTTAATTCAGAGGTTACAGACAGACAGTAACTAACAGACGTACAGACGGAAGATAGATACGTTGGTAGACTGACAGAGAAAAAAGGAAGTTAAGTGTTTTTGGCACATACCAGTGGTGCCAGCTGAAGAGGGTATGCAGCAAATAGTTGAAGAATGCACATGATGGTGATTCAGTCCCTAAGTGCTACTCTAAAGACCGGAAAGTCTGGCATTACCGTTGTTTTCTCATGAAGTCAGGAATTCCAAACTTGTTGACAGAAAGAAGGGCGTTAACTGGTTATCTCCTAGTTTAGAGGAGTTTAGGATTTGGTGTTGATGTCTTCTAATATGCCCCACCCCCATACCCCATGCACCCTTCTTCGTTTCTTCTTCTTCTTCTTCTTCTTATTCTTCGCCTTCTTCTTCTTCTCCTTCTTCATCTTTTCTTCTTCTTCTTCTTCTTCTTCTTCTTCTTCTTCTTCTTCTTCTTCTTCTTCTTCCTGGTGGCTGTTCTGAATTGGAAGCATTGTGGATTTCTGATAATGTCCTCTAGTAACCCTACACCATGCACCCGTCTTCTTCATTCATTTTCTGCTCCGTTGTCATCATCGTCGTTTGTCGGTGTCGTCGTAGTTGTCGTCTTCGTTTTCTCTTTCTCCTTCTTCATCTCCTTTCTCCTTCTTCATCTCCTTGCTCCTCCTCCTCCTCTTTCTCCTCCTCCTCCTCCTCTTCCTCCGCCTCCTCCTCCTTCTCCTGTTCCTCCTTCTCCTCCTTAACACCTTTACACTTGGGGACCAGTTTTTAGGGTGGTTTTTCCCTGGAGCTTCCACAGATCTGTTCCGTTTTTCTTGTACAAAGGTGGACATCTGCTATGTCTCGTGTCTCAGCCCCTGCAAAATTCCGTATTCTAAGTGAATGTGTTCTGTGGTGTGGTAGACAATAGATGACACACGTGATAACATCTGCACACGTGGTAGGTGAGGTCGCTGTGTTCTGCCCACAGGTGGAAAATGATGACCTGTTCCTCCTGTATGTTCAATTGATGGTGCATGTCCTGTGGTGGTGATGTGTCTTGTACGTAGAATGTTTGATGGTCTTCGTATCTGATGGACTGACATTTCTTTCTTTTTTTTCTTTCTTTTTTTCTTTCTTTCATCATCATCGTCATCATCGTCATCGTCATCATCATCGTCATCATCATCATCATCATTTTTTCTTCTTCTCCTCCTCCTCCTCCTTCTTTCTTTACTTTCTTTCTTTCTTTTTTTTTTCTTTCTTTTGTTCTTGTTTTCGTCCTTTTTGTTCTCCTCCTCCTCTTCCACCACCTCCTTCTCCTTCTCTTCCTCCACCTTCTCCTCCTCCTCCTCCTTCTCCTCCTCCTCCTCCTCCCTCTCCTCCTCCTCCCCCTCCTCTTCCTCCTCCTACTACTATTACTACTACTTCTACTACAACTACTGCTACTATTACCACCACCACCACCAGTACTACTACTGCTGCTGCTGCTACAACTACTACCTCTACTACCTTTTCTCTTTTCTCCTCTGTTTTCCCTTTTTCTCCTGCTTCGTCGTTCTCTTCCTTCTCCTTCACCAAGCCTAAAGACAGCTTCAGACAGGTGAAGGCAACTCCATCTGTCGGCGAGTGAGGATAAGCGTGCACTTGAACCGCCTGCGTGTCTGTGTCTGTCCACAAGCTGA
>CM065717.1:66930131-66935131 GCA_033310375.1 Conus canariensis
ACTACCACACAGTCACACACACTCACACACACACACACACACACACACACACACACACACACACACACACACACACACCACACACACACACACAAGAACGTCGTTAACATTGTAGAAACGTTTGTTTTTAAAATGATTTCTACGGTCAGCTTCCTGCTGCTTTCAATGCCCCGAAATGAATTGCCTCTGATTAATTCATCAACGCTCTCTGCCCTCCTCCCCACCCCCACCCCACCACCCACCCCCACCCTCCACCCCCCTCTGTCTGTCTGTCTGTCTGTCTGTCTGTCTGTCTGTCTGTCTGTCTCTCTCTCTCTCTCTCTCTCTCTCTCTCTCTCTCTCTCTCTAACAAGAACATTAATAATATTAAAGTTTTAGAATTGAAAGGAATTACCAAATCAGTATCAACTTCCGCTAATTGAAACTAACAATACAGTATCACTATCAGAGTCTCTTAATTAAAGATAACAATATTGATGTCAGTATCAACAATTGAAAATAATGGTTGTAATATTCGTGTCGAGTATCATTGTCGCACAATTCAAAACAACAATTATTATGTCAGTGTCAAATTCACAGACTTCAGTCCGCTTTTAACAGATCAGAATCAAAGTCGCATGATTCAAACGATTTTCAAGCCTTATAATTCAATGTAGCAATTATAACATAAGTATCAAAATCCTGTAATTCAAAGAAGTATCAAGTCCCATAATTCAAAGCAGAAATTTTGATTATCAATATCATAATCTCAGAATACAAAGCATTGCAATTCTTATCATTCAAAGCAGCAATTATAGCATGAATATGAGAGTCCAAAACTCAAGAGCACAGTCATGTCCAAATTCAAAGCAACTGTTATAATGTTAGTATTAAAGCCATTGGCAGATACAGTTTCATGTTTGAAAGCAGCAGTTATAACATCAGGTTGAGAGTCGAAAACTCAAAGCGTGATCAAGTGTCCAAATTCATAGCAGCTGTTATAATGTTGGTATCAAAGCCCGTACTTCAAACAAAGTCCCATAATTCGAAATAGTGTCAGTATTAAAGTCCCAAAATGGACAGCAACAGTTGTAGCATCAGTAATACTCAACGGAGCTGCTGCAGCAGCAGCAGTAAGTAGCAGCAGCGCCCCGGGAAGCTGAGAGACAAAAGCACCTGCTGCTACAACTAGGGCATTATCAACAGCAGTCTGACCAGTAGTCACAGTGCAAGGTGGCAAATCAACTAGTGGCATAACAGGACGAGTGAATTCAGACTCTCCGTGTTTCGACAGCCGGCTATTGTCCTCACAGTATTGGGTTCTGACAGGGGAACATTGATTACCGGCGCTGTAGCTGTACCGTACAAACGGTAGTCAAAACCCGTCTTTGGCCGTTGCTGGAATCGGTTACACAACATTTCTGGCAAAGCTTTCTAAGGTGGCTGGCATTGATATAGCGCTCCAAAATGACCTCTATTATGTGTGTGTGTGTGTGGAGGGGGGGGGAGTGGGAGGGGAGGGGTGTGGGAGGTATGATGGGAGGGTTCAGGCTTTGCGTGCAAGAGAAGCAGCGGCAGATGTAAGAACAGCAAGAGCGAAACTGCTTCTGTGACACATATTTCTCGGTAATTTTTTAACTACTACTGCAGCAGCAGCAGCAGCGCTAGTAGTAGTAGTAGTAGTAGTAGTAGTAGTAGTAGTGGTAGTAGTAGTACTAACAGCAGCAGCAGCACTATTAGTGGTAGAAGAAGCAATGGTGGCGGTGGTAGTTGTAGATATAATCTGAAAATTAAGATGATGGGATCATCATGTAGAAACAGCAGTAGTACAAATATTACATTATAACAGTGTAGTAATAGCAGGAGAGAGAGAGAGGGGGTTATAGAGAAGGATGTCAGTGCCACAAGAGGGCAGGGGGAGGGGGGAGGAAGCAAGGGAGTGAGTGAGGATGGTGGTATAATCTGTACATCTCAGACATAGTCCTCTTCAAACCCAGATAGAACTTACTTCCCAGGCTTTTCGCTGGCTGCCCATCTGTAAGCGAATCATTCCAGTAATGTCAGTTAAAGGCGTTTGATATTGATCACCAGGCCCCACCACAAGTCCTCTGCCACTTGGATTGGTGTCACTTAACTTTTGTGGGGCGGAAGAGATATCTGGTTAATGTCCTTGATTCTCCCAGTCATCCTACTGGTTTTCAGCGGACGATTGTCTCAGATGTCCCGAATGATGGATCTGAAGTGTCAGTCATGTGGAATTATATAAATGAATTGCGATATAAACGTACAGTTAGCTATCGTCGAGTGGTTAAAACAGAACGGAGTTTACAGATTTGAACAACAGCAGGATTTATCTGGCTGGTGAAATGTGGTGTTGTTTTTTTGTTTTGTTTTGTTTTGTTTTTTCGTTTTCTTACGTCAACATAATCATTTACATGTGCTGTACCAGTGACATCTTTGGCTAATTTTCATCACTATGACCACGCTTATGTTATTAGCATTCCACATAATTGCGCAGTCTGTGTGTTCATGTAAGTCGGTTGCCATTTGTAGGAAATGCCTAATTAAACACACACACACACACACACACACACACACACAACACACACACACACACACACGCACACACACACACACACACACACTGGCACTGCTCTTGCTTGTCTCTCCGATTTACTTACCCTGTAGATATCCTTGCTCTTTCTGTTTTTCTTCAGACACATCACTTGCTTTTCTTCCAAAATTGCTTCATACGTAACTTCCATTCCTTCTCTGTCTATGGTTCTCAGCTCTAGAATTCCCTTCCATTCAACCTTAGGCATTCCACTTCTGTTACATACCTCAAATCAGACCTTAAAACTAATGTTTTTGGACAGCCTTTATAGGTCAAGAATCTTCCAGTTGTTTTCTAGTTTCTTCTTTTGTCCATTTGTATGAGTATAAATGAATAAGGGATGTTTTGAGTATGTGTGTGAGAATGTGTCTTTGTAATCGCCTGGATCCAAAAGAAAGGCTCTGTATAAATACCAGTCATTATTACTGTTATCATCAGTGGAGAACCAGCTGGTACATATGTTCTTTTCTAAATACTGTTTTTAAACAAAAGCCAACATGTAGACGATAGCTGATAGACAGACTGAAAGAGAAACGAGGGAATGGGTGTGTTTCTAGATATTCTACTGAAGCCAGCTGAAGACACCACTGGAGTCAGGACATCAAGACACCAGCTAAAGCAGTTTGTTTAGGAATACACACAGCAGTGAGTTCTGTCCCTCCCAAACTCCTTTTCTTAAGTCTATAAAGTCTGGTCTTCCCATTGCTACGAGTTGGAGTAAGGAATTTCAGAATAGGTGACCGAGAGAAGAGCATTAAATGGTGTCTGTCTTGGATTGGGAGAAGTATAGATTTCTGTTGGTGTCTTCTAACAGCCTCCAATTGCCCTGTTGCATCCTTTTCCTCCTCCTGTTCCTCCTCCCTCTCCTCTTCCTCCTCCTCCCCCTTCATCATCATCATCATCATCATCATCATCATTCTCTTCTTCTTCTTCTTCTTCTTCTTTCTTCTTCTTCTTCTTCTTCTTCTTCTTCTTCCTCTACGTCTTCCTGTTCCTCTTCGTCTTCGTCTTCATCTTCGTCTTCGTTTTCTTCTTCTTCTTCTTCTTCTTCTTCTTCTCTTCTTCTTCTTCTTCTTCTTCTTCTTCTCCTCATGTTTTTGTCTTCGTCATCATCATCATCATCATCATATCATCATCATCATCATCATCATCATCATCATCATCATCATCATCATCATCATCATCATCATCTCCTTCTTCTTCTTCTTCTTCTTCTTCTTCTTCTTCTTCTTCTTCTTCTTCTTCTTCTATTGCACTTGCTGATCTTTTCTCAGAATGAAACTAGTAGCCCTCCTCAGGGCCTGTACAGAATTGTATGGTGCCACCTCTCTAGAGTGGTATGCATAGGCCATGTCTCCTTTCTCAGCCCCTGGAAGGCCACACAGTCTGTTCCCTGGTCTGTTCCCTGGGAGGGGAGCCGGAATAGCTCAGTTGGTAGAGCGCCGGACTCGTAATCTTGGTGATCCTGGGGTTGCGGGTTCGAATCTCCGCCGGGGCGTTTCGGTACAGGGGGATTTTTCACTCGGAGTTAACATTGGTTCTGACTCCATTTCCCATACAGTCCTTCGAATGAGACTATAAACCGAGGTTCCGTGTGTGAACGCACGCATAACATCTTGCACACACGTAAAATCCCATCACCAACTTTCGGAAGAGTAGGCCAGTTTGGCCGTTGGTATGGATGACACGTTACACATAGCATGCACCCTGCGTGAGAAATGGAAAGAATGAAGGAAATAAGGAAAATGAGTGATTGATATTGAACGATACTGACTGGATGACACGGGAAACGACTGAATGAAGCGCCAGCTGGCAGCTCTTCAGTCGGCACTACCCAGGTAGGCAGCCCGTCGTGTAAACGAGTGTTGATTGTAAAGCGCTTAGAGCTTGGTCTCTAGCCGAGAATAGGCGCTATATAAGTATTCATTTATTATTATTATTATTATTATTATTGGTGAGCTTCTCCACAGGAGCAGAGATGGTATGGCACAAGGTAGATACGCCTCTATCAGTTCTGGACATTTTGCCTTGTTAACATGCAGAAAATGATGATCTGTTCCTGTCTGTTCTGCTGATGGTTGCTATCCTGCGGACATGATGTCCTGTACTGGGATTAAATAATGTTCTTCATCTCTTTGAAGCCAATACTGTTCATCTTTCATTTTTCCTTCTTCCTCCTCCTCCTCCTCGTCCTCCTAGCCCTCATCGAAAATCCTATTCAGAGATGTCTCACCTGATGTTGCTTTTGATTTTCTGAAAGAAATCAACATTTTTCTTCATCTGGCCTAAGATTTTACGGAAGAAACATTTTATTGAAATTTCTGGTGTGTTTTTAGAAGGTGTGTTTCAGTGAGTTGTGTGGAATTTTTTGTTTTTGATAATATGATTTGAGAGCTGACTTCAGCGT
>CM065717.1:66937631-66940131 GCA_033310375.1 Conus canariensis
AATCTCTCTCTCTCACACACACACACATTTGCATACACGGATATGTTAAACATTGTCGAAGCGTTTGGTTTGCTTTGCTTGTTTGTTCGTTCGTTTATTTCAAAGATCTCCACAATCAGCCTCCTGCTGCTTTGAACACGCCGAAATGAATTGCCTCTGATTAATTCATCAACTCTCTCTCTCTCTCTCTCTCTCTCTCTCTCTCTCTCTCTCTCTCTCTCTCTCTCTCTCTCCCTGACCCAAGCTCACCCCTTCTCTGATCCACCCTGACTAGTCTCCCATCTGCCCCCATCGTGTGGCAGTGGTGATTCCTCCCCCACCCTCCCCCACCCACCCCCACCCCCATGTAGCCTCCTCCTTCCTCTGCCCCCCACCACTTCCTCTCACCCTCCCCCTCCCCCCGCGCAATCCTGTTCCCTCCCCTATTCCTCCCATCCCCTCTCATTACTGGAGTTCAGGAAGTGAGCTTGGAATGGGGAAGGGACACTCGTTGGGGAGCACGTTTGTCTCCCTTTGTGCTCACTCGTCAGTGGGTGCCGACGTTTAGGCTGGTCTTCGTAACTGAACAAACTTTTAGATCGCGAAGCTAGCTTGGCTAGTTCGCTGTTTTAGCGATCTTGTCATTGTTTGTTTGTTTGTATGTATGTTTGTTTGTTTGTTTGCTTTTGGGGGGTCCTTCATCCTCAGCTTCCATCTTCTCCTCTCTCTTCTCTCTCTCTCTCTCTCTCTCTCTCTCTCTCTCTCTCTCTCTCTCTCTCTCTCTCTCTCTCTTTGAGTGGGGCCACCATCCTTCTATTTTTCCCCATTTTGTTTCTCTCATATTGTTAAAAAGAGGCTCGCTTGCCATGTTTATTGTGTATGTTTTATTATCGATGATTCGTTGGCTGATTTTAGTATTTTGACGTAGGATACAGAGCGTTTAGGATTATTACTGTAGTGATGTGTGGTGTATGTGTTGTTATTATTCTTGATTGTCCGATCTTATGGTTCGCGTTGCAAGATCGGTCAAGTTCACGAATCTTATCAATCCTAGATTCGCGGAGGTGGGAAAAGATTGGATGCTCAGTGTGTCCTAGGTGCTGTTTGGGTTTGAGCAAAGGGAAGTAACCTTACAAAAGCTGTTCTATAATGGACATCAGTTTGTCACAACTTTTTTGTGGTTAGTTTACCTTAATTTCTGCTCTCGATTCATAAGTAAACATTTTCGTCCAATACAATTAAAATATTCCAGTTCGCTGTGCTTTGGAAATAATTAAGCAAATTTCGGATAAAGCGATGGCTAAAATCCATCTTACGGCCATAAAGTGATGGCTAAAATCCATCCTACAGCCATAGAGTGATGGCTAAAACCCATTTCAGAGGCAATGAAAGAAACAGCTCCAAGTTCAATTTGAAAAGAGAGGGGTTAGTTACCGCCAAGGACACAGACAAACAAGAGTACAGGACTAGACACAATGCATTTCGACCTCTTGGGTCTTCTTCAGGCGAAAACTTACAATATTTAGGACAGTGACTAGGAAGAACATGTAGCCACTTAGCTGCGCTTCTCCTGTTCGTCTCCAAATTGAAAATGGCCGCCAGACGGAAACGAGGGGATTATGGGAGAGGAAGAGGGGGGTCATTGTTTTGAAACTCAGTTCCAAGTTCAGTCAACCCAACACTGTATCTTCGTCGAGCACCAACGAGCAGTATTTTGCAGGTTTTCTTCCATCTCTTGAGAAAAATGTCGTTCAAACGTCAGTTAAGAATCAACTTGAAGTTCATCGTCTCTCTGCGAACTAGTTCCATGGATTACCAGCTTCAGTGAAGAGAGAAGATAATGGTTCGTTATTCCCGGACCCTCGGTTCGTTCAAGATAGAACAGCCTTTTATGAAGTCCCTACCATTGAAGGGATTGCACCGACCGTGAAACACATTCTCTCTCCCTCTCTGTCTTTCTGTCTCTGTCCCTCTCTGTCTCTCTGTCTGTCTGTCTCTCTCCCTCCCTCTTTCTCTTTGTGTGTGTGTGTGTGTGTGTGTGTGTGTGTGTGTGTGTGTGTGTGTGTGTGTGTGTAACCCCTGTTCTTTCCGTTTAAAGCTCCACTTTCTCTTCAACAGAACCATACATGTCGTCTTCAAGGCTTATAGATGTCAGGAAGGAAAATTTTGTTTGTCTAATCATGGTCGGCCCTCGTTTGTTCCCCTTGGTACTGTAAGTACTACTGTCCTCTGACTGAAAGGAAGATTTGTCGGAATTCTTATTCTCACGGAGTGCAGAGTTGGAGGAACAGGAAGAGGAAGTGGATGACGGAAAGAGGGGATCGGAAAACAGGTGGAACGGGGGGGAGGGGGGGGGAGAGGGGATGAAGGAAGAAGAAGGGGGGGGGGGAGGAGGGGGGTAAGTAGGGAAGAGGTTGAGGCATTGCGCGTCTGCATCCTTTTTGTTTTTAGGATTTTCAGTTTCATCAAGGTCAGGCTACAAGCAAAGACAGAAGAGATTGGATGGGCGGTTATCGAACAG
>CM065717.1:66955131-66957631 GCA_033310375.1 Conus canariensis
CTCTCCCACTCCAACATCAACATCAACCTATATGAGCTATAAGCTATTGAAACACTACCTGGCGTGCTGGCTGGTGTCGGGTGAATGCCAGTGATCAAATTTAGGCTGGGGACAGTTTGTGTACCCCGCTCCCTTGGGCAGAGCTTACCGTTGGTGTTGACTCAGATGAAACTGCTCTGGCCTTTAATATTGCTCGCGTTCGCAGCGTTTCCCACAGGAGGCCCTCGCATCAATCGATCACCATTCCCAACCAGACTGCCTTCCAGCGCGCCATAGTGGTGCGGCGGTTCGTGTCGCCGCGAGCCGCGGGGCTGTGAGGTCGAGGGGTTCGAATCCCTTCATAAACGTCTATTTGTAGTTTTTTTCAGCCCCGGTTTGCTTCTATGCACAGCTGAGCACGCTGCCAGTGTTAGTTTTGAATAAAAAGAAATAGAACAGACAGAACGATTCCGTGGTGTACGTTTGTGTGGGTGGGGTGGGGGGTGGGGGAGTGGGGAGGAAGGAGAGGGGACAGGGGGTTGGTGGGTGAGGAGGGAGGTGGATGGAGTGGGAATGAGCGGTATGTGAGTAACTCAACTAAGAGAAGATAAAAAAGAGAAGACTGCGGGGGTTAAAAAGAAAAAGAGGGGGGGGGGGGGATGAAAAGAAAGAGAAAAAAAAAAGAAAGAAAAAAAAGAAAGAATGATAAAAATAAAGAAGAAGAAAAAAACAACTCGAGCCGTCTGCCGATGCTTATGGAAATAATACTACAATAGTTATGTTCCTCGTTAATTTCCTTTTTTTCAGCTGTCGAATTATAAAGGAAATGTAGATAGAAGCAGAGAGCCAGAAATGGTTCTACTGGGACACGTTACATACATGTTTGAATATTGTTCATTGCCAAGAGTTCATGCTGGTTCCAATGGAACTAAACAGAACCCTTCACCATGTAACAGATCCTTTGATTCCTTACAGAGTACACCTCTAGTAGCCAAAATATAAGAAATAAGGTAAAATATTTTCAAACATGTAAGGAATGTCAGGGGGTCGATTTGGGGCTTAACTGATAGGGATGATTATCTCTAAATTCTCCTTTTTTTCTGTTCGGGTGTGTGTGTGTGTGCGTGCGTGCGTGCGTGTGTGTGTGTGCGCGTGCGTGCGTGCATGCTGCGTTCGTGCGTGCGTGCGTGCGTGCGTGTGTGCGTGCGTGCGTGCGTGCGCGCGCGCGCGCGTGTGTTGTGTGTGTGTGTGTGTGTGTGACGTAAATACATCTTTAAGACAGGACTTTTCACTGAGTAGCAAAAGCCCCGAATATGATCGGCTGGCTTAAATGATATTAAAACCGGAACTGAATCTTCCATTTCAACGTTCCCATTTTTTTTTTTTTTTCTTTTTTCTTTTTTTTTTGGAAAGGGAGTGGGGCTGCTTTTTCGTCTTCCATAGAAGAAGAATTTGTCTTGATAGAGACGTATCGATCGCTGAACTCAGCATATTCTTTTTTAAACAGAATTCGGCAGCTACAGAGGGAAAAAAAAAAAAAAAGATTTCAAGGAACAGAAAAATGCAGGTTTTCTTTTGAAACACCATTTGGGGGAATTTCGGCAGGCAGTCGGAAATTGTAGCCGTTTGAAGCAGCGTCCCGGAAACTCTTTGAACGAAAGCGTTATGAAAAGCCAGAAGAATGGTATCGATTAACAGAGAGGGAGTCTTTGAATTGCAGCAGATCAGTTAATGCCAATGGGAGGCCATTTCTGGCATGTGCTGATTGAATTCGGAGATCAAATGTCATCGCGAAGAAACAGTTCCCACTGCGGCTTTGGGAAAGGTTTGTGGTCCTGTTATCCAAACATGAAAAATTAAAATCTTTATATTCAAGGAAAACACGTAGCAGGAGCCTGTCAAATCACAGATTTCCAAAGGCTATTGCTTCCAATGTAAGAAATATATTATCCGTACCCCACTCCCCCCCCCCCCCCCCCCCCCCCTCCCCACCATTCCACCTTCCACCACCACCACTACCCCCACTTACACCTCCCCCCTCCCTCCAACCCCCAAAGGAACAAAGAAAGAAATTTAAAAAAAACAATCCAACGAATGTTGACTTTGATTTTGCTGTTGCGTCTGCAGGCAATTGATGCAGATCATTAATTTATATTTCCTGAGATAAAAGTGTACACAAAAAATTTAATCTAGCATCAAAAGACACTGGAACCCACACAAAGCATCAGTCTGTATTTGATGATATCATCAGCTTATTACATTCGTATTCTTTATTATGTAAGGAGAGGAAAGACTCAAGACTTCATTTTGTTTCTGTCTTTTGTGTGTGTGTTGTAATCACTTTCCTGTCATTATTGGAATAATACGTAAATGAACAAATGGCTTAATGATGAAATATCTGTGTAAAAAAAAAAAAGGAAAGACAGAGGTAGTTAAAGAATTTATGAAATACAATTTATCACCGCACGCAAAAAGCATAAACAGCGATCACCCGATCACAAACACACTTTCATGCAAATGG
>CM065717.1:66965131-66972631 GCA_033310375.1 Conus canariensis
TCCATTGTATCTCTACGATCAGATTATAGAAGAAATTGATTCTCATAAGTTACTTGGTCTCACTATTGATAACAATCTATCTTGGTCTAATCACGTTTCTGCTTTATCTCGGAAGATCTCGAGTAAGATATTTCAATTAAACAGAATTAAGCATTTCCTTGACCAACATTCTCGGAAGTTATTTTTCCATGCCTATATACAATCTGATATTGCCTATGCTTCAGCTTGCTGGGACATGGCCAGTCACAATTGTTTGAAACCACTGGAGCGTTTGTATAGACGTTCACTAAAAATCATACTCCTTAAATCATCTCTTCAAGTTGAAGACTATAAAGAACTCGAGATTCTCCCATTCAATCAGAAATGTCGTTTCAATAAGGGTGTGTTTATGTACAAAATAATGAACAATCTCGCACCTTCTTATCTACGTACCAAATTCCTTGTAAACACCTTTCGTAATAAACATTTGATATCCATTCCCCGGCCCAGAATTGATCTATTCATGTCTTCCTTAGCATATTCGGGTGGTAAACTTTGGAATGCAATTCCTTGTGACATAAGAAATAAAAATAGCTTATCTACGTTTAAAACACATTATCATAAATATCTAATGCTAAGCTATAGCTAACTTTCTGTGGTATTTTTGGATCGTAATCTTGTATCCAATTTCCTCAAATGTTTTTTTACTCATCTTCTATGTCTTTATTCTGCTGCTGCTTGTATTCTCTGCCATTTGTCTGTCTGTCTGTCTGTTGTCTGCCTGTCAGTCTCTCTCGCTCGCTCTCTCTCTCTCTCTCTCTCTCTCTCTCTCTCTCTCTCTCTCCATCTCTCTCCTTCTCTTTCTCTTCTCTCCATCTCTCCCTTTCTCTCTCTCTCTCTCTGTCTCTCTCTCTCCTCTCTCTCTCTCTCTCTCTCTCTCTCTCTCTCTCTCTCTCTCTCTCTCCTTCTATATCTGTCTGTCTTGTCTAGCTGTTGCCTGTCTACCTTCTATTGTCTGTCTCTAATTCATAAGATTAAAGAATGTTTCTAAGGTATGTGCCCTTTCTCCTCATGACTTTTTAAATATATGTGTAAGTGGAAGTGTTGTGTAGGTAACTGCCCTATAATATGGGCCAGGGGCCTGCGCATCAACATTCATGCTCTCACCTGCATTCATACATTGTGTGCCAGTATGCTTTGTACATACTTATATATGTTTGTTTATGCATATGTATATGTGTATGAACTATATGTATATGTATTTATGTATGTGTAAATATATATATGTGTGTGTGTGTGTGGTGTGTGTGTGTGTGTGTGCGTAAATATATTCAAATTTTTTTTTTCTTTTTGTTTTTTTGTTTGTTGTTTTGTGAGGGCATGGTGTGAGACAGCCATTATTGTTGCTTATCCATCTTGCCCTCAATAAAACATTCGTTCGTTCGTTCGTTCGTTCGTTCGTTCCAGTTACCCCAAACCTACCCCTTGGCCTTCTCTCTCTCTCTCTCTCTCTCTCTCTCTCTCTCTCTCTCTCTCTCTCTCTCTCTCTCTCTCTCCATTTACCCCAAACCTACCCCTTGGCCTTTTCCTTTCCCGTTTCCTTCCCCTTGTTCGCTATGTTCACGCGCTTTTCTATTTGCATTCGTTTGTCAATAATATGGACAATAGCTAAACTTGTTTTGAACTGTACAAGATCTTGTTATACTTTGTTCTTTTTATATGTGTATTTGCATTAATTGTTTTGAACTGTACAAGATCTTGTTATACTTTGTTCTTTTTATATGTGTATTTGCATTAATTTGATCTTTAAATGCATTAATTTGATCTTTACATTGTTTCTCTTTCTTTTGCCCCAGGGCTGGGTGGAAAAAAAGCATTTGTATTGCTTATCTCATTACCCTGGTAAAATAAAATTTCGTTCGTTCGTTCGTTCGTTCGTTCGTTCTCTCTCTCTCTCTCTCTCTCTCTCTCTCTCTCTCTCTCTCTCTCTCTCTCTCCTCTCTCTCTCTCTCTCTCTCTCTCTCTCTCTGGTGCGCACGCTTGCTTTTCTAAATTATTACAGTGATAAAATGATCTGTCCTCTGTGTGTGTGTGTGTGTGTGTGTGTGTGTGTGTGTGTGTGTGTGTGTGTACGTGTGCGTGCGTGCGTGCATGCGCGTGCGTGTGTCTGTGTGCAGTGTATTTATGATATATTCGCCGGATGTGTGCATATAGCCGTATGTCCGTGATTCCCCAGACGCTGTGAAAGTAGAGAGAAATGTCTGGTTTATTTCTTGCAGGGAAATTGTGTACGACGGCCCGTCTGCTCTGAGGGAAGAGGAGATATTTATCCCCACGGCTGTGGCTTGTTGTCTGTACAATCAGTGGACACCAAACCCCTGCACAGTTTTGCAGACGTCACAAAGGGGTAAGTGATTTGACGTGCGCCTTCTATCTGTCGGATTTCATTGTCAAAGCTTGGGTCTTTCTTTGTTGGTTCAGCGAAGTGTGTGTGTGTGTGTGTGTGTGTGTGTGTGTGTGTGTGTGTGTGTGTGTGTGTGTGTGTGTGCTCTGTGTGTGTGTGTGTGTGTGTGTGTGCGTGGTGTGTGTGTGTGTGCTCGTGTGTGTGTGTGTGTGTGTGTGTGTGTGTGTGTTTGTGGTGTGTGTGTGTGTGTGTGTGTGTATGTGTGTGTTGTGTGTGTGTGTGTGTGTGTGTGTGTGTGTGTGTGTGTGTCTGTCTGTCTGTCTGTCTGTCTGTGTGTCTGTGTGTGTTCCAGGGAGAGAGAGAGAGAGAGAGAAGAGAGAGAGAGAGAGAGAGAGAGAGTATGGTGTGTTTGTGTGTATGCGTTAATGGCAATACGCGAGTGGTCTCGCGTGTTTCTGTATGTGTGTGTGTGTGGGGAGGGGGGGGGGGTGTTGAGGAGGGATGCAACGCTCGCGGATCTCATTGGAAGTGTAGGTATGTTGCAAATGGTGGTAATGGTGGTAAAGGATACAGCCGTTGCTTTTGCCGTTATCGGTAATGACATTATTATCATTATACGTATCTCTACTTGGTATCAAGACTGATCCATCTTTGACCACGTTTGGAACATAGAGGAGACATTGTGATGACTATATTTCATCAGACTAAACCCTAAATGGGAACATCTGATTTGAAGAAATGAAAATAGACTTTAAGTATGAATAGGCATTTTTCTTGCATGGTTATTCATGCTGAATGAAGTAGCTTTTTTTCCAATTTGGGTGTGAAAATCAATGACAAAAAATTGTTTCGGCGAACAACTAGCGGAAGTTTCTCTGGTTTTCGATCATATATTTTTTTTTTCAATGATAAACCAAAATTCATTTCCTGTGACGTTTATGTTGTTTTCTGCACAGAGTCTACCCTGTCTAGGTAGGCCAGTTCTTCTGCTTAGTTCAGTCACCAGCCTATGAAAACAGCATCAAAGTTTGATATGAAAATACACGTCTATACTGAGCACATACGTCTGTGTTGTAAACATCATCGCATGGTCAAGACAAACGGAGAGTATCGCGATGTTATGGGTTTGTTTTGTGTCTCATTGAACACAAAGTACCAGAACGCTTTATTTTTAACCTGTGACAAACTGACATCCTTGAAAACTCAGCGTGTCACACAGTCTCGACGATGTGGAATGTTCTTGTACAAAAAAAGGCAAGAAATCATAATTTTGCCAGCATTGCATGCGAACAACAGACCTTGAGTGATGAAGCCATAGTTCAGAGTGCTTCTCCCATACCTCATACTGGGGAACAGAAGACGAATGATGGTGTGAAGCAACAAGTCAGTACACAATCATACCGGCAGACCGTAACCCTCTTTCCCCCAGCCAGTGATCAGCCACCGAGAGCATGTCTGGCATGGGACATCATGTATCATAGCATGACTCCCTGTCAGTCCAAGACATGGTTCCACAGTGTGCAGTGAGGGGCTGAAGTTGCAGCGGCAGACAGCAGAAATCGTGGATCGCGGAACGGGCACGAACTGGACGTTTCAGCTGTGCAGTGCTGCATAGGACTGAGAACAGAGAACTCGGAGATTCCTGATTACCCAATGTGATGTGATGGCTGATTACCCAATGTGATGTGATGGCTGATTACCCAATGTGATCTGATGGCTACCATATAGCCTGCTAAACTTGTCTGGAACGGTACGTTTGTATCCCCACAAGTGACTCTCTATTCAAGACCTACCACAGGATTCAGTTTGATGTACCATTGAGGATCAGAACAGTGTATTCTGAACCACTGACAGGTTAGTATCCCCAAGTACCATTCATTCCACCGCCTTGAACTAGTCGCTTTGAATATTATAATAAAATAGCGACAAGGCATGAGAAATTTGCTAGAACTGAACAAAAAGCGCGTGTCCCGTGTGACAAATCCACGCGTGTGAGATGAAAATCTCCAACCGCGTCTGAGACGAGGAAGAGAAGATGAATGACAGTGTGAAGCGAGTGGTCAGTACACAGTAAGGCCGGCAGACCGTTAACCTCTCTCCCCGCAGACGCCGTGAGCATGTCTGGTACAGACATGATGTATCATACCCTGACTCCCTGGCATGCTGACTCCATTCCACAGAGTACAACAGGAGAGGTCGGGTCGGAGGGGGAGTGGGGGGTGGGAAGGGATGAATGAAGTTGCTGGGGCTAAGTCCTGGATGGACAGAGTCAAGGACTGGTCACTTCACCTCTATATACTTGCACTCAGCTGAGAAAATCTATGATGGCAACCCTCTGAAATCTTAAAGCAAATACGAGTTTCACAGACGCGAGAGCTCGCGAGAGGCTGGCTACTTACGCTAGCTGCAGGAGAGGTTAAGGGAGAATAATGACACTGGTGCAAGACAAATTCAGATGAACAACGTGATTACTTCTTCAAGCTGTCCTTGTTGTTGAAGGTCTGTGTTTTGATCGGTTAAACCACCAACCAGAGAACGTTATCACTTCTCGTGGACCTGGACCAATCACAGACCTTACCTCTGTCGGCTATTTTTTATTCCTCGCTTGCGAGAGACCCCCAAGACAATCTTGTGAAATCTTGCCAATTTCTACACAGCGCGCCCAAGGGCGCCGCTAGGGTGTGGTATGAAACGCTGGCACTCACCATGCAAACGAAAGTTCTCACCACCTCATCTTTATGAAACGTGTCTCTGCTTTGAGTATGTATCTGTTGACGATTCCCTGCCAAGACTGTCCTTTAAGATGAATGGAAAGCTGAAGTCCCAGAAGTTGACATCAAAAGTTATGGATGGAAAACATGGAGGATGGGACTGTTTTAGAACTTTTCTGCCCCGTCGACTGAGGTTAAAGGGGCTGCAATAATAAGAGTCCAACAACATTCAACGGGTGATGATATGAGAAGAGATGATGCACATGTAAAACTTCTTGAGATCATGAGAACGCGTTCCACAATATATTTCTAACTTAGTGAAGAAAAAGTTCCATCTGAACAATGCATCTTCGCTCTGAATTCTTCAGAAGAAGAAAAAAAAAAACGCTTCTCGCGTCATTCTGCAGCTGACAAAATGTCCAAGGAATATCGTTACGTGGATACTTTTTCCGTCTGTGATTTGTCACAACTAATGAAGACGTATTTGTTGAAACTCCACTCCGTTTGATACTGTTTACCAACTAACCGTTACTTTGTTTTGTGTGAATGTATATTGGCTTGCTTGATTTCCCTAATTTTCCCAACAGATTCATTCTCAGAGATTAATTAACAAACAAAACGGGAGGGAGAAAAAAAGCTTCCCCCAACCCACCCTCTACACGACCCCAACCACCACCCCCCACCCCCCACCCCCCACCCCACAAAAAAGCCATAGTGTGTTAGTAGACCTCGTTACCAAGTCCTGCTGGTTTTCCCCTCTCGCCCCGCCGACCAAGCCGGCTTGATGGTAGCCGCCAATTAGGGGAGCCAGTCAGGAGACTTCAGGAAGTCGTTTCGTCATTGTCACAGTCGATAAACTGTTGTGAAGGTCTGTTGGGGTCTCCGGGACTGACAAGAGGAATAGGAGGGGGGGAGGGTGGAGAGGAAAGATGGGGGGTGAGGGGGGGGAGCGACTTGCTACTACTACTACTACTACTACTACTACTACTACTACTACTACTACTACTTACCGCGCCCCAAAGACCGTCCCGCTTCCCCTGGTGGTGGTGTACCACTGATGGAGTAATCATCCTGTCGCTCGCGGTTTGTTTTGCGGTGTGTCCGTCTGAGGGTCGGGGGACGGAGAGGGGGGTGGGGGGGGGGGAGGTCGGATGGGTTAGGGGGTGGGGGGGGGGGGGCAGAGAGGTGAAGCAGGGAGGAGGGGGGGACAGAGAGGTGGGTTGGGCAGGGGGTGGTGGATGGTTAGGGTGAAGGGAAGACGCATCCTTCGTCTGTCTCGTTTACTCTTCTTGTGTCGGAACTGATGTGTACCTACCTTTTTTTTTTTTTGGTTCTGACCAAGGATGTCGTGGGCTGGTCGACGCTGGAGATGGATAGAAGGATGAGGACTGGGACAAGGGTAGGGCGAGGTTGAGAAGGGGTGGATGGGTGGGGATGGTGTGGGAGGGAGGTAGGATGGGAAGGGGGTGGCGACGGAGGCCGTTGTCAGGTTCATGGATGTCTCAATAGGTTGAGTGTGGCAGGGACAATTCGGGATCCGGTGTCTGCGTCGCAGGGACAATTTGGGCCTGGTGTCTATGTCTGAGGGACAATTAGTGACTTGATGTCTATTTCTCCGGGTCAGTTTGGGTCTTGATGTTTATGCTGCTTAGGCAATTTTGGTCTTGGTGTCTATGTCGCAGACATTATTACGATCTGATGTCTGTGTCGCAGAGACAATTTGGGTCCGATAGCTATGTCTCGGGGACAATTTGGGTCCGATTCCTATGTCACAGGGACTTTTTGGGTCCGATATCTATGTCTCGGGGACAATTTGGGTCAGATTTCTATGTCGCATGGACTTTTTGGGTCCGATATCTATGTCTCGGGGACAATTTGGGTCAGATTTCTATGTTGCAAGGACAGTTTGGGTCTGATGTCAGTATCGCAGGGACAACTTGGGTCTGATGTCTGTGTCAGGTAATAGTTTGGTTCTTGATGTCTGTGGCAGAAAGATGGTTTGGTTCTTGATGTCTGTGGCAGAAAGATAGTTTGGTTCTAGATGTCTGTGGCAGAAAGATAGTTTGGTTCTAGATGTCTGTGGCAGAAAGATAGTTTGGTTCTAGATGTCTGTGGCAGAAAGAACATGAGTCTTGGTGTTTGTCAGGGGCAGTCTGAGTGTTGATTTCAGTGGCGGGGACGGTTTTATTCTTGACATTTGTTTCAGGGACAGTTTGGGTTTTGATGTCTTTCGTTTCGTTGAGAAGTGTTTGTACTGCAGACGGTCAACCTTTAGCATTCTTTTGTTCTTGCAAGAAGGGAGCAGTCCCTCCTTCTCTTCTCGTCTCGTCTCGTCTCTCTCTCTCTCTCTCTCTCTCTCTCTCTCTCTCTCTCTTCTCTCTCTCTCTCCCTCTCTCTCTCTCTTCT
>CM065717.1:66996778-66999278 GCA_033310375.1 Conus canariensis
GATAACAGCACCAGCAACGAAGGAATCATTCATGAGAAAGATTGCTTGCAAGGGCTAAAGAAATAATTAAACCTGGGACCAAAAAAAAAGCGCACACACAGAATGAAAACTGACACACTTTGAGGTGTGATAACGAATTGTTTTCAGCTCTGTCTAATCAGTGAAGATGCTTAGAAGTGGTACTCATTTTACAGCGCAGGTTGATGAAGGACCTCTCTCTGCTTCAAACTGATTTCCGAATCAAAGAAGTGGACAGCCTCCACGAGGCAGGATATTATCATGGGCTGCGTGGTTAACAAGAGTATTGTCAGCAGACCGAAAAGCTAGCCGATTAATTGTTGTAAGGTCTATGAGTATGTGTGAAATCGGATATCCAGACCACTGTTGTCATCAAGGTCCTTCAGAGCCAGCTGGAGCATAGTGCTAAAAAGATAGTGAACAGTATGGGGGCTAGAATGTAGCCCTGTCTTGCGCCATTGATGATTGGGAATGGCTGTAAGAGATTATTGACTTGGCTGACCAGGCTGAATGGATCTTCATGGAGCTGAATGACCATGGAGAGAGGTGCGAAGCTGAACATTTTGAGGATGTCTGTAGTCTTTTTTTCTCTGCTGTATTATCGAAGACAAACCTGTTGCGCTTCTGACACTTCTCTTGGATTGGCCACAGGATAAACATCGTAAAGGCGCCAGTTGGCTCTCAAACCTCACTGGCGCACAGAAAGATGCCCTGCTGCGATGATGGGAATAAAGGATCGACAGTGAAAAAACATCGTTGCGTTTGCTTGTTTTTGGTTCCTCGTGCAGATGACAATAGCAGACAAACATGTCATTAACCGTATCAGCGGACGCTTGCGGTAAAAGATTGATTTTCACGTTAACCTGGGGACGCTAAAAATGGAGTTAAAAACCAGTTGAAATCTCTCTCTCTCTCTCTCTCTCTCTCTCTCTTCTCTCTCTCTCTCTCCTCTCTCTCTCTCTCTCTCTCTCTCTCTCCCCCCCCTCCCCCCGGCCAAGTTACATTTTACACGACATTTGAAAATAAACGAATACGCCTCAAGCGACATGGGATTTCATAAACAATCCAGTGATATATCACACGTCCTGAACCCTTTCTTTACTCCCTCAGAATGTAGAAGCTGTCTTTCTTTCCAAAATAACGTAAATAATTTCTGTTAATATCGAAAATAGCGTAAATAAGACTGTTAATGTGTGAAAAATACAACTGGATTTACACATATTACCGGTGATCTTTTCTAGACATGAATCTATTTGCTTAAAGTCCATTAAGCCAGCATATGGATAGACAGCAAGCTATCACCTCCTCGTAAACATACGTTCGTTTGTTTTGGTTTGTTTGTTGTTTGTTTGTTTGTTTTCGTGCTTTTTGTAGGGGTGGGTGGGTTTGTTTTTGTTGTTGTCCTTGTTTGTTTTCGTTTTCTTTTTTGGTTTTAATAATATGTCTTCTCGCCTGGCTGGTATCATCATCATTATCATCATCATCGTCTCCCGCCCCGCTCACCCATCACACACCTGACGGTGGGACCTTGTTAATGTTGTTGCGCCACTTACCGCTTCTTTTCTCCCCAATTAGCTGACACCGTCTGCACCAAAGATCTCCCCACCTGTGACCCCTGCTTTCCTCCGCTCGCCCCACTCCCAGCCACTCCTTCACACCCGTACACGGAGTGGAAATATCCAGTTATTTCAGGGAAAGTGCACTCTCTGTCTCAGAGGACGCCCACTCCCACCACTCCTTCACACCGTACACGGAGTGGAAATATCCAGTTATTTCAGGGAAAGTGCACTCTCTGTCTCAGAGGACGCCCACTCCCACCCACTCCTTCACACACGTACACGGAGTGGAAATATCCAGTTATTTCAGGGAAAGTGCACTCTCTGTCTCAGAGGACGCCCACTCCCACCCACTCCTTCACACACGTACACGGAGTGGAAATATCCAGTTATTTCAGGGAAAGTGCACTCTCTGTCTCAGAGGACGCCCACTCCCACCCACTCCTTCACACCCGTACACGGAGTGGAACTATCCAGTTATTTCAGGGAAAGTGCACTCTCTGTCTCAGAGGACGCCCACTCCCACCCACTCCTTCACACACGTACACGGAGTGGAAATATCCAGTTATTTCAGGGAAAGTGCACTCTCTGTCTCAGAGGACGCCCCACTCCCACCCACTCCTTCACACACGTACACGGAGTGGAATATCCAGTTATTTCAGGGAAAGTGCACTCTCCGTCTCAGAGGACGCCCACTCCCAGCCCACTCCTTCACACACGTACACGGAGTGGAAATATCCAGTTATTTCAGGGAAAGTGCACTCTCTGTCTCAGAGGACGCCCACTCCCACCCACTCCTTCACACACGTACACGGAGTGGAAATATCCAGTTATTTCAGGGAAAGTGCACTCTCTGTCTCAGAGGACGCCCACTCCCACCCACTCCTTCACACACGTACACGGAGTGGAAATATCCAGTTATTTCA
>CM065717.1:67024278-67026778 GCA_033310375.1 Conus canariensis
ACACACACACACACACACACACACACACACACACACACACACACACACACACACACACACACACACACACACACACACGCACACACACACACATACAAACACACACACATACAAACACACATTCACACACATACACACACGCACGCGCGCGCACGCACACACGCCGCGCACACACACACGCGCACACACACAGACACATAGGCATAGATACACACAAGCGCGCGCGCGCGCGCGCACGCAGGCACGCACGCACACGCACCACACACACACCAAACACACACACAACACACACACACACACACACACACACACACACACACACAACACACACACACACGGCGCGCGCGGACACACAGACACACACACATACACACACATGCTGTCTCTCTCTCTCTCTCTCTCTCTCTCTCTCTCTCTCTCTCTCTCTCTCGTAGTGTGTGTGTGTGCGTGTGTGTGTGCGTGCGTGCGTGTGTGTTTGTGTGTGTGTATATGTGTGTGTGTGTATGTGGGCGCGTGCGCTTGCGCGCGCGCGCGCGCATGCGTGTGGGGGGGGAGTGTTAACTTTTGGCCACAAAAAGAATAGATATTCTTTACTTCATTCTCCTTTCTAAACACGTGTTCGCCTGATGGAATGATTTTTACTTCATCCTCCTTTTTAAACACATGTTCACCTGATGCAATGATTTTTAACCATCGCGCTTGGATAAGTGTGTGTGTGTTGGAAGGCGTGCGGTGGGAGGGGGGGGGGAGTGCAGAGGGAGCTGAAGGGGGCACGTGGAGAACAGGGGAAAGGGAGAAGGTGGGGGATATGGAGCGGATGAGGGGTAAGTTGGATTGGGGGAGAAAGACGGGAAAAGGGGTTCCTGGAAGGGAGGGGTCAAAAGGGGAAGGTGGGGTGGAGGGAAGGGAGACACGGGAGGGGAGAGAGAGAGAGAAGAGAGAGAGAGAGGGAGAGAGAGACGGATGGACGCTAGTAAATAACACACCTACACACAGGCCACACACACACACACACACACACCACACACACACACACACACACACACACACACACACACAACACCACACACACACACACACACACACACGCGCGCGCGCGCGCGCGCGCACGCACGCACGCACCACACACACACACACACACACACACACACACACAACACACACACACACACACACACACCCCCTTTTACCTTAGTTCAAATGAATGAACCAATGAAATGTCTGATTTCCCTTTAAAGAAAAAGAAACATAATAAAGAAATTCGCGGAGACTTCAGATCCAAGCTGAATATCTTTCCTTTTGGGAGAGATCTACATTGTTCATCTGATTCCAGATTTTACAGAAGAAAGAAAGAAAGACTTTTACACAAAATGTCCGGTCAGGTGCATTTGAAAGGGTTGTGTGAATGAGGTGTTTTTTGTTTGTTTGTTTTTCTTAATGACTTGTGAGTTGACTTCAACGCGGTGACAGCCCTGATATGGCCCTTACCGGTGTAACAGCCCATTCTTACCTCCCCCCCACCCCCCCTCTGGAACTTACCCCGGGGTAAGTCTGGGCTAGCCTGCTTTTACCCCCGGGGTCATTCCAGTACTAGCTGGAACTTACCCCCCCCCCCCCCAAGTTGGAACTCCCCCCCCCCCCCAGTCATCTACATTGTACAAGGTACATAGGCACTCAGGAGACACTAATTAGCTGTAAAAATAGTTAAAATCTCTGCTGTATATTAAAGTGACCCATGGTCAGTGACACTGACCACTGGTTGTCTGCATTGCACAAGGTATACAAACACTCATGAGACACTGATTAACTGTAAAATAGTCGAAATATCTGATTTACGTCATAGTGACCAGTGGGCAGTGGCACTGACCACCAGTCGTTTGCATTGTACAAGGTACACAGGTACTCGGGAGACTATAATTAGCTGTGAAATAGTTAAAATCTCCGATTTACGTCATAATGACCAGTAGTCAGTGGCACTGACCACAAGTAATCTACATTGTACAAGGTACACAAGCACTTGGGAAACACTAATTAGCTGTTAAATAGTTAAAATCTCCGATTTACGTCTTAATGACCAGTGGTCAGTGGCACTGACCACTAGTCATGCATTGTACAAGCTAAGGTACACAGGTACTCAAGAGATTCTAAATAACTGTAAAATAGTTGAAGGAGGCAAACCGGGATGAAGCAACAACGGTACTTGGTCACAACGACACGTGGTCACAACGACATTTTGTCACAACTACGCTTGGTCACATTGGCACTTGGTCACATTGGCATATAACCGTCTTTCTTTCCCACGCATGCACGGGTGTACTCACACACCCGAATATTGACCCACGCGTGTAAGCTAGCGCGAGAAATGTTACTGCGTATCTGTTAGTGAACCAGGGTGTGTGTGGGGGGAGGGGGGTTGGGGAAGTAGGAGGTCCATCTATTGAGAAGTTTAGAACTACACTTTGTCTAAACCCAACTGACGGTATATAGGAAATGGGAGAGG
>CM065717.1:67031778-67039278 GCA_033310375.1 Conus canariensis
GGATAGAGAGCAACAGAAATTCTGGGAATGACATTGGTTCTGTTGAATGTGATGCGGTCTTATTTAATACCAAACCCCCAAAATATAAAACAAATACTTGACAAAAGGAAACAAACAAATGTAACACCACGGTGCAAGGACTTTTGGCACAGAAAATTGAACTTTGAAATAGACGAAAGTATTTGGCTTTCACCAAGGTTAGCTTCAAAGGAAGTTAGACTACGAGAACTTCAATGGATGGAAAATCATCCATAATAAATCTCCTACAAATATACTTTTACACAAAATGAAGGTAACAGAAACAAGTAAATGCGACAACTGTCCGAACGAAATTGATTTTATTGAACACTTCTTTTTTTTTATTGCCCTCCTATAAATAAGCTTTGGAAAAGTGTGGAAACGCTTATCTCGTATGAAGTTGGCATGTTGATAAAACTCGCTTTGATTGACGTTCTGTTTGGTGTTCAATCAGACCAATGAGTAGATATACCTGTTCAAAAATAAATCACATTATATTAATTGCTAAAATGTCAATCAGTATTGCTCGAAAAAACAAAAAAATTATCCACAATACAAATAATTTTTGAACAAAACATACAATTGAGAGGAAATATAATACTGGGTCCATCGCATAATGCACAATTCATCATTCTAGCACGGTGTTGTTAATCACTGGTTGACCTGTAATTGTAGAAAACAAGGTCAATCTCATTCACAATTAGCACACTCACATCCACTCCGACATGCGCGCGCGAGCGCGCACACATGCGCACGCACCACACACACACACACACACACACACACACACACACACACACACACACACACACACACACACATACGCACGCACGCACGCGCGCGCACACACACACACACACACACACACACACACACACACACACACACACACACACACACACACACACACACATTTATACTTATCATCTCGCTTCTTGGCTTTCCTCATGTCTCCCATGTAGACTTCCTTTTCTCTATAAGGGTAGCATCTTTGGGGAACTGTCCAATTTCCGAGATTATGAGTGATCATCGTCTGTGTCTCCTGTATGCTTATATCTTCCTTCCTAGCGTCGTCCTTGCATTTGTTTTCGTCGTTTTTCGTCAAGGATGATTACCGGTGTCGTATAATATCTGGGAACCGTGATATCTGGGAACGCGTTCCCAGATTTCCTGAACTTCCAATCGTGAAATCTGGGAACTTTGTGAAAATCATGCCAAGAAAATCATGAAAAAAAAAAAAAAGTGACAAGAAGGCCAAAAATCTCAACTGCACCTAAATGAATCGTTTCCTACCTTACCTTGAAAATCCTTTTTTTTTTTTTTTCGTCTTCTTTCTGCCCTTCTGAGCTCTGAAAGACCATGTTCCCAGATCTCACGGGCCTTCCCAGATATCACAGTACATTTTGGGAACGCGTTCCCCAAAAAATCTGTGATATCTGGGAAGCCTTCCCAGGAATGTTTGGAAGCTCAGGTTTGACTGCGATGGGTGTCGAAACTTACTGTTTTTCTTTTCTCTAACTTTGCATACAAATGTACATCGGTAAATGTAAGACACGGATCTGGATGGTAGGCGAATGCTGACAAAAGAAGGAGGAGGAAAGGAGGAGAAAAAGGAAGGGGGAGAAAAAAAAAGAAGGGGAAAAAAAAGGGGGGAGGCTGCCCTTATCGGAGAAAAGTCAAGTGGTGAGCCGGGTTTTAACACATTTTACATACATATCTACGATGCCCACCTCTGTCTGTCCGTCTGTTTGTCTATTTGTCTGTCTGTCTTTCTGTGTCGATCTCTCTCTCTCTCTCTCTCTCTCTCTCTCTCTCTCTCTCTCTCTCCTCTCTCTCTCTGTCCTGTCTCTCTCTCTCTCTCTCTCTCTCTTTCTCTCTCTAGCTTCCTGTCTGAGTCTAGCTTCTCGTCTTACGTCTCTCTCTCTCTCTCTCTCTCTCTCTCTTCTCCTCTCTCCTCTCTCTCTCTTCCGGGAAAAACTGTAAGAAAAGAAAATGGTGAAGTCTTTTGTTTCATTTATGTTGTTCTCTTTATATAAGCAGCACATTATTCGAGTGAGAGTGCCAGTACACCACACATTAGAACACTAACAAACCCAGACACTTTGTATCAATCGCCAAAACACTAAAAATCAGCACAAATGTGTCCATTTATGAGAAAACATACAGACAATGCATGGTGTGTAAGGGATTGATGGGAGAACGAAGAAAAAAAAAAAGAAAGAAAAAAAAGAAAGAAGGAAAAAAAAAGAGATAGTAGTGGAATTCTTTTTCCGCTTTTTGTTTTTTTTCGGCAGATGAAGAGGACAGTGTGAAGCACCAAAAAATGAAGAGGTGGATTTCGGCCTTAGGAAATTAAAAAAAGTCACCGCCTTATGATGCCTAGAAGAAGAAAAAAGAAGAAACACACACACACACACACACACACACACACACACACACACACACACACACACACACACACAGCCAAATAGCTTTTTTTTTTTCAACTGGCTGCTGTTTTACACAACACACACTACACACACACACCACACACACACACGCACACACACACACACACACACACACACACACACACACACACATGCGCGTACGCGCGCACGCATGCACGCACACACAGAAGGAGAGAGAGGGGAGAGGGAGGGGGGAAGAGAGAGAGAGAGAGAGAGAGAGAGAGAGAGAGAGAGAGAGAGAGAGAGAGAGAGACTTTGACACTTTGATATTTTATTGTCATTACCAAGGAGGTCTTTTGACAAGGGGGGAGGAGGTAACAGAACAATAACATTTCCCTCTTCCTGTCCTGCAAACAAATAGTACACTTTCATTCCTAGTGTGTATCAAATCCAAGGTTAACAAAAACAAATAAATTCGTAACATTTCGTTATGTCCTCACGCACAGGAGTAATGCAGTAAGGTTAAAAAAAATAAAATAAAATAAAATAAACTACTGACTCGACCACCCGAGAGAGAGAGAGAGAGAGAGAGAGAGAGAGAGAGAGAGAGAGAGAGAGAGAGAGAGATCTACTAAAAAAAAAAAAAAAAAGACATAACATAACTTTCCTGTGCATGTGTGTGTGGTGAAAAGTGAAACTACAGTAAAAAAAAAAAAAAAAAAAAAAAAAGAAAATGTGACGTCGTTTAAGTTGATGTAGTCTACTATGACGTCAATAGTATTGATGTCATTGCTGCTAAGGAGATGTAAGTACCATCGGTTCCAGAAGAAGCCATTTGGCGAAAGCTTGAATAAAAAAAATGAACTCCGTGGGCGGTGTTGACATCTTATTGTTCATCACTATATATATATATATATATATATATTATGCCCATTTTGTTATCAACACGGCCTAGCACGGAAGCAATCTGTGTCACTTCAGCTTGAAACTCCTCCTGTTTCTAATCTGTTCTCAGGCTATTTTCTTCCCCAGACTGTTCTTCCCTTATAGAAGACATGGAACAGTCACTATGCAGACAGCGCCTAGTATGACGCTAAATAAACTACGTCATGACTTTTGACTTACCCAGGCAGCATGTTATTACGTCTTTGCGAACAGGCGTTCTTCATCAATCCTCCGTGGAAAAGGCATGTCGCTGACTATTGCACCTCATCATTTTTGTTTCGGGTTTTTTTGTTGTTTTTTTTTGCGTGTGTGTGTCTTCATTCTTCCTCGCTTCGCCGTTCCGTGATCTAGAACCCAGCATGAACTCTTTCAGACATGAGATCTTTGTGGTGGAAACGGATGAAAATTGTGGTGGTGGACCCGGAATCATTTGTTGTTGATTGTGGCCTGAACGTGAAGCTGAACAGATTGCGCGAAGAGATCATCTGCTCTTCAGATCGGCTATTGGCTCAGTGTGAGTCGGCTGGATGAGGTCGTCCTTCTACGGAGCGAAACATATTTCAGTGCTTGTGGACAAACTGGTACAGACCCTGTCTATGAATTATCCTGTGCCTCAGAACCACTGCCGGTTTCTTGGCAGAAATGGACGGTAATGAGAGAATCAAAAGGGAAAACAACAACAACAACAACAACAACAACAACAGTGTATTGGTAGGGAACAAAGCACGTGTACATAGCACGTAAATTAAACGGTTGAAAAGAAACAGTTCACGTTATACAGGCATCGAGGAGTCAGCTTTGGCTTTGTATGTGTAAGAAACAGAATGTGTTCAGACAGTCAAAACTGAACTTTTACACTTTTGGTATCAGGAACTAGACAGTAAAAGACAATTAACATAGACGATTTCATATATTCATGAATGAGAAAAACAAACAAACAAACACACAGATCGGTTTCACACTAGCACCTCCAGAATTGATGACCCCAAAGGGAAAATCCGACTGTGTGTGTGTGTGTGTGTGTGTTTGGGGGGGGGGGGGGGGGGGGGGGGTCATGCAACCATGACCTAAGATCCTTGATGACAGACTCTCCCACACCATCATACCAGGACACAGTGTCTCTGTCCACTGATGGGGATCTCATCATCTGGCCAAGACTTGTACCACCTGTTGCTTACTGGTTTCCCGTTCAGCTGAAGGAGACCGCCAAAGGCCTCCAGACTTCGTCGCTGTTTGCGGCCATGATCTGACTGACCGCCATTACGACTGAACAGCGGTCATGCTGACCAACTCTGCAAGTTTTGTGCTGCTGGTGTTGGCGTTGACTCTGTTGTTTGCCCACGTGTGTGGCAAGGAGTGCAAAAAGCTTGGAGTGCTGTCCATTTGCCCTACCCCCTTTGTGGTGAGATCCAGCCACACCCTAGACTGTATATCAACTGCTGCAGTAAAACACCGAAGTTTCAGAAATTGGAAATTTGGGTGATAAGAAGACCCGATCCTACCCGTAGCAGCATGTACTTCTATTACACTGCGATCAAGACATACGGGAACCCTGCCGAATACTACCCTAATGATCCAAGAGCCTATAGGCCTGAGAGCGGCACCGGCTTACCGGAGAATGACACTTGCCTGATACTGCTACTCTATAAGCCCACGGTGTCCGACCTGGACAACGATTGGGGGTGTACTTTGATCAGCAGTAGCAGCCGAGGCACCCCCTTCCTTTCCCTCGATTCAGTACCCTATCCAGAGAACATCAGCCTTACTGCCAGACCTGACAAGAGCACTTACCACAGTCGGGAAATTGTCCGGTTAGGATGCACAGCATTCTCTTCCTTCAATTTCAACAGAACTAGCGCAAAGGTGTCGAAGTATACCATTCAGTACTATCACAGACATGACTGGGTGTCTATTAATGAAAATGATAGTTTGCAAACCAAGGGAGCTGTGATCAGTGCAGGTGAAGCAGAGGGACGGTTCGTCCGCAGAACCTACAGCCTTAATCTACGAGTATCCTCCATTCCCGAATGCAGCCGACGTTACCGTTGTGTTCTTTCGTTTAAATCTGAGGTTTTCGACAAGAATTCGCCTGAATGGACCATCAGTGTGACCCCATGTACGGGAGGCTGCCAGCCTGCTGGTGTGACCTGCGAGACTGAGGAATCTACGACCCAGTTCAAGACGACCAGTTCTGCAGAGCCAGAGCCCTTCGACGGAGACGACAAGAACGTCACGACGATCGTCAAATCCGCCGTTACGCAGTCAGTGCTGATCGGAGTGAGCGTGGTCATTGGAGCGGCCTTGATCACCATGGCCCTTCTCCTCCTCGTCTATTTCAAGCGCCTGAAGGATAGGAAGAGACAAGGCGGCGGACGAGAGGGGCAGTTGGTTGTACCGGCGCACTTCCTTCCTAACTCCCAAATACCACTGTCCACAGACATGCCGCGATTTGAGGAAAGCTCCACTTGCGCTTCCGATTTCTCCCAACCCGAGAGCACCACGTCTGGCTTCGGCCCATCGTACACGAGCGAGGGTGAGAGCATGTCTATGACGTCAGTAGACTATGGACATCATCAGAGGCCTTCCGTTGGCTACCGTTTCGACCAGGTTCCTCGAAGGTCCAGCATTGTTCGTTGACCGATGCCCAGTGTTGGTCTGAACCCCTCCCCAGCTTGCTTCGTACCCCCAGTGTCCGCCAGTCCGGTGGTCAGCTAAGCCAGTGCCCAGTGACGCTGCATTAGCTCATTCATGTTCTGAATCCGGATTTTGTTTGAATGATGTTGTTTGGTTATTCAAACGAATTGCGTCCAGTTCCAGTCGCAATGCAATGTTTGACATTGACCTTTCAACGCCATCGCACCTCCCTCAGAGTTGCTGGATGGGACGCAGATGGTGTTGGCAGGGGTGGGGGTGGGGATAGGGGTGGAGGGAGGCTGACGGAGGGGAGTGCTGGGATTGGAGGGAGAGTAGGGAGTGGGGTGATGGAGCGAGGAAGGGATGAGGTGGGGCGGGGGGGGGGGGGGGGGGGGGGGGGGGGGGGGGGGGGCTGATGATAATATTTCTTATTTTGCTATTTCGTTTTTAACAGGGACGAGGATGAGTTTGCATTGGGTGGTAGCGGAAGCCGGAGTGGCTGACAGAAGAAAATATGTCTAACAGTATCTATCTATGTTGGCATTTCATAATGTAAGGAAATGTCTTTTTTTTTTCTATGGACGCTTTAATAAAAATAAGTAGACAAGAAAAAAAACTGTCTGATTTTTTTCCAAAAGGAAAATAACATTCTCTGTTGGGAATTAATATATTTAGACAGGGATCTTGTTGTCACATTTTTTTTTTTTTTATTAAGGATATGGGAGGTTACGTACTCAACCGTTGCATGAGATCTGCGCGACAGTCTAGGCCAAATATGGTTCCCCCCCCCCCCCCCCCCCCCCCCCCCCCCCCCCAATTCAGAGTCGATCTGATGTAACTGGTTTGTTTCTTTGAAGCATTGTGCCTTAGGTTTGAGTCGACGGTTACGGTTTAGGCCCAAAACGCAGTGTATTCTCCGTTACACTCAAAGCTGCACCTGACTTTTCTCATCAGATCAGCCAGTACCAAAACATGTATTCATTGCAATTTTTGCTGCGGACATATTGCATTCAACTAATTTGCTGACCCCAGATTCCAAGATAAAGTCATCTTTTCCACATTCAAAACATTTTTTTTTTTCACAGATCCAGGGCGATTGTCATCTGTTCAAACTTTGCTGTTCTTACTTGACCTTCGCTGTAACCCCGAACTCTGACCTTACAGTTCCTTAACCCTTTCGCCGCCACGTCCAGTGAGATTCGGGACTGCCCATCGCCCCGCCCGGCCAGCTAACTGCTTTGTCGGTCACTCTCTCCCAGTTGGTAATGCCATCTCTTCTTGAAGCCATCCTGGCGCTGCTTTCAGGTGAATGCTATGGAAAGGTTGTAGATTTAAAATCAAGGGCCTGCGTACTCGTCTTCCAGCCTCAATAGCGCTCCAGTGGATGCGGACGTTTAGAACATCGATGCTGAGTCTTGCTGGGATGGGTTGGGGTTTTTTGTTGTTGTTTTGGTTTGGTTTTTTGCAATAATGGTACAATGAAAGGGTTGAGGAGGGCAGCAGTACCCCAAGT
>CM065717.1:67044278-67049278 GCA_033310375.1 Conus canariensis
GCTGTTTTGTGAGTAGAAAGTTTAAAGAGCAAAACGTGTTGGCTTCTACTTGAGAGGTTGTCGTCATTTCTTTCTTCCGGCGTTGGCAGGGTGTCTTTTCCTGGACAGCTTGGCTTTTCACTCCAACGGACAAAAGGATGAGACCAGGGGGAGACAATTTCGGTTCAGTTTGAACCATTGTCAGAGAGGGAGAGAGAGAGAGGAGGCATCACAAGGAGAGAGGAAGGAGGGAGGGAGAGCAGTACAGTATTTCCATAGGCTCTGGCTCTAGAGATGAAAATCCTCATTGTTCTTCGGCGCGTCAGTCTGCTTGAATTTCGTGACCTTTTATCTTCCACCCTCGTATTTCACGTGTTGTATTTGTTTGGCAAAGGTGGCTTTGGGCTTTCCGTGACACCAAATTGTCAATCTGCTAGAAACGCAGTGCGTTTGCGGAATACTGTTTCTCTTGTAGACTTCCTTCGTCATTACTGGAGATGGTAGCAATGTCAGCAGCAATGATAGGTGGTAGAGTTGTTGTAGCAGCAGCGGTAATAGTAGTGGTGAAAGTAGTGATAGAGTGAGGGCAGCAGGAGGACGAGGTGGTGGTGGAGGAGGAGGAGGAGGAGGAAGAGGAAGAGTATTAGTAAAGGCGGCAGCAGCAGCAGCACCAGTAAGTGGTAATGGTAGTCTCTTCATCATCGTCATCGTCATCATCATCATCGCAGCAGCAGCTGCAGCAGTAGCAATGACAGCAGTAGTAGTAGTGGTAGTAGTAGTACTAGTACTAGTAGTAGTAGACGTGGTGGTGATGGTGATGGGAATAGTAAGCCTGGTTTCCCAGCAGCAGCAGCAGCAGCAGCAGCAGTAGTAGTAGTAGTAGTAGTAGTAGTACACGTGGTGGTGATGGTGACGGGAATAGTAAGCCCGGTTTCTCTAATTGATGGTGACTGCAGTATCAAACGCTACAAAGCCACACAAATGAAAACCAAACGAGGCAGAACATCAAAGACAGAACAATTCAATCTAAAACAAAATAAAACAAAGGAAAGGCAAAACAATCCTCCGGAGGGAGAGCTCACTCACACCGGCACCGCAACTACGCAATTATCGTTGCCATTAGAGGGCTCAGTAGGTGGTGCCCTGCGTGTCTTGGATCAGGACGACAGGCGCCACTGAACACCACCGAAGTGACTCGGCAGCAGTGCAGTGTCTCCTCCGGTGGGTTGCCTCTTGACGACTTGACATTGACTGTTCTTTATGGATTGCCGGTGCCTGGGCTCCGGCGGGTCGAGGTCGAGCCAGGCTGTGGCTATGGATGGGAGGTCAAGATGAGCCGCGTGGGTGCAGTGCCAGAAGGCGGGACAGAAAAAAGAAAGCAGAACAGTACAGTTCAAAATGTAAGAAAAGGGCAGAACAAAATAATGATGAGCTCTGCAACCTAAATCTGTAAAAGGGATAAGATAAGATAAGATAATGTTGCTTATAGCCCAGCCGACCGCAAGGGGCCACATCAGGGCTGTCACCACGTTAAAATCAACTCACAAGTCATTAAAAAAAAAAAAAAAAAAAAAAAAACACCTTTCACACATCTCTTTAAAAGACATCTTCTAGAAACGCCCCAGAAACTTCGTTAAAAATCTTTCATCCGTAAAATCTTAAATCAGATGAAAAACGTTAATCTCTCTCAAAGGGAGAACAATGCAATATCGACCCGATGACTGCAAGGCAGAACAGAACAATATGAAACAATCGGCAAGGCAGAAGAACAGAATAGAGCGATACAAGGCAGAACATTACTCTCTAAAACAACACAAGGCAGAGAACACTGCAGTCTAAAACAATGCAAGGCAATCCATAGAATGTAAAATACAAGGCAGAACAATTCAATCTGAAATGACAGAATACGGCACAGTGCTATCTAGAACAAGACACGACAAAACAGTACAGTGTAGCACAGTAGAACGCAGGCACAAACGTTATGAAATAACACAAGGTAAAACGATACACTATGAAATCATGCAAACCAGATGAATGCAAGAGGAAGGAGAGGGCGTGTGCAAGTAGGCCTCATGGTTCCATGCGTAAAATTCATTCTGTTCTCTCTCTCTCTCTCTCTCTCTCTCTCTCTCTCTCTCTCTCTCTCTCTTCTCTCTCTCACCCCACACACACACACACACACACACACACAATATATATATATATATATACACACACATTATATATATCGTGTGTGTGTGTGTTTGTGTGTGTGTGCGTGTGTGTGTGTGTGTGTGTGTGTGGGGAGAAGAGAGAGAGAGAGAGAGAGAGAGGAGAGAGAGAGAACTCAGAACCTGTTTACTGTACATCGGCCTTTTTTTTTTTTTTGGAGAGAGAGAGAGAGAGAGAGAGAGAGAGAAGAGCAAAGCGTTAAGACTCTTCTAGTGACATCAGTTCTGGCGTTTTCAAGCACAAGTTTGTCTTCTGACGTTTAAATCTCGTGCAGCACGTGCAATTCCTGGTGAGTCGTGAGCATGTGTCTCCTTGAGCTGAGACGGCTTGCTCAAGCGAGGTTTCTTGCCACTGCACAGTTGGCGCACGTCTCTTCGGCTGGAAGTTAACTGTTGGTCATTCAAGGACTGAAGGGATTGCAGTGTTCGCGTTTCGTCCTAATAGACTTACGGACTGTGTCGTTTGTTGAATCAACTGTCGAGATGACTTGGTATCCTCAGGTAAGTGTGTGTGTGTGTGTGTGTGCTCGCGCGCGTCTTGAGGAGGAAAGGGTTGAGGGTGAGGAGAAGGGGGTGGGGTGATTTGTGAGAACACGTGCGTAGTCGAAGAAATTCACAATTGTCGAAAGACCTCTATTGCCCAGACCTGGTCAATAAATTCAGAATGAAAAGATAACATGGCTTGTTTTGAATATGGCAAATGGAGAGTGTGCTGAAAAGAAAACGAAGAAAAAATAAATGTTAAGAGCTCTTCTGCTTTCCATGTCTAAAGTCTCGAAATACTATCGGTGCGATTTGGGAGTCTGTGCGATTTGGAAATCTTTCTTGGGTTTCATCTTCTGCCTTAATAAACTTCGAGCGAAACTTGAATTTAGATGCCCCCAGTATTCGACACTCATTCGATCGACTTAAAAGATGTTTTCTTCCCGTTTTCTGTCAGTCGGAGGTGAAAGTGTTTGATTACAAAACGCCCAAAATGTGTTAAAGCAAACACACGTTGGCATGTTTCTACTATTTAGGTCTTTCTATTGACGAAAAGCAGCTCTCATTCTCAGGTTATTAAGGGGGGGGGGGGGGGGGGGGGTCATTAGGGGACCTCTGAACTCAAAATATTGCCAAAATTTGTTGTCACGCCGACATTGTAACGATCAAGCACCGTCCCTTTAGTTTGTTCTCAAACGGTTTGTTCCTCTCCGTCTGTATGCAGCGTCTAGGAATGAACTGTTGAAGAACGAGCCAAAGGGACGGCGCTCGATCGAGAGATCGCCGGCCTTTTTTTTTTTTTTTTTCCGGATAGGGTGATTGACGAGTGTTTGTTCATTCCGTTAGAACGCAGTCTTTTGGAACAACATGCGTTTAACACGAGGTCACTCCTGTGTCCTCAGCCCCTCCTCCCCCCCCCCCCCCCCCCCCCCCCCCCCCCCTCCCCGAAAAAGAAATGTAGTGCAGATAATACGGGGTCATGGTTTCGTTTGGTACAGCTCGGTTTTATATAATTCTTTCATTGATGCTCTTCAGAAAGACAAACTGGTTTTGTGGATGGAGGTGAATTAAGAATGGAGGGGAGGTACTGTGGGGGAGGGGAGGAGAGGGGAAGAGGGGGTGGGGGGGGGGGAGGGGAGGAGATGTACACATTCTGAAAGACGTGACAAAAGCACGGACAGGCATTTCATTCCGACAGCCGTGATTCACTGTGATGCGCCGCTGTCCTAATGTGCCCGTGTTGGCCATGTATGTGACTTAGCACAAACACCCCCTCCCTCTCCACAACTACGATCTCTCTCTCTCTCCCTCTCTCTCTCTCTCTCCTCTCTCTCTCTCTCTCTCTCTCTCTCTCTCCTCACTCACACACACACACACACACACACACACACACACACACACACACACATGCGCGTGCGCGTTATTGCGCCCGCACGCCCGCACCAAAACACACCATAGAACCCATACTGAAAAACTGACATGCAATCCATCATCGCGCGTTCGATCGCACACGAGCGCGCGCGCACACAGACACAACACACGCTCACACACACATACGCACACGCACGCATGCACGCACACACACACACACACACACACACACACACACACACACACACACACACACACACACACACCATTCCCCACCTCCCCCAATCCCGAAGCACAGATTGTGACACACTTCTGAAAAAACCTCGATCGTTGTCTTTGACCGCACTGAGAGAATCAAAGTCTATACTAGGGTAAACCCAAACCAAAAACTAAGGGGACCAAAGGGGACAGGGGGAGATGGTTGACAACGGGATTGCAATACCTTTTGTTTTGAACGAAGTGCGAGAGGTCTTTCCTCCCCACCCCACCACCCACCCCCTCCGCAAAATGAAGATTGGGAGTGGGTATAGGCCATTGAAAAGGGAGGGAGGGGGGGGGGGGGGACAATGACACATCAGTGGCGAGTGATGAATTAATGCCCCTTGTTTGCCGCTCTCTGGGAGCAGGCTTGTGAGCACCCAGACTGCGGGTCTCCAGACGGCGATGTGTCAAACTGCAACAAAGGCACGCCGAGGGGAGTGTCAGGGCCCAGCCATGAGTGGTGTTAATTGATCCGCCATGTGACCGGAAATGATGCTTGCCCCCCCTCCTCCCACACGTCACTTCCCTTTAGAAAAAAAAACCCCAAAAACCTGGTACCCGCCGCTGCGCCCTTCCCTTGTTTCCCTCCCTCCCTCCCCTCTCTCCTCCCGTCCTCCTTCCCCTCTGCCAGAAATGATTTTTGCCACAGATTGGCAGTTTCTGGTACTCTGGTGGTAGGAAATGGAAAAAAAAAGG
>CM065717.1:67054278-67066778 GCA_033310375.1 Conus canariensis
TAATAAAGTCAGGTGATCTATAGGCAGCGAAGTCTTATTAAAGACCGAAAAGATTGATCTAGAAAAAATAATAATAAAGTCAGGTGATCTAAATAACAAAAGCGATCGTTGAGATTAATCGTCTCCGTACTCAACTATTCAGACCATTATCATGACTGTTTGAGGCGCCTCTCATTCTGCTTAGTGTGCTTCCTCCAGATACCTGAAAGGTATGAACAGTTTCATCTCTGCAGTCCAATGTGGCGTCGATCATACGTTCTTTTTTTAGCTTTGTTTTCTTCTAGTTGCAAACTAGAAGGCGGAAATCTAAACAAATCTTAAATAAATGCTGAACAATTGAAACAGATCTTAAATGTTAGCGAACCGCCCCCAAAACCGTGGACAAAACGAATCACAAGACAAACACGACGCGTTTTGACCTCTTAGGTCTTCTTCAGGCAAGATACAAAACAATTATTACAACGAAAATGAATGTAAGGATTGTTTTGTATCTTGCCTGGAGAAGACCTGAGAGGTCGAAACGCGTCGTGTTTTGTTTTAAGATGTGTCTTCTTCGTTACATTTAGTTTTCATCTAAAAACTCGTTCGTTTCAGAGTGAGGTGACTGCAGGAAGAATCTGACAAACGGGTTTTTTTTTTTTTTTTTTTTTTTTTTTTTTTTTTTTAAATAATCCTCAGAGGTCAAAACTCGAGTTTTGTCTCGTAATTTTTTTGTCCCTGCTGGTTGGCGGACTCGCTAAGAAATGTTTTTTAAAATTCAAAACCCGTTTGTAAATTCAACCCTGATAATAATCCTCCCTCCCCACTGCCCGTGGTCGGGACGGGTTCTATATACAACATGCCTCCTTGAGAAAAATCCCGTGGGCACACCATGAGTATTGGAGCCCTATGTTCACCTGCATCAGCTCAGATTCAATTCTCCTGTCTCCCCCTCCTTCTCCCTCTCTCCCTCCCTGTGCCGTGTTGACGTGTGTTTTCAAATGGTTGACAAGATTCGACTGAATCTGCATTTTCCTCCTCTCCGGCATCTCGGGTTCTGACAAATCTGATCACACCTAAATCATCTGTCGTCGGAAAGCAGGGATTCCGAATCTAAAATTCATGACATCCAAAACTATGTTGACGCAACCAGGGGGGGGGGGGGGGGGGGGGGGGGGGGGGGGAGGGGGGAAGCTTACATCGATCTCTGCCATATTTGCCACGGACGTTTTCTTGTAGCGGTCCTTTAGGGGTGTACTATTTTAAGAATCTTTATGTCCTTAGTGATTTTTTGTTTGTTTGTTTTACACAATTCTGTATTATAGTCCTGCAGTGCTCCGCTCTCATGCGGTCGCCTGGACTATAAACAACACGAACGGAAAGATGCATACTAACATTAAATCCCTTAACGTGTGATTGAAACAGCGGCGTGAGACTTTTGTCTTTGATGCTGTAGTCTATGCAATATTATGTGTTCACTACCTCCCCTGTCATGGCTATGTCTTCACCCGTGTCTGTTGGTTTTTCTCTCTGTCTGTCTGTCCCCGAGATTATGCGCCTTGAAAAGACTGGATGGATTTTAACAAATTTGTTTAGTGGAAAGATGGAGTGTGCTCAGAGGGCGAACGCATTAAATTTTCGTGTGGAGCCGCATCAATGGGTGGATCTAAGAGAGAGACAGAGAGGTGGGGGGGGGGGGGGGGGGGGGGGGAGGGGGGAGTGAATTGAGGAAGAGAGATGGGGGAGAGAAAAAAAAGGTGGGGGGAGACAGACAGACAGAAGGAGGAAGAGAGTGTGTGCGTGCGTGCGCGCGCGCGCGTGTGTGTGTGTGTGACTTTGATATTGCGAGATAGGGCATTTTTCAGTATGTCTAAATTCGAGTTAGGGCATTTTTCGACATGTCAGTAAATTTTCAAAAAAATAACAGACCTTAAGACAAAAAAAAAAAAAAAAAAAAAAATCAGGCTTATTGAAAAAAAAAAAAAAAAAAAAACAGAAAAGAAGGAATCAAGTTGATTAAATACATGTATATCTCCCCAAATTTCCTTGTTAAAATATGGGCGAGCTTCAAAGCAGAAAGACCCCAAGCGGAGGTCAACACGGAGAAATGACTGTGGAAGCACTGAGCAGCCAGGTGAACGAACGTCAACAACATGACGCCAAACGAAAAGAAAAATACACGCGCCTCGACCTCTCGGTCTTCCTCAGGCAGGACAACAAACAAACAACAAAAGTAAACATATAGTGGGGGGAAAAAGACGAGCACAGATGAACAAGGTCCGAGTCGCGATGAAAATGACATGACGGGGGTGGGGGGGTCGGGGGGAGGGAGGGAAGAGCGGAAAGGAGAGATGGGATGAGAGAGAGAGAGAGAGAGAATGTTATAGCCCAGCCGACCACAAAGGGCCGTAGGAAGTCTGTCACCGCGTTGAATTCAACTCAAGTCATTAAAAAAAAAAAAAAAATCACACGTTTTAAAATACTCCTCCTAAACACACACAAACACACACACACACACACACGCACACACACACACACACACACACACACACACACACACACCCCACACACCACACACCGGGAATTTTGTTAAGAATCGTTCCTCTGCAACAATCTTAGGTTAGATGAAAGGTGTTCATCTCTTTCAGAAATGGACAACATTGACAATAGAGAAAACTGAATTCTTCTCTGGCAGCCGTGGAGATCTTGGGAGTGTTTTGAACATAGACATTTCCTTTTTGCCCCCGCAAGGACTTGGTATTTATGTTTCAGCGTCGTTCCCGTTCATCCCACCTTCCCTCTGTTCTACTCCTTCTCCTAACCCAATCCCCTACAGGGGATTTTCGTACAGACTGGGAACTTGTTCGCCTGCACATGTCCCGCGCTGTGTGTTTATTTCTGTTTGTTTGTGTGTTCTTCTCCAGCTTGAAGAAGACCACTGATTCCAGTCAGTTACTTCAGTGTTTGTTCCGTATTTCCGGCGACTCAGTGCTTGCAACTTTTATCTGTTTGTCAGAAGATCTGGAACGGATCCCGGGTTGTGTAAGTGGGATCCGATGGGGAAAACGTAACGTTCACAAAGTTATGTAACTGGGATCCGATGGGGAAAAAAGTAACGCTCACAAAGTTGTCACTGGGATCCGATGGGCAAAAGTAACGTGCACAAAGTTATGTAACTGGGATCCGATAGGAAAAAGTAACGCTAACAAAGTTATGTAACTGGGATCCGATGGGGAAAAAGTAACGCTCACAAAGTTATGTAACTGGGATCCGATGGTAAAAAGTAACGCTCACAAAGTTATGTAACTGGGATCCGATGGGGAAAAAAGTAACGCTCACAAAGTTATGTAACTGGGATCCGATGGGCAAAGGTAACGTGCACAAAGTTATGTAACTGGGATCCGATAGGAAAAAGTAACGCTCACAAAGTTATGTAACTGGGATCCGATGAGGAAAAAGTAACGCTCACAAAGTTCTGTCACTGGGATCCGATGGGGAAAAGTAACGCTCACAAAGTTATGTAAAAGGGATCCGATGGGGAAAAGTAACGCTCACAAAGTTATATAACTGGGATCCAATGGGAAAAAGTAACGCTCACAAAGTTATGTAACTGGGATCCGATGGGAAAAAGTAACGCTCACAAAGTTATGTAACTGGGATCCGATGGGGAAAAAGTAACGCTCACAAAGTTATGTAACTGGGATCCGATGGGAAAAAGTAACGCTCACAAAGTTATGTAACTGGGATCCGATGGGAAAAAGTAACGTGCACAAAGAGGCTGTGCGAGAGAATCATCTGAGCTTGATGTCGCTGAATTCAGAGAAACCGATCTTTGCAGGCTGTTCTCGCTTCTCGGGTGTGGCGGTTACCGTTCAGGTTTTTCCCACTGTCCAGCAAGGTGTAAAGTCTGCCAGGGTCAACAGAAGAGGAAGGAGGAGGAGGAGGAGGAAGACGACGGACTGAGACCTGATCAGATGGAACCTCGGGAGTCTTTTTTTTTTACAGGTCCTGAGGCCGTTTCTCTTCCTCCACCACCACCACCACCCCACCACCCCCCCCCCCCCCCCCCCCCACCCTTTGTGGTTCACTGGTTGACCTTTGTGTGCCATGGAGAGAGCGAGTGCGAGAGAGAAGGGAGGACGCGCGTGGGGAGAAGGATGAGGAGGGCGGCTAGGGGGGAGAGGGGGGAGGACCAACGCGCGTGAGAGAGAGGGGGGGGGGGGGGGGGTCACCATTTCACCCAACTTCTCTGTCGCTTTTTTGTTTTGTTTTGTTTTGTTTTGTACTCTTCCCGTACCATTACCACCCAGGCCCCAACAAACGAGTAGTAGCAGCCTCCCCCCCCCCCCCCCCTCCCGCCCCTTCTCATCAAAAAAGTTGCCTACCCCACCCACCCACACACTCCTTTTCCCTAACCCCACTCCTCCTCTTCTGTCGCCCCCCACCCGCACTCCTCCACCCGCCCACTGCTTGAATGGAAATTAGCAGGCCCTTATTGGTGTTCTAAGATGAAATCGATGCTTCTCCACACATGCGCCGAATGAGGATGGTGGCTCATTAAGTCCGTTGGCAGCGCGGGCTCAAGACGGCACTAAGCCGCTCGGCCATCCCCGCTCATCCCCCTTCTACTGCTCCTCCCTCTCTCCCTCTTCCCTCCCTCTCTCTCTCTCGCTCTCTCTCTCTTTCTCTCTCTCTCCCTCTCTCTCCGCCGGTGGCTGGGGGGCCGGGCCAAACGATGGCTCAGGTAGCCGGCTAATGCCCTCACTACACGGCCTGCCTCTCTAACAACCTGTAGCACGGGAACCTCCTCCCAACGATGAGGATGGGGGGGGGGGGGGGGGACTTTTACGTTTCGTGTGGGTTTTTTTTTTTTTTTGATAGGAGAATGAGGAGTGGTGGAGATGGTGTGTGTGTGTGTGTGTGTGGGGGGGTTATGAAGGGGGAGAGAGAGAGACAATGACGGGGATTGTCTTACGCGAGAGAGAGACAGAGAGAGAATGAATGACAGTGATTGTCTTACGAGAGACAGACAGACAGACGGTGGTGGTGGTGGTGGTGGGTGTGTGTGTGTGTGTGTGTACATTATCGTTTCAGTGGAGTTGGGGTTCCAAGATTCCAATAGATTTGTACTGCGACTATTTTTGCCTTTGACTGGGAACCAGTCCTTGGTATACATAAACACCCCTTGCGTGTGGATTGTCGCCTGCCGTGAAAGAAGTCGACAGTCATTGAAATACAATTTTGCTGTGGTTAAGACTCAGTGTGTTCACAGTTATCTCCGTCGGAAGATCTTTTGTGGAAACTCTGCACTACTGACTAAATTGATAGTGTTCCCATTTGCCACAGTCTGTGTGAATGAAATGTGGAAGGGTTCCGCTTATCACAGTCTTTTTTGTGAAGGAAGTGTGCACATGCTGCGTTCATCAGTCTGTGTGAATGAAATGTGCACTGGTTCTGTTCACAAGAGTCTGTGTGAATGAAGTGAGGACTGATTCTCTTGATCAGTATGTGTGAATGAAGTGAGGACTGATTCTATTGATCAGTATGTGTGAATGAAGTGAGGACTGATTCTTTGATCAGTATGTGTGAATGAAGTGAGGACTGATTGCGTTGATCAGTCTATGTGCCTGAAATGAGGACTGATTCCATTGATCAGTCTGTGTGAATGAAGTGAGGACTGATTCTATTGATCTGTCTGTGTGAATGAAGTGAGGACTGATTCTATTGGTCAGTATGTGTGAATGAAGTGAGGACTGATTCTATTGATCTGTCTGTGTGAATGAAGTGAGGACTGATTCTATTGATCAGTATGTGTGAATGAAGTGAGGACTGATTCTATTGATCTGTCTGTGTGAATGATGTGAGGACTGATTCTATTGATCAGTCTGTGTGAATGAAGTGAGGACTGATTCTATTGATCAGTCTATATGAATAAAGTGAGGACTGATTCAATTGATCAGTATGTGAATGAAGCTAGGACTGATTCCGTTGATCAGTCTATGTGAATGAAATGAGGACTGATTCTATTGATCAGTGTATGTGAGTGAAATGAGGACTGATTCCATTGATCAGTCTGTGTGCATGAAATGAGGACTGATTCAATTGATCAGTCTATGTGCATGAAATGAGGACTGATTCTGTTGATCAGTGTATGTGAGTGAAATGAGGACTGATTCTGTTGATCAGTGCATGTGAGTGAAATGAGAACTGAAGTCTATGTGAATGTAATGTAGACTGATTCTGTTGGTCAGTGCATGTGAGTGAAATGAGGACTGAGAAGTCGTGTGAACGTAATGTAGACTGATTCCGTTGATCAGTTTATGTGAATGAAGTGAGGACCGATTCCATTGCTCAGTCTACTTGAATTGAATATGGACTGATTTCATTGATCAGTGTATGTGAGTGGAATGAGACCTGATTCCATTGATAAGTCTGTGTGAATGTAGTGCAGACTGATTCCATTGATACGTCTGTGTGAATGTAGTGTAGACTGATTCCATTGATAAGTCTGTGTGAATGTAGTGTAGACTGATTCCATTGATGCGTCTGTGTGAATGTAGTGTAGACTTGATTCCATTGATCAGTCTGTGTGAATGTAGTGTAGACTGATTCCATTGATGAGTCTGTGTGGATGTAGGTAGGCTGATTCCATTGATAAGTCTGTGTGAATGTAGTGTAGACTGATTCCATTGATACGTCTGTGTGAATATAGTGTAGACTTGATTCCATTGATCAGTCTGTGTGAATGTAGTGTAGACTGATTCCATTGATGAGTCTGTGTGGATGTAGGTAGGCTGATTCCATTGATAAGTCTGTGTGGATGTAGTGTAGGCTGATTCCATTGGTAAGTCTGTGTGGATGTAGTGTAGGCCGATTCCATTGATAAGTCTGTGTGGATGTAGTGTAGACTGATTCCATTGATAAGTCTGTGTGGATGTAGTGTAGGCTGATTTCATTGATAAGTCTGTGTGGATGTGGTGTAGGCTGATTTCATTGATAAGTCTGTGTGAATGTGGTGTAGACCGATTCCATTAAGTCTGTGTGAATGTAGTGTAGACTGATTCCGGTCCACTAACCAGTCCATATGAATGAAATGAGAACCGATTTTTTTTTAATTGATCAATCTATGTGAGTGAAATGAGGACTGTGTAAATGACATGTTGACCGGTTCCATTGGTGGCAGTCTGTGTGAATGAAAGGACTGATTCCATTGGTCACGGTCTGTGTGAATGAAATGTTGACTGATCCTATTGATGGCAGTCTGTGTGAATGAAATGTTGACTGATCCAATTGATCGCAGTTCTTGTCAATGAAAGGACTGATTCCATTGGTCACAGTCTATGTGAGTGAAACGTTGACTGATCCTACTGATCGCAGTCTGTGTGAATGGAAGGAGGACGGATCCAGTTGATCGCAGTCTGTGTGAATGAAAGGACTGATTCTATTGATCGCACTCCATCTAAACGAAATGTGCAGAGACTTGTTCTGTATATCACACACCCCGTGTGAATGAAATCGGGACATCACAGTCTATGTGAATCTAAATGTGAACTGATTCCGTTCATCACAGTATGCAATTGAAAATTCGGAATGGTTGTTCGTACGACAGTGTATCTGTGTCAGTGATGTACGTACGAATTCTTTGTGTCACAGTTTATGTGAATGAAATCTGAAATGGTTCTTTGTTGGTTCTTAGTCTGTGTGAATAAGAGGTGAACTTACTCCATTTGGGGGGGGGGGGGGGGGGGGGGGGGGAGGAGAGAGAGAGAGAGAGAGAGAGAGAGAGAGAGAGAGAGAGTTGGCTTTTTGTCTGCACGGGTGACCTGATAAAGTGAAGTTCTGTATTCAGCATGTGTTCAATGCACCTAAAATAGCCCACGGCAACAAAAGAGCCGCTCGCCCCAGAGGAATAATCTGGAGACGACGAATCTTGGTGATGAATCAAATGCACCCCCTGACGCAACGAAAGGCATTGACTTTGGGACACAGCGCTGCCCATTTTACGAAGGCCTTGCATCTGACTTATCGGAACTCCTCCCATCCTCCTCCTCCACACACACACACACGCACACATATGCACGCGAGAGCGGGCGCGCAACCACGCGTGCACGCACGCGCGCGCGTATACACACACGCGCACGCACGCACACACACACACTCACTCACTCACATACATACATTCGCACACACACGCATACACACACACTCTCTCTCTCTCTCTCCTCTCTCTCTCTCTCTCTCTCTCTCTCTCTCTCTCTGTCAAACGCACTGTCTTCTCTCTCTCTCTCTCTCTCTCTCTCTCTCTCTCTCTCACACACACACACACACACACACACACACACACACACACGAGCGCGCGCACACACACACGCACACACACACACACACACACACACACACACACACACACACACACACACACACACACTAATCGGTGGGTTTTCTGACATGCCCTACGTTATTGGGAGAACATACCTCTGTGAATGTAAACTTCAATCGCTTTTTTTTTCCAGAAAGTTAATTGGAAAAAAAAATGTACAAGTGAATCTAACAATGTACAAGCGAATCCAACAATTGGAGCGCAAAAAAAAAAAAAAATTCTCATTTTGTTCAGTTGTGAGTTCCTATTAGCGGTGACTGGAGAATGTGTTTCTTTCTTCTTTCGTTGTGCGTACGCAGGCTGATACTCCTGCGGACACTGCCTGTATAGATACTCCTGCGGACACTGCCTGTATAGATACTCCTGCGGACACTGCCTGTATAGATACTCCTGCGGACACTGCCTGTATAGACAGGCAGTGGAGTTTTGTGTGTATGACCGTTTTTTTTTATCCTGCCGTTAGGGCAGCCATACTCCATTTTCGGGGAAGGTGCATGCTATGTGTAACGTGTCATCCATACCAACGGCCAAACTGTCCTCTTCCGAAAGTTGGTGATGAGATTTTACGTGTGTGCAAGATGATGTGCGTGCGTTCACACACGGAACCTCGGTTTATAGTTTCATTCGAAGGACTGTGTGGGGAACGGAGTCAGAACCAATGTTAACTCCGAGGGAAGAATCCCCCTGTACCGAAATTCGAACCCGCAACCCCAGGATCACGAGTCCGGCGCTCTACCAACGGAGCTATTCCGGTCCCCGGAGAATGTGTGACATAGGGGCATTTTCCGGAAAGAAAAAAAAATGGGGTGGATGGGGATGAGAATTAGGGCTGTGGAGTACGCGTGGGGTGGGGACGGGGGCAGGAGGGAGAAAGGGAGTGGAGGGGTGTCAGTGTCGTGGCATTTTCCGTCGTCGTGATAGGAAGTGCATCGCCGAGGCAGAGCGTTCTGTAGCGATGTATGTTAGGCGCTCTGTCTGCGCAAGAGCACGTTTGCCCCGAACGCTTGAAAATGTTTGTAGCGGCCTTCAGGGGGTTGTTCGCAGGGGGAAGCAAATGGCGGCGATTGCGGTTGGCTTTCGTTTCCCATGTTGTGTACCTGTGGATTTCGGATTTCTACTCGTGATAGTTGTCAGGTACAAGACCCCGAGCAAAGTGATTATTTCAAGATCTGTTTTAGATCATATTATTATGGTTTGATAGTCGCTCGACCACCTAATCGGCAACAGGCGAGAGTTATGTCTGTTGCTAGCGCTTCGTTCAAAGAGGTGTCAGTTGATGTGACAAGCAGAGCGTTCTTGCTCATGTTCAGTCAAGCTCATCAGTCTTGACAGTCTCTGGCACGGTGTCAGAGCGTAGTTTATACGGGCACGATGAGCTGCTTATGTTCTTCATCATATCCTTTATGATCGTTGGCAAGGATGAGGCCTGGCACAGCGCTGCAACAAAAAGACATGAACTATGGTGATGATGAGGTTTGTTCTTTTTTTTTTTCTCACTTCTATTCTGTTGTTCAGCACAGGAGGTACGAAGAAGAAGAAGTGAAGCGTTGGTCGGTAGAAAAAAAACAAACATGACCATTCATGCCATGCCTCCGCCGTCTCTCCCCCCCCCCCCCCCCCCCCCGGCCTCTCCATACCCCTCCCCCTCCCCTCCTCCCATCTCACGCTTTCACCGATCCCACCGGAAGTCTGGCTCACCGCATAAACCGACTGACCGCGCGATCCCGACGCGAGTGTGAATGGAAGAATTGGAAGCCGGGGGCCCTTTTTTGTCGCTTCGGGGGTCTTTTCTCGGCGACTAGAGATCTCATGAATATTCATGGCGCGGGCTGGTCATCGCGCAGACAGCCAATGACGAGCCTGTCAGCTTGGGGCGCGAGGTGGTTTGGGACGGGGCGGGAAGAGTTATGCCCCTCGGTGTCGTCTGCACGACCTCCTGGTCATCTCATCGGGGATGTGACGTCGGCATGGAGGCTGCTGGGAAGTATGGGAACGCGTTGGCTTCATAAGTCGATAATGGCTGGGGTGTTTTTTTCTTCTAGAAAAAAAAAAAAAAAACCGGGTATTATCCTTCAGGTGAACAAGAGTTGTTATCCTTGTGGATTACTCCTTGTTTTCCCTAGGCTAATTATTTTCCCAGTGCCCCCCCCCCCCCCCCCCTCTCGGAATCACAGCTGTTTTCCCTGTTTTGCTGAGGAAAACAATAATTGTCACGGTGGTACCTCTCCGGATCATCCACAGCTGTAGGTCTCCATGTTCGCGAGGGAAACTAGCCATCATCATTCATCATGAGAGAAAACAACAATTGCAGGAAAACGCGTGGTGATCCTCGGGATCACATCTGTGTTCTATGCGCTTTGTTATGAAAAACAAGAAACAAAACAAACCAAAAAGAAAAGAAAAAAAAAAACTATCATAGATGTTTTCCTTGCCAACGTTTTTTTTTTTTTTCTTCTTCAGATAACACATGGTATTCCTCCATGAAACGAGAACAGTGACTATCGCAAGGAAAATGAATAGGGAGACCAGTATACTAGTCCTCAGTGAGAAGCAGCTATCACCCTCAGGGAAACGGAGAAAACGCTTGTGACGTAAGCAAAATGTATGAACTTTAAAAAAAAGTATTAGTAAGCCCGCACTAAAATAAGAACCAACAACAACAAGAACAAACCAGAAACAATTTACAAGACAAAAACACGACACGTTTTGACCTCATAGATCTTCGTTAGGTAACATAAACCACATTCAGGACAATAAAACGAAGGAGGAGCAATCCCCTATCTTCTCAAATTAGGAAAAAGTTTGTGATTCCACGAAGAACAGTTGTGATTCTCAGGAGGAGGAGGAGGAGGATAATGATGATGATGACTATTTTTGCCATCTTTTCTGCATGAAAACGGCTGTAATCGCCTACAGACGCGGCCATGTTTCCATAGGGGAGGAGGGCCTATGAGCTGCCGGTTGGCTCACGTGGTTAGACCCGCGAGTTGCCTGCCATACAAATGGCCGTTTTCGCTGCCCGTCTGAACGTGTTGGGATTTCCCACCTCCTTCCCTCATGGGTGTGATGTTATTAACACCTCCGTACATAACCTGGACAGAGCTCTTCTCACATAGTGTTCGTATTAGTGAGTGAGCGAGTGTGTGTGTGTGTGTGTGTGTGTGTGTGTGTGTGTGTGTGTGTGTGTGTGTGTGTGTGTGTGTGTGCACTCTTCAATGCGAGTTAGTAACATAGTGGACGAGGACACACCAATATTGCTTTTACCTCTTTCTCTTCCTCTCCCCCCTCCTCCTCCTCCTGCTGCTCCTCCTGCTCCTGCTCCTCCTCCTCCTCCTTGACAAAGCATTGTCTACGAGCTTGCTTAGAGCGGATGTCCACTAAAAGCCAGTAGTAGTGAGTTCTGTCCGTTCAATTATTTTCACCGACGACCATCCCTCTATACAGCGGCGATTCTCTGGACTCAGAAGAAACGTGATGGTCCCGGTAGGCATTCTTGGAACTTTCTTCAGGATAAGGTGGGAGGAAGGGGGGGGGGGGGGGGGGGGAGGGGATGCTCCTGAAGCAGACCGAAAAAAAAAGTCTTGGGACGGATGACGTTAAGGACTGGACTGGTTACCTCTACCCTGTGGCGCTTGACTTGAGAACTGTGAAAACTGAGGGCTGTGACGATCCCTGATTTGCCAAGAACTCGTCAAAACTATCCGTACAACTGGGTGGGGTTTAGCGGCCATGAGTAAGTAACACAATGCGAATTAAGACTTGCCCTCACCACGCAAGAGTTTGTCGAAGGCAATTTAATGCGTTTCCTTGCAAAAAAGGAAGGAGACACACACACACACACACACACACACACACACACACACACACACACACACACACACACACACACACGAAAACACACACACGAAACAAAACACACACTGCACACACACACACACACACACACACACACACACACACACACACACACACACACACACATACTGCACACACACACACACACACACACCAACACAACACACACACACACACACACACACACACAACTGCACCACTCACACACACACACACTCACACACACACACTGCACACACACACCCCACTGCACACACACTGCACACACACGCACACACACACACAT
>CM065717.1:67076778-67084278 GCA_033310375.1 Conus canariensis
TGCATTTCCACAATATTGCACACAGTGGTAATTTTGTGTGTGTGTGCGTGCGTGCGTGCGTGCGTGCGTGCGTGCGTGCGTGTGTAAAAGAATCGGAACACATTCACTGCCACGGAAGCAAGGTCTACATACTTGACTCGATCCTACTTCAGTGGCAAGCTGGAGAAGGAAGATGAAAAATGACGGTGCATGTTCTGGTTTGTTTCCGCTTGTTTTTATCACAGCTGTTGTAGGCACTGTGTGTGTGTGTGTGTGTGTGTGTGTGTGTGTGTGTGTGTGTGTGTGTGTGCGTGCGTGCGTGTGCGCGCGCGCACATATGAGTTTCTGGGCATATGTTGAGAGTGAAAAAAAAAACCAGTTAGGCAATAACCCTTGCGCTCGTCACGTTCTTGCTTTACGTGTTGGCTACCTTTCCTCCCCCAATATATCCTCACCACTCCCCACCACCCAGGCCCCCAGCTTCGGCTCCCTCCCCCACATAAACGCACTCGCTCATACGCACACATAGACGCACACACACGCGCACGCAAGTAAACACGCACGCATACACACACAAACACACACACACGCACGCGCGCGCGCGCGCGCGCGCGCACACACGCACACGTCACAAACACGTAACACACACACACACACACACACACACACACACACACACACAGCTCCCCACCAGCATCCTCAATCCCTGCAAGTCACTAACTCATAACATAAGGATTAGGGCCAGGCTTTTTAAGTAACGTCTCCAGTAAGTGGTGGCACCAGCATCGTTACGGTCTCCGCTGTCGATGGGGGATCGTTGATCAAAGAGCTGCAGAAGAGGGCCCGTCAGCTGGGCTTTTATCTCACCCATCACCACCACACCTTTCTCTTCCCACCCTCCCTTCCTGCCCCCTGCCCCTCCGTCCCTTCTCCTCTTCAGCGGTACTGGGGTGTGGTGACCAGGGTCAGTGCGAGTTACTGGAAACGTCGGCTACCGTTGCACCTCCAATTCCTTTTTTGTAGTGCTTGTGTTTCATGTCCTCCTCCACCACCATTTGTCTTCATCTCATCTGATTCCTGTGACCGAAGTGGTCATGGGGGGGACGACTCCGTCAGCCTTCTTCATAGCGGCCTGTCCTCTGCTTCTCATAGGAGTTCTGGCAGCCTGAGGTTTGTCCATTCTTTCACGTTCTCCGACCAGCTCTTTCTCTGCCAGCCTCTAGCTCCTTCCTCCTTCAACCGTGCCTTGCAGGATTGCCTTTGCCACTGAGTTGTGTCACGTCACATGGCCAAACCCCGTCAGCCTTCTCCTCTTGACCGAAGCCAAGAGGGGTTCCTGTGGTCCTGCTAGTGTGGTCACCTGTTCTCGGACAGAGTCGTTGGTTCTGTGCTCTGTCCAGGAGATGTGGAGCAGTCTTCTGTAAGCCTTTACTTGAAAGACTTGGATCCTTCTCTCCAACTCTGCTGTCAAGGTCCAGCTCTCACACCAGTACAGGAAGATTGAGAGGGCGAGGGGCTTGTACAGCTTGATTTTTGTTGGGAAGCTGATGTGACTCCTTTTCCGCAGCTTTGTGAGCTTTGCCATAGCTACCACCACTACTGTTTCGTATACAGGTGTGTAGTTTGATATTTCACTAGAATTAGCAGCATGTTAAGGTAGGCCAGCAAAAGTGCCACTTTGCAGGGCGTCTGTTGGGGTTCGAACCTTTCACGTCTGACTCGAACTCGGTGAACTAACCGTCTGAGCCAAGCAAGCACCCATCTTTTAAACCAGAAGTTGGCATTGAATCATGCCCAAGGTACTGAGGCTTTCAAGTGCTTGTGCTGTCAGCAATGCAGACACAAGCGGCTTTCGAGTGTCATTCTGGCGCTATTAATGTCACCAATGGTAGCAGGAAGGATGGACGGGTGGGGGTAGGACGGGATGATGGAGGGAAGACGACTTTCAAGTGCTGTCTATGTCAGTGGCGAAGAAACGTCAATGTCAGACGGCTTTTAGCGTCATGGTGTGAACAAAGGCAACAACAGGGCACTGGGGAATGTGTGAGTTGCCTTCAAATCGAACGTCCGCACCCACCGGAGTGATACTGAAGACGAGGATGACCATATGAAAAGAGCCTGGAAAAGGGGGTCCCACAAATTTTGTGAAGTTGCACGTATGCCACAAGAACGATGGCACATGAAAACGGGAAACAAAAACAAAGTTTATGTTGTAGGGTTTGAACCCACGGTGTCTAAGTACAGACTTAAGAAACTCTAACAAGAGCCAACTAGAGCTCTCGACCCGGACCAGATTTTGTTAGGGCAGGAAATCGGTCTTGCCACAGACACTGAGTGATTCTATAACTCACGGTGTCAGGTATGCACACACAAGTGGCCTGCAAGAGCCTTTTAAGTGGCATTTTAAGCATCAGCAGTGCTTGTGGGGAGGAAAAACAAAAAGCTCACAGACCTGACTTCAAGGGCTGTCTTTTTTGTCAATGGAGCAGAGGCGTCAGTTCCAGATTGCATTTTGGTGTTGTGGTTTGAAAAAAAAAAGACCGGATAGAGCTGGTACAAAAGGCTGTGTTCATACGTTTTGCACTAGGGAGCGAGTTATCCTGCACGCTGGTGAATACATGCAGGGGGCAGGACGTTGTCCTTCGGTCCTGTTCATCTGTTGCGATAGATCCGAGAATAAGCTGGCTGGAACTTCTGATGATTTCGAAATGGTGGTGTGGGTAGTCTCAGTGTGTTATGGATTATTCAATCTTCTTTTTTTTACCCGCCTCTTTCTCTTGTGCACTCCTGTTCCTTCCCCTCTCCCTCTTTCTTGCGCTGCATGTCCCAGTGGCGTGTGTGTGTGTGTGTGTGTGTGTGTGTGAAGCGTGCTCACTGCCTCTATCTCTGTCTGTCTCTGTCTTTCTGTCTGTCTCCCCCCTCTCTCTCTCTCTCTCTCTCTCTCTCTCTCTCTCTCCCCGGCAGTGTGCCTCACCTAGAAGATTTTAAGCGCAGCATTTCATCTTGACAAAGGCAGGAGCATACATACATACGTAGCTTAGAGTTTCCCCAACGCTGACGACGACGAGAAGCCACCGGGATTGTAGCGGCACTTAACACTTCTCTGGCCATTCCACGCTGGCAGCACTGACGGGCATGGAGACATCACTGCTTGGCAGTAGTGATAAGCAGCTGCAAACTGCAAGTGCCCTGTCTGTCTGTCTCTGTCTGTCTCTCTCTCTCTGGGAGCCACCTAACCCGCCAAGTGAAAGGGATTCCAGGAAGACCTCCTGTGAGTCTTGGGCGTCGCTTTGTGGCAGTGTCTGTTTAGCTTGGAGTAAACATGCTGTGCTCGTGTGTGTGTGTGTGTGTGTGTGTGTGCGCGCGCGCGCGCGCGCGCGTTCTTGTGTGTTTTTTACGCCACCTGGCTCATAAAACCAACCGCCTGTGCAACACGCGGAGGCACATCTGGTTAACTGGTTAGTGATAAACAGTTGTTGGTATGTATATACATCGGTGTCTTTTGGTTCAGTGTCAGAACGTCACTTCCTTCGGTCATGGCATTTTAATGTGTACACAGTTTTTGTTTCCTTGGTTTAGTGCTAGCACGGCCTGCGTGGTCGGCTAGGCTGTAAACAGTTTGCGCTGACTTATGTTGTTACAGAGCATTTGATAGTTGGACAGAGTGCCCTAGAACTGGTTTCTCTCTCTCTCTCTCTCTCTCTCTCTCTCTCTCTCTCTCTCTCTCTCTCTCTCTAACCGTTTTTGTGAGGCAACGCGTAACTGCTTTGACTACCCGATCTGTCAAAATGCATATGAATCTGAAATGCATTTCATGTTCATTTGCCCGGTGTATCAAACACTCAGAGAGCAGTATATACCGCGAAAATTCTACAATCATCCCTCTATGTTCAGACTAGCGTTGCTGCTGTCAAGTCCTAGTCACTCCTTCGCAGTCGCTTCTTACATAAATAAGGCACTTCAGCTGAGGTCGAGTTACCTTAAGTAATAGAATGTAAATGTTTGTTGTTGATCCACCTGTTTGAGTCACAAGATGTTATGTGGTTTATATTACCGCAAACCACCCCCACGCTTTTCACCCTCTCCCTACTCCCTCCCCCCTCCCTCGACTTCCCATGTCGGTGCTTTGTATTTTAGACACACATGAAATTCTCTTTTGACCTTATCCCCGCCCCACTGTTGCCTCTGACATGAGCAAATAGCCCGGGTCATTAACTTGTTAGTCTTGTCTTCTCTCTCTGACTCTGTCTCGGTCTCGGTCTCTCTCTCTCTCTCTCTCTCTCTCTCTCTCTCTTCTCTCTCTCTCTCTCTCTTCTCTCTCGCCTTCTTTTCACCCCCTTTAATTTTTTGTTGAAAATTTAACAGTGTTGCTGTTTTTGATGCTAGAGTCTAAAATCATCGACACGATGAAAAGACTTTAAAGAAAATAACTAACTGGTGTCCTGTGCTGAGAAGTAGTATCATCACTGCATTCTACAGTGTTTTCAGTTCTGTTTTCCCCTGTCTCTTCGTATTTCTTCCAGATATCCAAACATTGTTAGGCGGATCCTCACTGGTGAGTAGCTGCATTGAAGATGATCGCACTTCAGCTGGTAACAGCAGACAGGAGGGTAACCATCGCAGGACAGTGGTCCAGGGGAGGGGGAGCCTAGCTAACACTACGGACATACTCCACCAGTTGAACAGGACATGAAGACGGGTACTCCAGAAACGTGGCCGTGGTTATCAGCAGGATTAGAAAGTCTGCCCAGCTGGACTCCAGACTCTTGTAACCTCAGACTGCGGGAGTTGGGTGCTTCACCACAGAGCCAGTCATGGAATGTTACAGTAGTGCGTCATGGGGAAAGTGGTTAGAGTGAGAAACGCGGGGCAAGAGAGGGAGAGGATGGATGGTGAAGAGGAGAAGGGGAGGACGACAGTAGTGACAGATTGCGGAAGTATGGGAGGAACCGTAGTTCAGCGCTTCTGAAGCGTTAAGCATTGTCAGCACTGATGTGGTCCATGAGTTACTCTACCGGACAGCTTAAATACTCGCTTTTAGGCACGTTTTGACTGTGCTTCTATTTGTTATGGATCTTAAATCGCATGCTTAAAGATTTGCATTCATGTTGTTTGTTTTTGGTTACATTTTCTTTTCAGTTTCATATTCGGTCTTTTGCTGGCTGCCTTGATTCGGGGTTGGGTGGGAGTGGTGGGGTGGCAGGAAGGGGGAGTTCGGGGAGGGAGGGAGGGGACAGGGCGGCTGTTTGATAGAGATTGTCTCCCCATGACGGTGAGAATACATCATAGCTATAGATGGTACGTTACTGTTAGATACCAAGGATGAAGATACGCAGTAAGAGCACGTTTTGCGAATGAATCTGTCTCTGTAGACTTGTGGGTATAAATGATTCTTCTCAGTAAGGAGTTTGCAAGTTCTTATTAGTTGTGTATGGAGATTTTAATACTGACACTTTAACCCCTTCCCCCTCCCCACCATTCACTTGGTTAAGGATGTGGCATTTACATTTTAAACCTCACCCACACACTTAGCACAGTGCTTAATTTTTAACGCTTTAAAAACCAGACCTAGTACATTGTTTAATACTTAACGCTATACAACCCACACCATACTCTCCCAGTGTTTAAATTTACACTTAACCCCGGCCCCTATCCTCCCCCCCCCCAACACACACAGAGAGTTTGTGAAGGGTACAGTATGTACACTCAACCTATATCACACACGCTGGGTGAAGGGTTTAATATGTACAATTTGAAACCGCGCCCAAGGTCAAGCGTTTGATTTTTGTTGTTGCAATAACCACACCCTCACACTCAGTGAAGGGTTTATTGTTTTACTCTTTGTATACATTTGAAGAGGTAAATGTTTGTACTTCAAGGATTTAGTATTGACACTTTCAAACACCTCTGTACATCACCGTTACTGAGGCAAATGACAGAGGCCTTGTGTCCCCAAACTTCGACCTGCCCCCCCCCCCCCCCCCCCCCCCCCCAGCCCCCGCCACTACTTGTTTGATGCAAACTTGTGTTTTGTGCAGGGAATGGCATAGAATGTGCAGGTGTGCAACCCGCCCACGGTCTCATTTTAATGTTATCGTCGTGTAAGTCTGAAAACACTACACAGTGTGTTGTGTTTCTCGAGTTGCCCGTTCACCATGTTTGTAAATCTATGCGTGTTCTCTATTCCGAGTCGTGTTGTTTGCGTTGCTCAATCAAAATTCACGTGGCAGGTGATCAGACTGTTAATTTCTCTGTTGCCGTTTATCTGTGAACACCCCGTTACATTATTAAGCCACGTTATCAGCTGATGCGACCGATTGGAGACGATAGAAAACGATTGATGATATTCGTGTTGCATAGTCCACTCTGTGAGATCGAAAATAACACACACTTGCGGCAGGGGAACACACACACACACACACACACACACACACACACACACACACACACACACACACACACAGAGGTACATTATTTTACCACTGTGACCACGACCTTGACCATGAGGTCAACGTCAGACCAGTTGCTCGCGCCAGACCTTAAGCCAAAAGGAGAAGAAGGAAAAAAAGTATCGCGTGCGCTTGTGTTTATAACGTAGTATTAAACAGAGCTGAGTCATTTTGGCTTCCCCTGTGAAAGTAGCTAGCTGGCTGTTGGACGGTGGTGGGGGAGAGGAGGAGGAGGTATGCCCTGGGAGTACTCAGCAAGTCGTGGTGCTTGTCTGGAGGGCTCCACATAAAGGACAATTAGAGGCAGTGGGGGTTAGCTTTGTGAGCTCATCGGCGTTGTCTTCTCTCCGCCTCGGTTGTCTCCCTCGGTGTTTGCCGCCATCTTTGAGAATCGATGTCGCTGGGTTTCTAGCTAATAGCGCTGTCGTGTGGTCAGTTGGAGTTCTTCCCTCTTTTCACCCTCCACGTTCTTTTCCCTTTCCCTTTGTGTCTGTCTGTCTCTGTGTGTCGGTCTGTCTGCATGTCTGTCTGAAGCGCATACTCGCGCATTTTTACGAAATTACATACATTGATAAAGTGTGTGTGTGTGTGTTGTGTGTGTGTGTGTGTGTGTGTGTGTGTGTGTGTGCGTGCGTGCGTGTGTGTGTGTGTGTGTGTGTGTGTGTGTGAGAGAGAGAGAGAGGTCAGAATCAGAACGCAGTTATTCTCAGAAAAGTCACATAGACATGCTTGCCACAAATCGACTTAAGATCAGTGACAGGCTGAAGAACAAGATATGAAGAATCGTGGTGTGTATTCTGGAATTAAAAAAAAAAAATTAAATCATAGCAGTTATATACAGTGAATGTCGGCATGTACGCGTGCTTGAGTGTGTGTGTGCTTGTGTGAGTGTGCGTTTGTATGTGTGCTGCGCATTAGTGTGCACGTGCGTGTGCACACACATGCCTGCGTGTGTATGTATATGAGAGAGAGAGAGAGAGAATGAGAGCGCGTGCATTCATATGGGTATTATTAAAGTGGCAGAAAACGAAAACATGTCGGTGATGACCCTGAAGCTCCCTACGTTCTTGCT